>JAODUD010000002.1:12896567-12915045 GCA_026784285.1 Stomatorhinus walkeri
GCCACACTCCCCTCACCCAGCTCATTCAGATTCCAGAAGCACTGAATGAAAAATTACTTAGAACTTAACAATATTTTCAGAAAGTTGACCAATAATGTGGAAACATAGTGAGAATGCTTATTCAAAAACAAAATCCAATTCCATTTGCCTCAAACATTAAAGAGTACAAGACTACAAGACATAAATATTAGACAGTAATAAAAAAATAATAATTTAGGTGTTTTGTCAGTATTAATAAATGGAAGAGTATAATGTGCGGTCAATTATTCTTTATGATGTGTAGGGAGTTCTATTACGAAATATCACCAAAACATCACGAAACATTTTCACGAGTGTGACATGCATTATTAGCCTCACAGATACAGTGAAGTCACTTTGTGGGGAAATAGAAGCATAAGAATGTAAACGTTGCATCCGTGACAGTGACTTCAGCAGCGTGGCATATGAAACTAAAGTCCATAGCATGCCGACTATTGGGAAGAGAGATGAGAGAAGCAGCGCAAGAGGTCGCTTTTCCATTCCTACTTTGTTGCGTCGGCTCAATTTGCAAGCTAAGGGATGATCTCAGCGTTTAGGCGGCACGGGGGGGGGGGGGGGGATCTCTTCCCCATGCTGTGCCTCCACTGGCTGCACAGCAGAAGGCAAAGAGTGACATCTTTCAGTGCCGGCGGGGAGCAGGTCCCCTGGGCCTCCAGTACAGGCTGTTCCTCAATAATCCTGCCCCTCATTAAAATACCCCTACATGCCTCTGTCTCCGAGGCACGAGCCCCAACGGAGTCTGCATTTAATTCCTGCCAGTGGCATCGGTTCTTAGGTCTCAGAAGGAGACACGGGGGTTGGTATTGTTTCCTGCTTCTAGTCTGGAGAGCAATTGGTCTGGACAGCAGCCCAGAGACCGAACATCTGAAAAAGTCAAGGGCAGGTTGGCTATTGTATTGTTTTGGACGTGCAAGAGTGTAGGAATGCTCCCCAGGAAGTATTTAGTGAAAATGTTAGTGCAGTTTATTTCATTCACTTGTATTGTGACTAATTCTTTGGATTATCTGGTAATCTGTCTATAATGTTACCGCTGAGATTTTTGGCTAGAACTGGACTCTGTGTGTGTGAAACAAAATTTTACTAAAGATATGTTTTCATTCAAAGTCATTTTGAAAATTTACATGGGCATACATATGATTTAAAGGCAAACCTCAAGTAAGAAGGTGGAAGAAAATGTAGAATGATAACTGGATATGTGGTATAGTGACCTGGATTTGATAAGCAAACCATATCATGACTCTCTGTTCAATTGCATTTTCTGGTTCGGTTAACACTGACCCTCAGGATGAAAGACCTTCAAATGAAGGAGGACATGACACACACAACAGGGTAATGTGTCCATGGGAACAGGTCAATGGGAATCTCCTTTGGTTTCTTGTGAAACACACCTGCGTTCCTTGTGTCCAGAAATGAGCTCAGTGTATTGAGCTTACCCCTGATGTTGACAGATGCAGTGGTGGCATTTTACACTTGCCTGGATTTATTGTGCTTGTCGTGTCGGTCTGTCACATCTGGGGACTGTCCCTCCAGGCTACTTCTCGTTCAAAGACCTATCACGATGTTGGTTTTATTTCCAAAGGCTCCAGTTTCTTCTCAAAAAAATCTATGTGGACTTTATGTTAGCATTTCTTGATATTTTCCAGCAAAGGTATGTCCTTTCTCTTTGTGTTTTAGACCAGTATACCTACACATTGAAAGATAATTCCTAGATGAACACTGGGGCATACAGCTCAAAGAAGTTGTCTGAACTTTAATATATATGTCAATATATAAAAGGACCCCCGTAGAACAGCTCCTTATTAGGTGTCTGTTGATTCTTCTGGCTTCTTTGCTGGGGTTGATCAGCAAGATGTCAAACATTAAAGGAGTTCTTGTAGTTGGCCTGGCACAGCGACTTGACTCCACCACTAAAACAGGATAAGGTATTCTGTTCACTTTCAATGAATGTAATGCTTAAAAATGTAATGGAATATGTCATCAAATAGATGCAGTAAGAGTGTTTGTAGTTATGTATTATAAGTACTAAGCCAGAGGTAAGTAGGGAACCCAGATCCTCGAGTGCTCATCAGGTAGGATAGAAAACCTACTGGATACCGGCACTACTAGATCAGGGTTGCCTACCGCTGTACTAAGCTAATAGACTGATAACTCACATACAGTATGTAGCTAAGGTTACCTATAAGGTTAGGTGATTTTCCAAATATCATGACAGCAAAGCTGATCATGCGTAAACATCCAAGTCTCTCCATAATCTTCTAAGGAATTTTTTATGTCCGGGATGCAACAATTTCAACGTGCCCTCTGCCAAGCAATGGAAGTTTAGTGCAGCTGTTAGCAGACATTTTGGAGGCAATATAAGGGTAAGCGCAAGTTCAACAGGATAAAAAGGCACAACTTTCCATGTTAGATGTGCAGGTTTGTCTGAAGGACTCCCAGAATTACTTTCAGTTTGAGGAAATGACCTACAAACTGCCCAGTAGATTGTTGGTCTTCTTAAGTGCCAGAGGCACTTTAGTGAAGGAGCAGGTAACTGCAGCCTTTCCTCCTCTCTCCTTTCCTGTGCCATTATTAATGCTTCAGGATGTAAAAACAGAACCTGAGTGTACCTGGGGCTAGACTCAGCTGACACATCCGCTCTGCCCGTGAGCCATTTAACATTATTACTGAAGCATCACTGTCCACAGTTTAATCTCCTTCACTCATGACCATGTCCCAAGGGGTGCTTAGGGATTATTAAATTTGCAGAACATCATGTTCTCATACACGACCATCTTCCCTTTGTCACCCGTGACAGGTGTTCGGTCAGAATTTTTCATGAGTTTTCATGTTTATTTCTCTCGAAAAATTTGATAAATAATAATTATTATAATTGATACTTTATTGATCCTTGTGGGAAAATTGTCTTTATGCCTCCCTCATCTTGCTCTTTGTAGAGTAAGTTGTCTGCGAAGAGCGGCCACCTGTAGCGGCATCTAAGGAGCTAGAGTTAAAGGCCTTGCTCAAGGACCTACAGGCGTGCTGAAGTGGGGTTTAAACCAGCAACCTTGTAATTATAAGAATACAGGCTTAGCCCACTGAGTCTACTTTCACCTGAAAGTAGCATTTCAGTCTTATTTAAGAATATTAACACCTGCTGCTGTCTTTACAATCGCCTTCCTCCCACAATATCAGTTTCTCTACTGATAAATTTTATTAAATTACCTTTTTTAATTGTCATGCTTATAAATGGATCCTTTTCCAGGTTATTTACTGACTACAGGACAGCGTTAATCTGCATTGGCAAAATGAATTAAAGGTTTTAAAAGGCCAAATTATGATATACTATGTACTCAGCTTCTTGGAGGGAAATGTATTCACAAAACATGCCTGCTGGTTTTTGGCAAACTGTTTGGAAGCTTGTCTCTTGGAGCTGCAATCACTAAATTAATTCGTTATAACATTCATTCCAGCCAGCAGGCAATGACTTGGAAGAGGTGCACTGCAGCATCAGAGCATTGCTAAGCAGCTGTAAAATCCTTAAGACTGAAGGGCTTCTGCTTGGGACCTACTACAAAATCAATTAACACCTGTGATAATACTTTCCGTGTACTGTTGGACAAGTGAAAACATAAAGATAGAACTGAACTTGTTTACATCTGTCCAGGAATGACTGTAAAAAGAAAAAGTTACTCTTTTTCATTTTCTACCCCTAGACTCTCTATTGTAACAGTTGGAGATACCAGCAGGTACAACTGACCCCTCCACTGAAAAGTGTTAGGTTTTCATTCACAGGGGTTGGTAGGTAGTAATTTAGGATATACTTTACTCTGTTTTTAGGATGCCCTATATTAGAGTTCTTCAAATCTGGACCTTAATTCTAAATCCAGGCCTTGTTTTCAGTTCTCCCAGGTAGTTAGTTTAATAATTACTGACTCTGATTGGTCAGAGACTTCACACCAGGCTCACAGGTAAAGGAACGCTGCAAAACCAGCAGTGCTCGGACCTCGAGGACTGTGATTTGAATAATAGGACCCTATACGATGCTAGCCTGCTACCGCAAAGTGTTAGCACAGTCAAATTCAGCAGCTACTCACCAGGTAGTTAAAAGATTGACGCCTACATAAACACAGGATTAACTGAGAGAGGTGTACTGTTTTTTATAGCACCCATCCAAGAGAATGTGCAATATCCATTATTAAAATGACAATTATGATGTTGTTGGTTGGTTCGGAACTGAGCAATGGCTAAAATATTTGATAAGCGTGAACACTGGTGCTGTAAAAGAGACATTGTTTTCCATGAAAATGGGGTCCTTCAGATTGTAGCAAACCTGTCACATTGATATAACCATCAGCACATACTGTACATCATCTTCGCACGAGTCTTCGCTTGATGCCCACATCGTGTGGACGAGCATAAAAAACAGGACCTGCAGCAATTTAAAGTAAGACTTAATTGCCCTTTAGAGCAATTAGATCCCAAGGCTCCTGTCATTGACCTGTAAGAGGATTTGTGGTTTCCTTTAATAGGTTGTGGAAGAGTCTTATTACCTCCCTATGCAAAAAAGAAAAGATATAAGGTGTGATGTCGGATAAAGTAAGGGACACACAGCGAAGAAGGCTGCAAACAGTCTTTACAGCTTGTAGTAAATTAATCATTATTCCTGTGACTTCACCAGCTACAGACAACCTTGGAAGGTCCTTCTGTTATTTCGCCAAGCAGTGGGAACAGGAGGGTGTTGTTAACTCTTTCATGCCCCATAATGTGCTGTGGATACTGGGGTCCACAGGGCCATGCAAGTAACGAAGACTAAAGGTGATTTTTTTTTTTTCCTACGCAATTTCACCTCAATCTTATTTGGAAGACAACATACAACATGGCAGTGAAAATGTCAAGATGAAAAATGAAAGGAAATGCAAAAAGGAAAATGAGAATCAACTCTATTGAGTTGTTGCTGCATGCCAAAATAGTTTAGCGATCTGACCGTAGCCTAGCCCCACTTTCTAATCTGTTCTCCTTAGTTAGCATTAGCCTGTCAAGCACTTAACACAGCAGAAAGTGCTCTCTCTCCTTTTGGTTGGCGGTGCAGCTAACAGGGCAATGGAGTTTCTGTCTGTGTTTATCCTTCGGAATTTTTTTTACGAGTTTCTTTGAGATGCATTAAACAGTCACCATACCTGAGACGCTTCTGCCATGGCGGCTTGTCAGCATATTTGTCAGCAGGACACGCACCATGAAATTTAATTTGCAAAGCCAGTGTTTGAGCAATTCCCAGAGGAACGCTGACAATTAGCCAAGCTGTGTTCCTTGATTCCATATTTATGCCACACCTGAGCCTGGGGCTTTTGAAAAAAAGATACCAACACGTTCCTTTAATTAATTTGTTTTGAAGGTTATTTGTGAATGGGGAAGGGGAGTATTGTGGATCAATGGGTTGCATAGCAGCCTTACACATCCAGGGCTTCGAACCCTACCCCTACCTCTATGTATGAGTTTGCATGCTCTCTCAGTGTTCGCACTGGTTTCCTCCCACAGTCATGTGGTCAGATGACAGGCTCA
The DNA here is from genome assembly GCA_026784285.1 of Stomatorhinus walkeri. Taxonomy (NCBI): domain Eukaryota; kingdom Metazoa; phylum Chordata; class Actinopteri; order Osteoglossiformes; family Mormyridae; genus Stomatorhinus; species Stomatorhinus walkeri. Next base: position 12,902,145 of record JAODUD010000002.1, read on the forward strand.
CCATAGTCCGGTCCTGGATCAGAAGTACGGAAGATGGATGAAGAGATGAAGATCTTGGAACAGCAATGGCTATGATGGACTGGTTCTGGGGGAAGACCACGTGGACCAAGCTTCGACAATGTCTCCCATCTTCATTGGATTTCAACAAAAAAGGCTCTGAAAATATTCGCCATCCATGTGTCCTCACGCAGGCCTTTTCGCTTGTTTTGCCCTGGGTTTTAATTAGTTTTCAGCTTTGGATCAAAAACGCATATTTACAGCAGCGCTTGTGCTCGGGGTGACGTCCCCGCTCCGTGCACAGGCACACTGCCAAGCTTATGGCTTTCTTTGCACGCCACTGGTCATGCCAGTCCATGCAAGAGGGGCAGCACTCTGCATGCCGATCAGCAATGGCCTGAAAGGCTCATGGGTCAACCAAACACCTTCATACGGTAGCCGGTCTTCGCAACTTAACTTAAATTTGCACTCCTCCACCCTCACTTCCCAACATTACCATGTTGTCTACAACTGCAGGAGATTCACGCCACTGTGATCACAGCTCGTGTATGTGAGATACAGAGTGCCGAATGAATCCTCGCCCTGCCGGTCAGCACGGTCCTTTGGCTGTACTTTAGGGCACTGATCCTAGCAGAATGTGACGAGGCTAGCTAGTACAGCCTAGATGTCCATGACTCAGAAGGGTGGGGGGAAGGGTAATAAGGAATAAAAGAACCGCATAAATGTTTACTGGCAAGAATGTAGGTGCATGACTTCATGGAAGCTTGGCTGGTACTGAAAATTAAACCAATAGTTATTGCATGAGGGCAGATAATAATAAAAATAATAATAATAATAATAATAATAATAATAATAATAACAACATCAACAACAACAGCAATAATAATAATAATAATAATGATGATGATGATGATGATGATGATGATGATGATGATGATGATGAAACCAGAAATTGTATGGAAGTGTTATTTGAATTAACACTTTAAACATTCTTATAATATAAAACTAATAATTATTTAAACCATAAAATGAGGCCACGCACCTTAATACTGCCCTGATATTTGTATTTTTCATCTTTTGAAGTGTAGGTGTCTCCAGTATAGATTCAACACAAACATGTCTACAGTCGTGCATTCAGAGCTTTGCCTCAAGCAAGATGAGAACCTGAGTGCCAAACGTGACTGTCTACCACCTTGTACAGCAGAGGGTTCATACACTGGTCCTTTAAGGGCTCCAGGAGCTCCATGGTTATGCTGACTGTTCTTAAAACTTCTTCATTACATAAGCTGTTCAGAAATTTTACAAAAAATGGCTCAACTATTCAAGGAAAAAAAAACAATTTGGCCCTGAAGGAAAACAAAAGGAATTGAGGTGCATTGTGTCCTAACATGAAATATATTTTCAAACTGTATTTATTAAAATAAATCTATCACCCTCAAGCTGTACAAATTAGCTCAAAAATAATTAATATTTAGCAATCTAGATGGCTAATGCTTCAAGGATCTGGAAAAATCAAGTCACCATTTAGTTAAAATCAATTACTTTTACATTTATGTCATAACAAATAGACCTAAAAATCAGTATGAACCATCAAAATGCACCACATTTACTGAACCAGCTCCTAACCCAGTAGGACTGTGTCCTGTGGACCAAAATGAAGAAAATCTGCATTTATTTTAATCAACTTGAACACATAGGAAGGTGAGAATTTTAAGGATTCTCCATCACGTCCTGCTGAATGTTCTGTTCCATCCTCTGTTCCACACTTGGGCAAAGCCTTAATGTCAGCCTGTGGGCGTCCGTCTGCTTTAACCTGTAGATTCGTGATGTATGTTAATGAGCAAAATTGTGATGCTAGAGCCTTCCCGCTGTCCCTGAACCACATATTATTGGTTGTGCTACAAATGAGAATCACCAGCATCTGACTCTCCATCCATCCTTTCATTTTCTTTAGTTGCTCATCGTGCTGCCATTCTAGGGAGATACCCACTAGACACTGAAAAGCCTTTTCTTTTAGTGGCTTAAGACTCTCCCAAGATTCCTAGATCAGGACTAACTGCAGATTGAAATTGACAGCGAGCATAGAATATACGTGTCATAGCCTGGTTTGGTGGTGGAGGAAAAAAAAAATCACTGGAAAAGTCATTGTTAATGCATAATTCAGATAACCTGTGGCTGTGCATGTACTGAACACATACCGGAGGCAACATGAGGTATCAAGCTATCAAAGTGCCTGATTCATTACCCCTTTTATATCACAGCAAGGTTGAAAGAATGAAAGCAAAACGATAAGAGAAGTTGGTGTTATTTATCTATGCAAAAAACATTTTGTACACTATTCTTTACATCCTATAGCTGGACTACATGCAGCCATAAATCTTTCAATTTTCTCTCATCAATTAGAAGCCATAAAATTTCCACATGCAATCAATGTTCCTGTTTTTTTTTTTAATCTCAATTGCAGAGGCATCCATCAATGGACTGACTCCAATGGCTGCTAATGTAATTAGGGAGTGGGTGTCTGGAAGGGGGCCCTGGGGCACTGTGTGGCACACTCGTAGCTAGCGAGGTGAACAGTAAAGACAGTTTGCATGACCGCACGAGATGCTGTTAAGTAGAGGAGTCTCAGGTCTCCCCCTCAAACTAGGAACAATGAGTTCCTTGCATGGAGCACTGTGCAGGAACATTGCTGTAGTTCTCCATGTATGATTGTCAGAACAGGGAACCAGCATGAACTATAGTTATCAGTATCGATAATGACTATCAAATTCGGTCAAATGTGGGGTAAAAAAAAAAAATCCTGCTTGAGCCAAATATAGTGCATTTTCTCAGTCCTTATCATCATCCACATGATGTTGCATCTACATCTACATGAAAATGTTCTCTTTTCCTCCCTCTAAGGTCACCTGCAACCTCACAACTGCCCCATGTTGGAGAAATATATTTATAGGGCGAAATTATCCACTTGAATCTGCCTGGAGATAAACATTGACTTTCAGCTACCTGTCCATATGAAAATGGCATGATTGCAGTTCACTTAACCAAAACATCATGCCGCCCGTGTCTTCAAATTTTTAGCGAGCAGGGGGCAGTGTCGCACAATCGATCCAATTTATTTGCATCAATTTAAAAATGTAGGGTAATTTGGCATGCTGTCTGTCTGTTTGGAGGGCTGTTTGAGCCATCCAAGTTCACCTGATACTCTTTGGCTCAGTGACAGCTAATTAAGTGCAGGCCAAAGGGTCGATGCTCCCTCACCCTTCATTATGGTCACCGTCTTAGGGTGAGCACACACACAGAACTTGTTGTTTTGGTGTAGTCAGGCTTTAAGAACACTCACATTTCCATGGTCTATATCAGTGTTTCACAACCCAATCCTCGGGCACCTCCAGACACTTGATGATTTTGATATCATGGTTCATCATCATGGAAACTTCACCTTGACTTATACCTTGGCATATAATTCCCAAGTTGGAAGGAGAACTTGAAAAAGAACTTGACATCAGATGAAGTTTGATTGCTGAGGTAAATGGTTTGGCATTATATTATAAGAATACTTGAATAAGCTATATTTTTCCAGGGTTTACTACCTTTCTGTTGACGTATATGTATTGTGCATAAGAACAAACAAGGACCATAAACTCATTTAGCTGGCATCTATTATGAGTTAACATAGGCAGATACTGTAATGGGAAAACATGAATAAAGTCCCTGAGATATAAATGCTCATCATTTTGTAAATTTGCTCATACGACGGCCAGACCATTTCAGAAAATGTCATTAGCGCATTTCTACTGACCCAGTACATGACTCATGCATCTTTAAAATACCAAAGGATCTGAAGGGCTACAGATCAAATGCAGCGGTTCCCTTCTGCAAAGTTCCTACATTCTTCGATACCAGTATGTGTGATCAGAGGTGGGGCTGGTGCATTTTTTTTCTGTGAAGTCACTTCCTGAAGACAAATAAATGAAAGATACCTTTTACATTACACCCAGACCATACTGCACTCTGACCATTTCCCTGGGCAGGAGTACAGACACATTTTATATTCTTGGACCCCACCTGAAACAATAGCTGCAAAACATTAATGTCTGCACGATCTTAGAGCTGAGGTTAGTACGTTGTCACACAAACCAGAAGTCATGGATTCCAGACACACTTTGTCACCTACATGCCAATTTTTGAGTTATCACCAAATATTTATACAATGTTAAATATAATGAAACCAGTATAGCCATTACAATTATAGCACAGACCTTTTTAATGACATTACCCTGGTAGTAATCATATTTTCATATTTGTTATTCTACTACAGTACCATATAACTCTCATTTGTCACTCATTAAAAAGATTGCCAATCATAGCATTGTATATGAAGCCACACTCACTCTAATGCACAGTTAAGATTCTGGGTAGTCTGAACAAGAAACATAATGTCTGTCTATCCTATGTTCCTTTTTCATACTCATTTGATGGTGCGTTTCGCAACAATTAGTTAAGCAGTCATTTGGATTCAGTTAATTCAAACTGAATTAAATTAAAACTCCAACCTTATGCTCCAAACCAAAGAACTATTCATAAATGTCATAGCAACAGCCCTTATAAATAAGCCATTGAGAATGAGGACACACTCATTAGCTGATTTTATGCTGATCACCCAGGCATTCCTGCACTAATTCCTTCATTTTGACCATTAATAGTTAAAACATAATAATGTGCATCTCATTGTAGGTGTGCTTACTGCATTGCGTTAAATACTGTGTTATTCTTGAATTAGACCAAGAAATATCATAGCTTTTATCTCAGTCACCATTTTTTGCCACTTAATTCAATTACTGTAATAGGATTAGATGTTTACACTTTCTACCAGAAAAATAGCATATCTTGCTGGGTAGACCTCTTCAAATGTGTGTCTCATCCTCAGGATGCCGATAAATCGTATGAACGATATCATTAATAATTCTAATAAAAAGACAGAAAGGTCTCTTATTTTTTGTCCTATTTTTGACACAAATCCAAGTTGTATATATTCATTTCTTTAAACCTTGCCCACAGGTTTATCGTACATATAGCTACTCTTCATTATGTAACGTATGACATTATCAGCTCATTTAGTCCTGATGCAGTATTAATTTCTTGGAATTCTTCAGAGGGGACTAAATGTTACAAATACCAAGTCAGAGCAGTACAAATCAGTAAAGGCGCAGCAAATGAAGCCAAAATGCATTTGCATAATGAAACATTTTAATTATAAAATAGCACAGTGGAAAGGCTATAAATAGGCTGATATTATTCAGAACACGTACTGCTTAAACAGAACAAAAAGGACAAAGCTATATAATGAGCAATTGCTTATGCAGTTGCCTACCCAACCCAGTGATTAACCACAATGCATTTCTGTATACATGTACTGTGTCTGCACTTGTGCATGTACTTGTGGCGTCAATCGTGGACAGAATCCCGTCATGCTGACATACACCGCAATCAGTTCATTTACTGTGCTCAGTCAAGGCAAGAGAAAGCATATGTGTATGGTTGAAAATTGTCTGTTGGTTCAAGACTTCTTTGTTTACCACTTAATGGCAAGATACAGATCAGGTTGTCATTGCTAGCAGTCATTCTTCACGCCCTCATAATAAGACAGTTGCAAATAGTGTCTGGCTCGCAACAAAACACATAAGTCATGGTTTTCTCAAACACACTGTGGAATTTAGCGGCCAAAATTCACAGTGTGTGACACTGAGGGAAAAAATGACTGTCAGGGAATTTACTTGGGGCCAAGGTGGCACCTGAATATGAAGTACCAAAGATGATAACCATTGTATATTAGGAAATCATTTATTCTTTCTCAGATGATTCAGTTGTTAATACTAATAAACAGATCTATAGCATAATCTCCCTGCTTTAGTGCTGCCTCTGTAAGCCAACAATGCTCATTACAGAGCTGTTACATGAACAAACTGTACTTCTTTTAAACATAAAGTAAATATTCATGAATAATAAACCTAATAACCTGAAAACGTCAAAGTAACAAGTATTTAATAAGAGCATAATCCACACACACACACATTTTCTTCCCTAGGAAACATATATTGTGTTGTGAAAAACATCCCGAGGTTAAACAAATCTTAAAGTCTAATATGTGATACGGATAAAATAGGGTTATGGAGAATGATGTTTCATTGCCATTTCATCTTGGTATCCATTTCCATTCAAAAGATACAAAGATGAAATCACAAATGCAAAAAGCTTACCTTTCAGTGATGAAATTTGCCATGCCAGGCCTCAGAGGCAAGTCATTTGATTAGCATCACAAACAATGGAAATGGAAACTGCAACAAATTTTTTGTGCTAACGGCGTTTCTCACTGGAGAGTGCCTGTTTGGGGATAAGGTCAAAGTGCGGAAACAATTTACATTTTGTTCAGCATTCGATGAGCACCGCATTGTATAAAATATAACATTTGGCTAAATTGTATTCAGTCTGTTTTGCTATTTGAGATCTATTCTAGCTTGCAATATGAGCAACTCCATTGTGTTTTCTGAATATTATTAAATTCTTTGAAAGCAAATTGTCTTGTTACCTACATGTGTGTTACATATAGCACTACTTGCACAGCTTCAATTGTCCATAAGAATTTCTTACGTTATTAACTAAATATTTCACTTTGTCTTTTTTCCACCGGGCGTAAATAACTTCATTAACAGTCAAAGTAGCCTAATATTGCCTACAGGCATCCATCCATCATCCAGCTGTTTAACCAATATGGAACTGGATTGCCTATAGGATCAGTCCCTATGCTAAGGCGTCATAAGGTACATGGCGTACCCTGGATGCCACTCCATTGATTATGTGGGGCACTCGCATAATCAAACAATATGGGCAATTTAGGAAAAACGTATTTGAAAATGAAAACTGAATTCTATTACGGCTGATCCAGCTCGAGATTATTTTCAATGGTAACTGCAGCCCATTTGGCAGTGGTGGGTATACCTGTTTGTGGATAGTGTTCACTTTTCAAGGGCCACCAGCTCACTCTCTAACTCACTTCCTCGCTCTACAGGAGCCTGAGCCCTTAAGGTGATGTCTGACATCTACAATTCGCACATAGGCAGCGATGACCTTTTCACGCACTGCACACAGCACACGGCATAATACACTTTTTGAAAGATAAAAATGCGAGCACATGCAACTCAGTAGATGTAGTTCTCATTCCATGTTTTTTTCAGAGATATGAGGGAAAATATATAAAATATCCACCAGAACCGATTCTTATTTAGTTCCAGTTTCCAAAAGGAAGGGACAAGATACCCACATGAAAGTCATATTAATGAGAAGAAATACTCAGGTAACCGAAGATGTCAGTAAAAGAGAAAGCACATTATTATAAGATGTGTTCCCTGATGTTAATAGGCAAAAACATCTGGCCACATTATGATCTTCACCCAACCGCAACTGTAGGATAGCCATAAAATCAATTTTGTCTCCTGCCACTAGTATTAATGTAACATTTCATATTCTATGAATAATTGTGGACATGGAGTGCCTCAACTGCAAAAAATGGACCCTCTGGAAAGTGTCATGTCTGCTGTTTGTGCATGCTGCTCTCAATACTCAGCAGATAGCTACTCAACACATGTGACGTACAAAATGCAAGTGTTGACAGAGTCTTTGGTTTTAAGGCTGTGCTTCATGTGAAAGCTGCGGAATGGCAACAAAGCGGTGGGCAGGATCATTGGCAATCGTTATTTAATCCCTGTAACATACACTTAGGTCCTTTTTTCATCATCATCTCAAGGCAATTGGTCTGAAACTGCATAGAGCAGCATAGTATTGTAATACTCAAGTCCGGTCTTGGTCTCCAAACCACTTTTCTTGTCTTGGAACTGAAAGCATTTCTGCTGATGCCTCATTGTTGAATCGGTCTCGGACTACAGTGTATTTATTTGCACTTGCAATTTTAGATATAGACACAAGAAACATTTTACACATCTCATACCCTGAGCGGCTCACATGAAAATCTCATCAGGTTAGCAATGGTAAAGTGATGGGTTTTTGTGATTAAATACTAATGTTTGAGATCAAAGGGTTGGCATGCTGAAATGATCCAATTATGCTTTTAAATATTAGCAGAGGTGATGATGATAAATAACTATAATTAAAATCATGGTCTCTTAAATAAACTTGATTTTTCTGGTTTTGATCTCAACCCCCTCAAAGTCTTGGTCTCAATTCAGTCTTGACCATCAACGCCGTCTGAATAGTCGAAATTCATGGAGATACCAGTGTTCAGCATCAATATACATGGATTAAGGAAAAAAGGGCATATTCTATATATTATTCACGATGAACTGATGCATTCGCATTAACTCAGAACTTGAAAACTTCCAACCTCCTTCTTTAAAAAGTAATATCGAACATCTGACATAAGGAATTCGTAATACAAATTTACGCAAGTGAATGCTAATTCTGCTAGCCTTTGGTGCTCTCATAACCTGGCAATTCTCACAGATATGCTAGAATATCAGCAGCACACAGTAAATCATGATGTAAGCTATGTGAACGGTAAATAAGCGCCTCTTTGGTTTTATATCACTGTTACTCTCTAAACCCGCCAAGGCTTTTATCAAGCTGGCTCTTCTGCAGTGGAAAACTGAAGAGAGCTAGAACAGCACTGTGACTAGTCTCTCTTTGCGGTATGACTTGGGTATGGGTCAATTCCTGTATGGCAGTGAAAACGTGCCATTTGCCTTGACTTGTCTCAACACCTCCAAAATCTAGGTCTTGACCTCGACAATGTCTTGGTCTTGACTCAGTCTTGACCTTGAAAAAGCCTTGGTCTTGACCCCCGTAAAGTCTTGCTCTTTACTTGGACTCTATTCTTGAAAGTATTTGTCATAACTACAACAGCAGTACACTTTTTACCTGCCATATAACCTCAGTATAACATAATTAAGTCCTTTATGCTCTTTTTATGCATATATTGTCTTTCTCACTTAAATTCTTCTGTTATCCATCTGGTTTGACTGCTTTACTTCATATGCATTCCTGCAAATGAATAGACTTTTAATGCCTCAATTCCTTATTTATAAGACAGAACTTCCACACAGAATTTCCATACTATACAAAGAAATATTGCAGTTGCATGCTTTCTTGTCTGACAAATGATGAATTACCTTCTTCACCCACATAAGATGAATTATTCAGATTTTGGCCCGACAGTCTATTGTCACTTACTGGTGACATTGTAAGAGATTGTACAAGAGAAAATTTAGCAAGGACTGCACAGCATGATGGCTTAGTGATTGGAACTGTCACGCCATAGCTCCAGTTCTGGGGGCTCGAGTCCTGTCCTGTGTGTGAAGTCTGCGCGATCTCCCAATGTTACTATTGGTTTCCTCCCAAACCATGCGGCTAGATAAACTGGTACCTCTAAATTGCCCATTCTGAGTGTGTGCCTGCCCGGTGCTTTGTGGGATAAGTGCCAGGTCCATGCAGCCCAGCTCTGAATATAAAGTTAGGCCAGAAGGATGAATTAACGAGAGGTGTGAAAAGCAAAAGTCTGTCACTGAGCAATAGTAAAAAAAGAATGAGGTTGATTTTGAAATTTAACAGTAAACACAGTTTCTGTGTTTTAGGTATTTCTTCGGGTTCCCATTCACTGGATAACTATATGTGTTTGCTTTCAGCTTTCATCTGAGGGTGTTCTGACCACTGGAAAGGGAGCTGAGCACTTCACTGTGTTCATTCACATTTGGATTGTAGTATTTGAAAATCAGCAATCAAGGACATGGTCGTGTGGAAGCAGATGATTACGTGTGTTCTTAATAATGAAAGGTCAACATAATTAATGTAACAACTGTCCAATAACTTCAGCTCACAGTAATCAAATCATGGTCTATGTTGATTTGCCCCTAAAAACTAAGAACAGAAATGTCCAGAATTGTCTTGGTTTATTTCCTTCTCAGCCATCATGCCCTCAGCACAGCAGATCCAGCACGCTTATGCTACTTTATATACCCAATTGCTTTAAGCCACTCTGGTTTTCACTAAAACATTTCAGTGGATGTTTTTAAATAAAGGGGAATAAGAAATATGCAGAACTGAAAAAAGAGATCCATTAAATTCTGTTGAAAGATTAAATAAATATGAGTATGTATTCTGGTTTTTTCCTTTACTTTTTATTTGGTTCCTTATGAAATATTTAGTGTGTGTGCCATGCTGAACGTGAGAGGTTCTGTTGGAGTCATGTGACTCAAACTGCCTCTCTTGGATCTTTCTTTCTATCTTTGTCCTTCTTCATACCACCAAGGCCCAGTGTACAGCTCCAAGTATCCTATCTCACAAACACACAATAAAGAAAGATAAGAAAGATAAAATATTTATGGATGAAGAATCATCTTAAGTATAATACATAGAAAATATAATATACAAACAGTACAAACCAAATGGAATATATATATATATATATATATATATCTTAATTTAAGGATTATTTTGAATTACAATGAAAAATTATGTTGATTCTCTGCAGTCTATAACTGTGATATCAAACAAAGTAGTGAAATACCTTTACTTTGTAAGGGTTGGGCGTGGGGGGGGGGGGGGTGGATTGGGAAATGATGCCATATACAGCTTTGTATTGACTACGGGAAAAGTGGCTCATTTGACTGTGTTAAAAGGGCAATACGAGAATATCGAGCAACTAAGGATGTAATTAACCACTACACCTTTGTAGCCGTAGGCTATGTTTTTCATCTTTATGAGAGAGAAAGGGAAAGGCAGTGCATTGCTAATAAGCGTCCATCTGGACTTGTCTTTGGAAATTGCGGATTGTTTATACACTGTAACGCAAATGAAGCGAACGATGTTATTCAGTTTCCTGCTTGGGTTTGTGCTAGACTCAAGTGTACGCACTGAAACATATTGCAAACAATTTTTTAGAAATTCTCATATTGCAGTAGCAGCTTGTAGCGATTCTGAACATTGGAAAAAAAATCTCATTGACGTTAAAGCATAGTAATCCATGATACTGACATTTACATGCACCCGAATGACAACTTTTATTCACGCTGATATAAACAAATGGGAATGCGCTATGACACGTATCACAACACACAATTATCCCGTCTAAGTACGGCTTTGGGAGGCGTCGATCTCGTCGCGACTCAGAGCGATGGGATCGGAAAACCCGGATACCCCTCTTGAAAATAAACAAATGGAGGAATCGGGAGTATTTGGCATGTTAGAATTAGACGTTGACTGTAGTTGCTGATTAGGGAGAATGAATACGCAGCGAAGCTTTCAACTGTGCTTTAAATAGAGGTAGAAGTGAGGCGGCGGGGTGTTTTTTGATGCATGCAATATGTATGAGTTGTCAACACTAAGCTTATGTTAACTCGCGCGCTCCTTGAACTTGTCACTCAGGCATGCATCGGAGGAGGGCGATCTAGACAGAGTCCTGACAACATAATCGTTTGCCCGATCACAAGTAGATTGCATCGGGGCGAGGCAGAACCAATTCGGCTTTCCAGGAAAGCCATGTTTAGTATATATGCCACCTCGAAATTACATTTACAGTTTTCAATCTTGCCTGTGCTACTTCAGCAACATCACAAAATACCAATACTCTTATGACGCTGACAAATGGTTCAAATATCCTCGGAAATTTTTTTTCGGTTGTGCCAACAATGTTATATTTGACTGTTTTGATATTTCCAGAAATTTTGCGTGTGTGCGAAACGGCAGTACAGCATAATTCTAATACGTGAACTGAATGATGGATTTGATGCAGATTGTAAATGACAACAATAGCAGAAAACCCACAGTTAGGATAATGCCGATTATTATTTAGAAATATTTACTTAAATGTAGCTGATGACAGCAAAACTGTTTGGGACAAAAAATATGGTAGTAAGTCATTATTAAAATGATAATCATCATTAAAGATGATTAAGGATGTGTCATGCATGAAATAAACATATTAACTTGTGAACCGCTAGTAATAAAATCAAATCAAATCAAATCAAATATTATTTTCATAGGAATGAATTTACTGAAGTATTTACAGAATCCATTTACTAGCGGTCCTCTTGCTTGTGGTCAGTGCTGTGACTAGGCAGGTTATAGCAATTTCTGTGTTTGTCTTTTTTGGACTTGTAAGATGTTGCAGTGGTTTCCATGGGAACACAGAGAGTTCCCTTTCAGGAAGTTGTGATTCAGCCATTTTTTGATAGAAAAACGCGGGGTTTGCTTTGGCAAAGTCCATTTTAGTGGATGATATCAAGGGCAGGGGCCAGAGCAGAATTCTCTATAGGGATGTGAAGGCTGGGTGGCCAGAGACGAGGGAAGGATGCAACAGTGGTGCAAAGGATGACTCATGAAACATGTGATGTCTCATTACTCATCGCAAAACGAGTCGCAGGATCTGCATTTCTCTGTGCCAGTGCATAGGAAATGCTGCTGTCATGGCCCTCGTGCAGCTGTTTGCCCTGCACGACGTGTTAATTTTGTGATCTCACAGTTCAAATGGTAACTTTGTGCTTCTGGACCTGCTTGTGACTGTTGCCTGTTGTCAGAGTAGATCGGCTGTGATTGTTTTAAAACAGACCCACGCATGGGTAAACCAATGCCGCACATGTGGCTGAATGCTGGTTTCGTAAAGACATGCTTCAGATAGGTTAAGGGCCGTCTCGCTCAAAGCATCGCTCCTTCCAGATGCCACCGTAAGGTGCTACAGACTGGGAGAGAGACAGAGAGGAAGGGCTGACCTACCACAGTGAACTGTGATGAGCTGAAAGCTACAGCCGTGAGAGCTTCTATTCTCGCTTGGTCGTTGGAGTGACTTTTTACGGTGTAAGGTCTCAGTACCCCCTTATCACCCCCCCCCCCCCCACACCAT
>JAODUD010000002.1:12985020-12997085 GCA_026784285.1 Stomatorhinus walkeri
CAGGTGAGGCAACAGCACCCCCAGGGGTTATGTGAAACCCTGCCATTTTCACCCTGTGTGCTGCTGCTCATGTAAGCCTTTTTCTAAACCCACAGACGAAGGCAGCTGTGTGCTTCTGCATGATGAATGTCTATCACGGAATCCAGTCAGCCAGCAGCTGGTTAAACTTCGGCACAGATCAACAGAGGGCCTTCAAATGCACTTCTAGGACGAAACACCCACTTTTAAATTGACAGGGGTGTTATTTTATATTAACATTACATACTGTAGTTCAATACACTGTGTATTACATATTACACATATTCTAATATCTTCTGCAGTATTAATAAAATGTAAAATTTATGAGGGAGGTTAATATGAACAAGGTAACTAGATATGAGAGGATAGATGAGAAAACCATTGATTTCTTGTTTTAGTATCCAACCATTACCATATGGATTTCTCCAGGATGGAATTGCTGCATTTTTATGCACCCTCTCGTCAGAATTAAACTGTCTTGCCGACAGTGATAAATTTAAGTGACTGTTCTAAGAAGACCTTCCGTTTCTGGCTAGCAGACAAGTTGTTATCATGGATTTACTTATATTACTTAAAGATCCGCTCGGACCATTTCTTAATTTTTATATGGGCGTGGGGTCACCTAAGGGTCGCTCAGTATCCTGCTGCCGCAGCCGCATTAGCGAGTGACTCGGCACCATGTGAGTCCTGTGGATGGTAATGAGAAAATGGATGGATGGTAATGAGAAAATGGATGGATGGTAATGAGAAAAGCTCACTCCGCATGTCCAGGTTTCCACCCTGTGCTTCGGTCAGCCTTACAGGCACCTAAACAATGAAGTACAGCAGCTCCTTGACTTATGTGGGGGTCACATTCTGATTAAGTTGATAATAATGTATAAGTCGAATATGAATGTTATATGACAAATAGTTAAACAAACAACTAATGCCACTGAATAAACAAATAAAACAAGTAGCTACTGTAACAAACGAAATACTAGTATTTCAAAATAAATAAATGAACATAGGCAGTCCCAAGGTTATGAATGGCTTTTAAGTCAAAATTGTAGGTAGGTAGGTTATTCATCAGACGTTCTTAACCTGTGGACTGCCTATACAAGTTTCTTATCATTAAATGTACAGTACTGTACAAAAATGTTTTACATTTAACAACAATACATTTGTAAACACTGTGTTGTGACATGAAATGGACAGACTCGAGGGCAGGCATTAGGAGAACCAAAGGGAGTGTTACTGGGGTCAAAAACAGAAGCAAGGGAAATAAGAATGTGGGGGGAGCACGGGCAACAAAAGGATTGACTTCAATGACCAGACTGGGGTTGATGAGAGAAAAAGGTGCTTAAATACAAAGACTGTACTGGGGCAACAAGCTTCAGGTGTGGGTCATCTGGGCCACATCAAGGAGGAGACAGGAGAGTCAGGCGGACATAATGGGCAGGACGTTACTCATTGATGACGTGCATTGCTATCACTTCATCATATGTCAAACCATTCTAAAGTGAAGAGCAGCTATATTGTGTGAAACACCACTGAGTATGTCAAACACATTACTATGTGTGTTCATCAGGGATCATGGAAGCAATTAGCCTTTAGATAAGAACCCTTGTGTGGATATATGTAGATTTATGTATTAAGGCTGGCTGTGTCTTGTTCTGATTATTTGAAGGAAGACACTAAGTGGGGGGGGGAGGGGGGGGTGCTATAAATGACCAAGATGCAATGTGCTGAGGAGAGATTGCGGATTGAGGAGAAGACAAGATGTGGCAAAATCCACCATGTTCCACCATTCATGGGTATTATGGGAGGTTGGGATCAGTCTCAGACTTAGAGACATTTGAGTTCATCTCCACGGGCCACTTGTGCTAACCACTGCTGGCTACGGCACAAGAGCCACTTCTTAGTGGTAGCTTGTGAAAGGAACAGTACCGCGCTCATTTCCTCAATACTGACAGAGTCAATCTTTGGGCAATGATTAGCCTCCCTCCCTAGGGTTCCAGCAAAGAGTGTTGTCTGCATATGGGAAGCTTCCCTTCTTGTGATAAAGACTCCCTATGCCTTCCCATGGGAACACTGGTTTACATTAGATTCCTCGCACCTCCTTGCTGTTCGTAAGAGGCAACAAATGGAGTATGTTGTTTGCAATGAGATGTGACTTTGTTTCTGGAAATCCCGGTCCCTGAGAAATGTGGGTCGCTGCAGCTGAGACAGTATTAACAAGGGTCTTTGGTTCCTACTTCACCTAGAAAGAAGTTTGGAAGGGCCTGGTTCAATCAATCAGTTGATCAAGACATCCCCTGGGATAGGTTTGCAAGATGAACATCCATTGCACTTTTTCTAGAGGCTCTTGGCCAAGGGTCAATCAAGTTGAAGAATACTTGTGTTTTTCGTCTCAAGTACATCACACCTGTATCCATGATGCATAATCTGCAGGATGTTTGCAGCACTGTGCAATCCCTTGTTGGGCTCTGAAGTGAGTGAGGAGCAGGGGTTGTTGAAATTCAAATAGTTCAAACATAGCTTTGAGTCAAAAACATGAAAGACGTTGGCTGGAACAAGATGGCAACTTTGAGTTAAAAAAATAATACAAGACTGTTATAGCAAATAATTATGACTGAATCTGTGTCTTTGGACTTGCCTGTTACTAAATTCTCCCCTTTTGCTGTACAGAAAGGCATTTCAGGAATAGCTGGGACAGACAAAGATGTGTAAAAAGATTTTGGCGGAATGTAGTCAGAAGGCACATGCTGAAAATTTGTTGTGTTTTGGCTGGTGTAGCATAATTGTGTCACCCCACCCAACTGAATAACAGCCAAGATGGGATCCACACCAGGGAACTTGATAATGTGGATTAAGCATAGCTGGCATAAGAATTAAGTTAGCAAGGCATGGTGAATGTATAACAAATAATATTGAAAACGCAGCGTGAATTATCACTACTGGAACCTAAATCATTGTATTTAACAAGCTGCATCCTGTAGAAAAGATCTTAATTGGTTATCTGAGTGAACCTGTTGATCTATATATACCTAATCCATTGTGATGTTTCAACTGGCAAAAATATGGCCATTAAGCATGTCCGTTATAGCTGTGGTGCCGTAGGTCATGGTAATGAACCCGACAAAAATCAACAAAATGCAGTAATTGTGATGAGATCACATGCCCTCTTCAAGGGAAGAGTGCACACCAACTGGAAGGAAATACAAAGAATTAAATGCATGAAAATGTGAGATACCCTCAATAACTCAATGTTTGCATCTTTCAAGCTAACCAATACTTTTGCTTATGGTCAGCAAAAAAACAATGCGAACAATTGATCACCAGAAAGACTTGACCTGGGTTACCAAAGACAAACCTCATCAGTTGGTAGGAAATCTTCTCTTTCAAGAAACAAGACTACAGGCTCTCAAACTCTGACTGTCACAACCCAATTACAGACCAGTCAGGCTCAAAATCATTCAGCAGAACAAAATGTATCTAATACAAGAAACAAAATGAAACAACACCCACAACAAAGGCAAGTCAGAATGATAGTGCAAACTCCAAAATTAAGGGAAATTGAAATGAGTGATGTTGTTTTGCATAGTTGGAGTCATTCCTCAAAAGGCGAGGTTCGGAGACAAGTGGCAATTTTAGCTACCTGTTGTCCGGGAACTGCATGATCCAATGGAATTTTTGGGGTTTTAGGTCCAATTTCGTTAAACTGCAGTGATTAGCTGAAGTTTTAAATCATTTCAGCCCTTCTCCAGGAAACACACCTGGTTCCAGATAATTCAATTTTTTAATGATGTAATATTCATTAACTCTGTAGAGAACTGCCTTCCAGAATTCCAGGCTTTTTGAGGTCAACAGGAAAAAAGAAGAATTAATTTCTCTTCTTAAAATATGGAACCCTATAACCAGCAATTTACTATGGTAGATCAGAGCTTTTATGGTTTTTAAAGAAATGAAATGATACTATTGCTGTTGGTCCAGACAAGATCCATTACCAGTTCCAGAATCATCTACCTTGTATTGCCGTATCAGTCCTCCTGCTGTGGATCACTGGGACAACTGGAGAATCAGGTGCAGGAGTTGGGTAAACACGGAATTTAATGTGAATGAAACACTCAGAACCATGAATCAACAACACAACGTTAATGACCGGACTGGTGAAACATACTTGAATGCAGACTTAAATACACAGGACTAATTAACAACCACAAGAAACAGCTGGTAACACAGAGATTCCATATGAGGTAGCAAAGGGGCGCGGCACACGGCAGGATCGGACAAGCAGGGAATGACACCTCCTTACTCTGTTTGAATATCAGGAGATAACTACCACAGAACAGCCTTGACTAGCTGCCTATTTAAATGGAAAGGATGGTTAATGATCGTCTTATCTGGTATCTGGAGACTAACCGTTATCTCAGAAATTTCTAGCGTGGTTTCAGGCATGGTAGGAGTACTATACATCATTGCATCAACTTTGATTTCAGTATGTGCATGGTGCTTTTATTGAAAAAACATGCGTTGTCAGTGTTTTTTCCTTTGCTTGGAGAAGGCCCGTGATATGACTCGGAAGTACGGCATACTAAAAGACTTGGATCAGTTGGGTCTTGGAGGCATTTGCCCATTTATATTTCAAACTTTTTATCTAATAGGTATTTTAGAGTCAGGGTCAGGTTTGCATAGACAAGAATTATGAGTACCTCAGGGAAGTCTTTTATCTGTTGCTCTTTTTAGTATAAAAATTAGTGCTGCAAGTGTGATTAGGAAAGATGTGCACTGCATCCTGTATGTAGATGACGTTTGCGTCTGCTACAGAGGCAAAAATATAACAACAGTTGAAAGAAAACTGCACTTAATAGTAAACAGAATCAAAAGTTGATCAGTAGTAAATGGTTTTAGATTTTTCCAAAATGAAAACTGTCTATGTAATTCTGCCAATTATGAACTATTCATAATGACCTAGACTTGTTATTGGATGGAAATCCCATCAAAGTAGTGAAAGTGGCAAAGTTCCTTGGTCTTACTTTTGATAGCAGATTTTGTTATATCTGGCATATCCAGAACATGACAAAGAGGTGTCAAAATGTTTTAAATATTCTAAGTCTTGGCAAAAACAAAATGGGGTGCAGAATGATCTGTACTCTTATGCTTTTAGAGAACACTAATACACTTAAAATTAAATTATGAGAGTAATGTTAACAGCTAGCATAGGCATACATAATAACTGGATACTGTTCCTCATCAAGGCAAACGTCTTATTCTGGGGGCTTTCCACACATTTCCTGTTCAAAATCTATATGTGGAAGCCAACAAACACTCACTTGAGAACACACGCCTGAAACCATCTCTGTAATATACAGCTAAGCTATGGACCAAGAGATGCAATCTGGCCTACTCTGCAGTTTCCACCCAAAATATTGAAATTTCCACAAGCCCAGGCCCAAATTCAGTTCTCCTTTGGTACAGGATAAGGACAAGACCTAATATAAAAATCCTGACCATCCTGCAACAGAGACACATCTGTAACATCCCTCCCTGGGACCTAAACAAACCAAACATCATCCTGAGTGTCATGATCCGCCCGTCAGAGCCTCCTGTGTGCCACGCCCCCTCGTTACCATATGTGTCTTCCCAATGGAAACCAGCTGTCGTCTATTTCATATCTGATTGTCTTGTCTTTTTAGTTTGTGTCTCAGTCAACCCCAGTCAGATCGGTCATTTTGTTTGCTTCGTTCGTCGCGTTGCTTCCTCGCTTTGCCTGCCTCATCTGGTTCTGTTTACTTCCGTTTTGTTTGTCCTGAATCCCGCGCTCCATCTTCACGGAGAATAAAGCCTGCTTTCGACTACGCTGCCTCCAGCCTGCTTCCTGTTGTCCAGACCGGCAGCGCGGTCGTGACACTGAGCCGATCAAAGAATAAAAACTCCCAGACTCACCTGAACCCTTATTGTGAGCTATTTTTGGATGTTAGGGAAAGATTTCTGCTTCATGTCCAATTACGTACGAACAGTTCAAGAATTGACAACCGTGTCCCTGCTGCAGTTGTGTTTAGACAGGTGCATATTGGAATTCCTATGCCAGGAGAAAGTTGAGCTTTTTTCAGTTGAAGCCTATGTCCTTCTGTTGCCACTTCACTATACTGAAAGCAGGAAACAGAAAGCCTCTTTAATTTTCACTAATTCAAAATCATGCCCCTCTCTCTCTCTCGCTATATATATATATATATATACTAGTAGAGAAATAGAGTAAATGCAGGAATATTTAACCAGGAACATTGTCTGGATAGTGTATAAAATATAAAATAACTTTAGAAGTCTTGCCTCTCGTTTAACCAAAGCAAGCTTACAGAAGCTTACAGAATGTTACAGTAAAATCCCGTTGTAACGGACTTCAAGGGACCTGGCAAAACATTCTGTTACATCCAGAGTTGCTGTATGCCCAGAGCACAACTACAGGACACCGTTTACTTATGCCACACCGCAGCAGACACACATGTGGTATAGATTATTATATTGTACATGTAGTAATCCAACTTTACCTGACCAGATGCGTGACTATTAATAATGCCAACTAGGTATCTGCGCTGGATATCAGAGGCACGCCAGGAGCCTTGTAAGTGCTGCCTGCATGTCTGTTATAACCGAACAAAACTACAGCCAAAAGCGGCCTTGGGGACCAAAATGCTTTTCCGTTATAAGCAAAATTCCTTCATGCATTCCTCCTAGCAAAATTAGACTGTATTTAAACAGTGGCAAGATAAGGGTATTTCTCAGTTCAGTGATCTTTATATTGATGGTGTTATTGCGAGTTTTAATTATTTGTGTTCCAAATTCACTCTTAATCCAGTTGACTTTTTCCGTTATTTTCAGATACGTCATTTGGTTAATGCCCAAAGCTCATCATTCCCAAACATCCCATCACTGTCTCCTGTGCACTCTCTGTTAGAAGTAGCCTCCCATCAACAAGGTCTTGTTTCAAGAATATATACAATTCTAATGTCTTTAAAAAGTGCAAGAACAGACAAGATAAGAAGCAGGTGGGAGAACAAGCTCAGTATGCAATTTTCAGAGGAATTTTGGAGGAATGCCCTCTACAGAGTGAATGGTAGGACTGCTTGTGCCCGATTGAGTTTAATACAGTTTAGAGTATTGCGGCGTATGCACTTAAGCAGAACACGGATTGCCTCCTTTAATCCTACTTTTGACAAGACCTGTATTGGGTGTCATACAGGTGAAGCAGACCTGACTCACATGTTTTGGGCATGCCCTACACTCACTGCTTACTGCTCAACCATACCTGATACACTTTCCAAAGTGCGTGAAGCACTGCTAAAGCCATGTGCAGAATTTGCAATATTCAGTGCCCCAGGTGATTAATTTCATTAAGTTCATTTATTTATTTATTCATCTATCTATCTATCTATCTATCTATCTATCTATCTATCTATCTATCTATCTATCTATCTATCTATTTAAAATTTTTCCCTTTGTATTTGTTTTTTTTAAACTATTGCACATCCATCTTTGTTGTATTCTAATCAGTATCAGTATTAATATTTTAAATGTTTAATGTTTAAAATGTAAAAATACAGTCTCTGTACAAATAATAGCATTTGTCTTTTGAATAAAAATAAAAAAGAAATTTCGTTATATATGCGAGTCCACTATATCCGATGATTTTTCTGCATGTTCTTAAAAGCACATGGCCAGGGCTAGTGGACCTTGTCCATTATGGACAATATTCTATTATAAGCAAGTGCACTATAATGAGATTTTACTGTACTGGGTAATTAAACTGGAAGTTGACTAATTTTACCACTGTATCTGTGTGCGTCATTGATCCAGCAGCATTTCCAGATGGTCAGAGAAATCCTCTTAGTAAACTGTCCCTTGCTGTATGAACTGTTTGTCAATTGTCATCATAATGTCATCACTTTGCAGCCATGTGGCTATAAATGAGGCCTATTTTTCCAGTTGTAAAACTCCAAAACCTTGAGGGTGACCCTCAACACACATCAAAATTGCCTCTAACTCCTCAAGCTCTTCTGGTCAGTAAAATACAGGACACCAACTTCAAACTGCAAGTCCCCAGGGGAACAAAAAAACCTGAAATCAAAGTTATCGCAGGTCCTTCCTACAAACAGGAAGGTGATAACCCACTTCTGCGGTGTTAATTACAATTACTATTCATTGCAGGAAGACCTGTGGGGAGGGATCATTAGACGAGGGCCGGTGGGGCTGGCTGTGTGATGCACATTCAGGAATCATTAGCAGCAAAGATATGCAAACAGAAAAAGCATGAAATGCACTTGTGAAAGACTGCCCAGAGCCAGCCACCCGTTTCCTCGGAGAGGTGAATGGTGGGAGCGCCGTGTCTGTTCCCATCAGCCTGTTTAGGTTCTGGGTGGGAAGCATCGAGCTACACAGTGCTGCTAGCACCCACGCGCCTCCTAATGCGCACATCTGCCCCGCAGTCCCCATGTTCCCATGCGCCAGAATGCGACGCATTTTATAAAGTGGCGGGTGGGGGAGACCCTTGAGTTTTGTTATGGCTGTCTGATGTCACGGTGCTGCCGGGGATTGGTTTGAAGTTGCCAGTTCGATTACACACACCGCTACGAGGTTTCATGAACCCCTGTTACCCAACCCCATCAGATAAAAACATTAAAAGCAGCCGGATAAATTGCAGAAATGTACTACAGTGTCTCATGAATGGCCAAAAGTCCCGTCAGGAATGTCACTGCTGGTCTGTGCCTGTGGGTAACTCAAGGTGGTAGCTAGGATAATCTTTTAAATGAGGACTGACTTGTACATCTTTTTAAAGCTGGATCACCCTGCACTTTAAGACTCACACCCTCTCCCTATGGCTCATGGTTTCCAAAATGAAAAGATGAGCTGGATGGTGTGTTTACATTAAAATTTAATTTGAAACTAAAAATGAATAAATATTGTGATACATTTCTTTTGCTGATTTAAAACATTTAAATGGTCCCAGAACAGAGCTTGATATAGCTTGACAGTCCAGGAATTGCTTTTACCAGCTGAAAGGTTTATCCTAAATCTTTCCAAATTGTGGTGGTGGGTACAATTCTGTTTGAATTTTTCTATGCTAAGTCAATTTTATTAGACTTTAAGATAAGTTTAATATGAGGTCATTAAGACCAGTCGGTAAGTTCAATACAGGTCAACGTGTCACTGCTATCCATCTGGAAATAGAGTGGAACAGCGGCATTGTTGCAGAGCATTAAAGTTGCTAGCTGCTGGACACATACGTTCTTAGTTCTAGTGTAGAGAGTCCTAGTTGATGAGACGCAACTGATGGCACCTATTGAAGTGTCAAGTTCAATGTTGACAGACACAGACCAGCCCCCACCAACAGACTGTGTAGCTAAATCTCTGTCACATTTGCCAAAATAGCCCAGTTGATTTATCCGCACAGTAAAACACATTTGCTATTCCCACATCCCCGGGGAGCATGAAAAAATGTTGATGACAACATGAAAAGCATTAAGTTGATGTGTTAAAATTGACTGGCATCTCACCCAGGGTGTACCCCTGCCTCCGGCCCTATTCTGCAGAAGACCCTGCTCAGGATAAGCATTTTGAAGATGGAGGGACGTTAAAACTGACATAGCCCAGTGACACGATGTTGAGTATGACAGGGGTTGTCCCGGCTGAGATGAATGAGCCACTGAACTTACACATGCGACGATGACCGATACGTGAAGAATGTGACAAAACGTGGACATCCCCAGCAGCAGAGGGAGTTTCACATATCCAGCTCTCCCCAAAACAGGAACTGAAACCAATACTGCCTTTGACTACGATCTTCTTATATTTTTGGCGGCTGACAATCAGCTGATGGCTGTATTAATTCATGACCTTCATAATGTTTCGATGCAAGCAGTAATAACAGTAACCTTGACTTGTTCACATTATTCATTATTCAGTAAAAGCAGATAGAGTAAATCTTCTAAGAACGCAAATACAGTGGCAAAAAACTTAATGATGACTACACAAACAGTGAATCAACAATTTTTATGTTTCATTCCATTAGACTGTTCATTATTAATGAAGTCAAATGTGTGTTTGAAATTATGAGCAATGTGAACTGTGTTATATGCTATGAAAATGACTGGTATTTGTATATTTGCATATAATTTGTCATTTTTACAAATATTGGTAATTTGCGGAAATGTTATGATACAACAGGGGAAAGGACAAAGGCAAAAGCACTAGCGGGAGCACTAGCGGGAGCACTAGCAGGAGCACTAGCAGGAACACTAGCAGGAACACTAGCAGGGGCACTAGCAGGAGCACTAGCAGGAACACTAGCAGGGGCACTAGCGGGAGCACTAGCAGGAACACTAGCAGGGGCACTAGCAGGAACACTAGCAGGAGCACTAGCAGGAACACTAGCAGGAGCACTAGCAGGTGGCAACATCAATGACTGGACTGGAGAGCATAGGACTGGGAGACACTCTTATAATAACAAAGGAGCAGGTGAAAGGCAGCTGGAGTGAGTCACACGAGGGCTGACATGAGAGGTGAAACAAATTAGTAACAGGTGTGACTCATTAGAGCCATACTAGGGCCATACTACCGCATTCTTCATTTACCTCATCAAGATGTAAAACATCTAATTCTACAAAAACTATTATTATATATTATAGAATATTTTAATATATTCTATTACAAAGATTTCCCCTTTATTTACATGTTTCAAATAATATTTCATGTGGAAAGGAGTGGAGATGTGCCGTTTGATGTTGTATTTGGGCAAAATGGTGGTCGATGCAGCGTTGACTTACTGACAGATATAGGAAGCAGAGAAGCAAGAAACAAGAAACTGTCTGATTTCAGGAGTGTGTGGGGTGAGGAGGGGGCTGGTTATGAGGACATTGTTGCAGTATCACCATAGCAAAATGACCGTAAGAATCACTCAATGCTCCATCATATTATGAGTGTGTACAATCACCTTGATTTCTACCAAATGTATATAAAATGCCTGTCAGGCTGACAAGAATAATTGGTTTGAAGTCAGACAAATGTTTGGATGGATGGATGGATGGATGGATGGAATAAGAGGGCACGATGTCACAGCCTTACGCCAATGCTCTCTCTCAGCCTGATTGCCTTTCTCAGAAGCTGAGCATGTAGAGCCAGACATCATGGATTCCCAGGGACCCCGGGATGTAGCCTCTGCGGAGCATTCTGACGACGCTGACGTTGAGCAAGGATTACAAATAGATTCATTAGTGCGTTTGTTTCTGCCCGCTTCCCCTTAATTGATCCCATCGATTCTCTTAACCTGGCTCACGGCACAAAGGTTGAGCTTCCATCATGCACTCGGCCCTTGGCTTTGCCTCCTGCCGCTTCCTCGAAGTGCTGAGGTCATCACTATGCCACAGACGGATTGCACTCTTCATACAGCCGACACTCCTGGGGCCCAGCCAGTTAATAACATGAATGCAAATTCCTCCTCAAAGGCGTTTTGTCTGGAACCGTCCTTCCTGCCTGCATGGCTGCCCAGTCTGGAATAAAGGCTCACTCAATATAGTTACGTATCTTTTTTTCCATTTCCATTAGCTATGAGGTTCTCTTTCCATTTCCATTTGAAACAGGCCAGTAATTGGACTGTCTAAATTGCCCTTAAGGCAAAACTAGAACTCCAAGACCCTTATTGTGCTTCTGGTTTAGTTATAGCATTACAGTATTGCAGGGGTATTTCTCAGAGGCGTATGCAGCCTAATTGGGAAACAGGTTATGATTAATTCTTTGCATCCCGCTATCTTGCTTCCTGCAGCCTGGGGATGCAGAATTTTGCTCCCTTTGAGGGCATGTTTCTGGGGAACTGGGCCTATATATGAGCTACCACACTGCAGGGAGCAAAGCAGGCGCCCGCATATGGCGAGTAATACTTTGCAATGATGCAATCTGTGGGGCTGGTCTCCGGCATCTCCACACTATTGATCAATCTCTCGCAGTGGGGGGGGGGGGGGGGGGGGGGGGGGGGGGGGGGGGGGGGGGGGGGGGGGGGGGGGGGGGGGGGGGGGGGG
>JAODUD010000002.1:13013983-13029553 GCA_026784285.1 Stomatorhinus walkeri
GTACTCAACTGGTTGGGAGAAACAAAACCATGGTCTGGATTTGTAGCTTCTGGACCTGAAATGCCCAACACTGGTGATCGTATACATGTTGATGTTCCATGTTGCTGCCAGAGGTCGTTCCCCTTCCCATGATCCTTCCTGTTTCTTGATGCAGCTGAAGGTGTATGAAGATGACTTCCGGAAGGAGCGCTCTGACAAGCAGGTACTGCAGCGCCTCTTAATGAAGAGATCTGTACCCCAAGACCCCATCCTTGTCCACCGCTGCAACAGTGATCACAAGCCAGCGGCACCAGCCAGGGAGCGACCAAGAGAGAAGGACAGGAAGGGGCCGGGCCGCTGCGGCAAACACTGCGAGCGCCATGGGCACAATGCTGAATGCCTGCGCAATGCATGCGCCCAGCACCGTATAGAGGTGCAAGGATCCTCTTTCTCTGAAGACTACAACTGACCTCAGTCCCTCTCTGTACACATAAATCCAAACGACTGGATGTAAAGAGAATGAATCAAGTTTAATCCTCCATCTCTTCCATCTTCTGAAGGGTAGCTACAGCACGTCCCTGTATTGGGATTTATAACTCTGCTATCTAAAAGTTGCAGGCCCAGTTTCAGAATAGGTTTATCCGTCCATCCATCCATCCATCCATCCATCCATCATCCATCCAACCATCCATATTCTAAAAGAGTCCCCATCACAAAACCATATATTTTAATCTGAATCACATGTGTCACAGCACAACAAGAATATGAATAAATTGAATACCTATATAGCTTATTATCTGTCTGTGAGTCATTCCATCATAAAGGGTCACTGACCCAGTTGTTCGGGCCTCTTTCAGTCACGATTCTGGTGCTGTCAGATAGCAGGGTGGAAAATTAGGGACTGAGTACTTTTATCATCGAATGGCTGGCAGGATGACTGTAGGCATCTCTCTCACAGTGTCAAATTCCATTGGAAAATTACCATAGTGAATAGAAACCATTCTTATAACATTTGGATAGGGCTGCATTTCTAATATTATTCATATAACTCCTCAAGAAAAATACAAGCAATGGCCCTTCTGCTGTTAAGGAGCCTGACTGTGCCTACTCTCCATGTGGTTTCTGCACTGGCATGAGTAAGATCTATTTTGCTTTTGTCTTTGAACAAATAATGTCTGACTATTTTAGTATGCGAGTCCTGAGTAACTTTTCAGTTTCCTTTATGTTTGTGCATTCAAAGGTAGCTTGTACAACAAAACATCGATTGGTATTTTGTGACTCATCGCTGTTTAATGGTTCTTGCGTATTATGAATCTTTGTATTTACAGTATTCTAATTCACTTACCGTTTTACATTCCTATGAATATTGCCTAACCTCAGAATGTTTTCCCAATAAATATTTGTACCAACTCTCAATTGCAGTTGGTGTTAAAATAAATCAAAATTACAAAATTATGTCTGGATTATCCAGCTGTGTTTTACACCAGCCTTTATTGACAAATAGCAGACAAAAAGGAAACATACCCTTAATACAGGAGACCATGTGACACTGTGACTGCAATCCCCCCCCCCCCATGTGATGTAACAGAATTCTGTGAAATTTTAGAATCATGTATTTGTGTTTGTATATGTGTGTGTGTTTCTGTGTGTGTTAAAGAGATACCTGTAATTTTTGTATTTACATGACAAATCATTCCATTGCACTTCAGTTTATCTGTTCCGTCCAGCTGAACTCTGAATCACAGTCCAATGGAATATCCTGTTAAATCAGCATCAAATTATTTTAAATACCATTAAAAACCTTTTTTTCTTGTTTGAAAGTAGAAGAGGTCAAACAATTCTGTGGTCAATTTAAGCTAACGACATTTACGTATTTGCAATGTGCTTTCCTCCTTTTGTGTTTAATCTGAGTCTAATTAACACAAATAGCTCTGCCAATGCAATATTATTCTATGCGATAAAACATACACTTTGCTGAATGGCATATATTATAAGCATTTTACCCAAAATTTGTTCTCTTTCAGGATTTTATGTGCTGGGATTTTATTTTTTAAAACATAAGACATCATACCTTGCTTTTAGAAGTGCTTCAGGAGTAGCTTTTCTGTCATGGCTCAACAGAATGACAGGTGCCTGATCTTAAAATATATTCCAGGAGACTGGCATTTCAAACACAGACACACTCTGGGGTAGCCAGTAAAATGGTAATCTATTTTGATAAATGACAGTATTGGAAAAGCCAATTGTAAATACTATTCAGATTAAATGATTTTCTGACTTGTTACAAGCTAAAGAAATATTTGTTACAAGCTAATAAAAAGAAAGCTAAATAAAAATTACATAGTGATTTTATTAAATTGAATTAAAAGTACAATACTTACTGAAAGTTGCATATTACATTTAATAAATGTATTTGTTTACGGATATTTACATAGTCTTGTTTTTTTTCCTCACAGTATCCAGATCTTTTAAATCCTTCATTCGTTATAACAAATTTATCTATTAAGCCAGGAATGGTAACATAGTTCTGTGTAAGCTAACTGTCAGTTGCCCGTAAATTTCATGTCAATAGCAGGTAAATTTTTTAAATGTCACATGGTTGTTTGGCATGGAGTCAGAAGATTGGCAGCAGATCATGTGAGTGTGAATTAGAGCTGTTTCCTGACAGATACCACGTGGCTGTCATTGTAATGAACCAAGTAGAGAAGAATACAAATCAACTGAAAACAATTAAGGAAAAATCCTCCCAGGTTTTGGCCATTAAGTGGAAAAACAAGACGTAACCATTTCCCTGTTTTGTAAAAGTACAGAGAAATGATTCACTATCTATTTCATTGCTGTTCATTTTCACTTTTGTATCTGGCATGGGACTGCATTTAACATTCATTCAAGCATAATAAATAAGAATCCTTTTTGCCTTTGCGGGGAGATGTGTACAAAACACACGAATGCAGCTGTAATGATTTTTAATTATATATATATATATATATACACACACACACACACACACACACACACTTTGGCAATGTTGAGACGACTGACAAAAGGCCACAGTGGGTTTTAGGTATTAGCAACATTTCCTCAACCAGAGCTAAAATGTAGTATAAAAATCTAGTAATTGCCTAGCCATCACAATTCTATATCTGTCATAGTTCAGTGAATCTGAAATACACTGTTGCTGTGAGACAAAAAAAATATGAACATTTCAGATTAGCTAGTGGGAAAAAGGGAAACCTACAAAAATAATTCTACCCTCAAAAGTAAGGGGGGGGGGGTTATTCTGGCTAGTGCAGAGAGTTAGGCATCACACTGCAACAAACAACATTACTGAATGAGCTAAGGAAGCTTGAGAGGGCAGGCACATATATAGCAGATAACAAGGAGTACACAAGGGGCAGGTGTGGACCAAAACAATTAACTCATCACAAGGGATGGGAAATAGCTGGGTAAATTCAAATGAGGGGACACAAGATGGACAGCAGCGACATCTGCTGGCCAAACAGGAATGGGACAGAGCTAACAGATAGATTACGATGTACATCAATAATAAACTTATAAATCAAGGTTATAGTGTAATGTTTCATGAATCCATTAATCATATCATTAATAAAAAAATCAGTTTAAAATACTGAAGTTATCCAATGCAAGGTAGACATTAATTCCACTCCAGTAACCTAAACAAATACAAACAAAATAATAATAAAATAATAATAACAATAATAATAAAATAATAATAATAAATCAGTCTGTTACAGCTTTACTGTTAAATTATTCTCTAATGAAATCCAACATCTCTGTGACTATATTACAGTATTAGTTTAAGTCTTCCAGCAGCATAGACTTAGAAGCTTACAGATGGATGAATTGATACAATATAATAAATTCATTAATATAGTAAATTCTGATTTGTCAAAATTGGACTGAAACGTAAGGGAATTAATAAGGAAATTTTTCACCACTAGGTGGTGGTATTACAAATATAGAGACGTGCTGCAGGGATGAAAAACACTACAAAGGTCTGTTATGCTCCCTTTACAACAACTGTTGATGGCACATGAACTTTACATTGGGAATAGCACTGTCCTATCTGAACATAATAGGCTCCCTCCATCCCTTTTCAGGAGTTACGTAATTCTACAGAATTACTACAGTTATTTATTGAAATAATATAAAATAAGATGTTGTTAAGCAGCTTCATAACATAGCACTCTGTCCTGCTTAAATTTCAAGATACAATCCCCAGTCTAGGGTTGGGGAACGTCCAGAAATGAGACAGACTTGGGAATGACGGGAAAGGAATGGGATCGGGAAAAGGGAACACACGACACAATGGGTTATTTTTTTATAGTTTTTTTTTTTATTCACGCAGACTTTACAACATAAAAGGTGCAACAGACTTCCGAAGTGACACAGGCCAAAATAATAAACAAAAACCACCTCTAAAGAAAAACCCAACAAGCTAAACCTAAGTGAAACAACTAGACAACAGAATGACAAAACTGACCTAACTCCCTTTCAAAAACACTCAGAAAAACGCGTCACGCAAAAACAAAACAGCAGTCACTTTGTACGCACCAAAAACACGGGACGAGAACAGATACGGAGATCACGGTACCAAAGGGGCGAGCAGAAGAGTAGTCGCAAGCCGGGCGAGAGTTCATAAACCAGTGGAGCGTGAAAACAAGCAAAGGTACCAAAAAGGGGCGAAGCGAAAAGTCCGAGTCTAGAAACACAAGCAGTCATACACAGAGGTCAATCAATAAACACAAGCAATCCAACAAACAGCAAAAAGCAAACAAGAGCGAGAGCTTCCGAATACTGCGAACTGCGGCTTCTTCAATGCGGCGGACCGGAAGTGACAAGCAGGGCATCAGAGGGGCTGTGGGCGGAGTCGGGTTGGAGAGGCGGAGTCTGATCGGGAGGCGGAGCCGAGATGTGGCCGGGGAATGACGATGAGGGAGGGAGGACCGGAGAATCTGGAAAACGTGCCCGAATTTACGGCACGTAACACCAGTATCTGAGTTTGTCAAAGTCTAAAAACACATTTATTAATTCATACCAAACAATAAAATATTAGCTATTGTTAAGCATTCAAATAATACATTTGCAAAAGTTTTATTTTGTTAATGTGCATGCATTATATACATGTAATTCCATCTTCTTAATCACAGACTTCAAATATACCTGAAGTAGGTATTCTGTCAACTAGTAGGAAAGCTTATTACTGTAATTTCCATTTCATATAATAGATTGATAATAATATTCTATTTACATTTTTCTAATTAAATTTCACTCCTTTAATACAAACATTCCATATACTTTTTCTGGGTGGGGCCGGAAAATTTCATATGTCAATGATCCAAAGGTGCACTGACTTTGATTAACAAGGTGAGATCAAGATGAATTGATATTGATCAGGTGTCATACCCTGCCCGGTAAAGCCTCATGTGCCACGCCCCCTGATACCTCCTGTCTCTCCCCTAATGAATCCCAGCTGTCGTTCATTGTGATCATCTGTTTTTGGTTTCGTTCTTGTCAGTTTCAGTATTTAGTCCGCGTCCCTGCACTAAGTGTCAGATCGGTCATTGTGATGTCTTGTGGCTTTTCCCCGTGTCTTCTAAAGAATAAACCCCATTTCCCTGGATTTCCTGCTCTGTTGCCTTGTTTACCCGACGCCGCTCGCATCCAGGCACGCTGCTCCCACGCAGAACGTGACATCAGGGGTCACCAACATGGTGCCCACGGGCACCAGGATGCCCCCAAGGGTCACAGGAGTCACCTGCGGACCTGTTCTAAAAATAGCACAACTCACCAGTGAGCAGCATGTAAAATTTAATTTTATCCTGTTGTTATTCTTTTTTAATCACATTTGCATTTATATAGATTTGAAAATGACAACATCTTAAAAAAATATTTAAAACATGTTTATTATACATGAAGTTTAGGTAAGCTTAGGGGGGCATTTCAAACTGGTAGTCCTTCGTATGACTCAGATCCACAATCATATTATAAAATCTTGTTCAAATCATAACCAATAGGCATTTTTACATCATGTTCCAACTACAAAAAGTAGGTTAAACATAACAATTGTACGAGGATTTATATGAGTAAGGATGAAATCTCTCGATTTACATAAAACCGAATCATGTAAAATGACACAAAAAATAACCGAGCTACGTAAAGTTTATGCAAGTGCCTCACGCCCAAAATATATTTAAACCCTTTCCTTTTTGTCTTTTCATTGATTTTTTAGTATGCATTACTAGTATAGTTTGGTGTATGGCTTTTTGCCTAAGGTGTTTTGAAGAGTATGGGGTGGGGAGGGGAGAAATATGACGTTAAAGAAGACATACGTTACGGTTTGTACTCTGGATCTTCTACATACCGGTGACGACAGTTACCCCTTATCTATGATGTGCGAAATACACAAAGGAGGTATTGTACAGTTTTTTGTGTGTTTGTGTTTCACCTAAGAGTAAATTTACCCTGGAAACCACTAGAAAGACATCCCCCTGATTCTTACGTAAACTGTTTAATCACCTTTTTTGAGTTTCTTCCTCATTCCACAGTTAATTTCAAAATTCCACTGTGAAACTACTTTCTCATACCTTTATTGAAAACTAATATACTGTTATGTAATGAAATTAGCTAGTTCTACAGCAAGGGATCAAGCATGTGTCTCACATGTTATGGTAATTATGATTTTTTTTGTTTATCCATCCATCCATTTTCTATACCCGCTTATCCTACTGGGTCATGGGGGGTCCGGAGCCTATCCCGGAAGCAATGGGCATGAGGCAGGGAAAAACCCTGGATGGAGGGACAGCCCATTGCAGGCAATTTGGTAACCTCAATTCACCTCAGCATGTCTTTGGACTGTGGGGGGGGGGGACACTGGAGTGCCCGGAGGAAACCCCACGACGACACAGGACACATATATTTATTCAGTATTTAAAATTAATTAAATAGTTTTTCAAATAGTATGAGGGGGCTGAAGTCTATCCTAGGCAGAAAATGCTTTATAAATATTTCTGCTTTAGTCACTTAATACATACTAAGCAAATTTATTTGTATATTTTTCAAGAGGCGAAAACTGCAATACAAGGTAAACAATTGCTATTAGTAAGAGGACAATAAGATTATTACTGCACAAGAAATAGTCCAAATGAAAAAACACACCCAACAAGAAGGTGGAACGTAATGGAAAGATTAATGTATGTAGAGAAATTCCCTCAACTTCCTGGTGGCTTGTATAAAACACAGCACCCAGTCTATGAACAGAAGCATAACCTCTCCGGATTAGTAGAGGCAACATTGTAACCAGATATCTCAGCATTTTGCATACCAGCTAGCATCTTGACATACTTGAATACAGGTAAGGCAAAGCTGCTGTGATACATTTTGGTTTATAACTGTATTAAGGGATGAAATAGTGGGGCCTAACTGTGCGATAAACTTTTAACTGGGTTTTCTGTCTTCAATTCTAATGAATGTCAGTTTGAACATAGCAGCATCTTTTCTTGTTAGACTGGTGCTGCTGCACTCTTAACTAGCTGTGAATTCTGCTTCTGTCTATTAGTCAGGTCAAGTCACTTCATCTCTTACGCGTGAAACAAAATTGTGATTCTATGGATCATCGACAGCTAGGACAAGAACAGATTAAAATTTCACTGAACAGGCATGAAAAGGAGACAAAATCAGTAATCAAGGACGGAGGAACAGATGTGCTTCCTTCACACCAGCTCCCGTCAAACCTCTCTTCTCAACATGTCATTAGATCTTTGGTTGGTGGAAACTGGGAATCAGGCAGCGGGAGGAAGTACAGTCCGGACCACAGATGACGGCACCAGCGGCAGACATGCAGGCGTTGTACAAGCAGCAGGGCTACCTGACAGCAGTGCCAGTCCTGAGGGACACGGAGCTACAGGCAGCCAGAGCGGCCTTCGCTGAGCTCGAGAGGGAGTTCGGTGAGTATCTTCACTGCAGGGCCTGGGGGTGTTCGGTGGTCATCTGAAACTCTGACCCCATCACAGCTTGCCTATTAATCACGATCTGCCCATTTAAAAATGATTAAAATTGTCAAATGACCTTAAAATGCTTATTTGGCACTTTATACGCATTATGTTGATCAACTCTATATCCTTGCAATGGGTGCTTTAATACCATGATGTAATGACATCTGTCTGTCTGCTTATCCATCCATCCATTTTCTATACCCACTTATCCTACCGGGTTGTGGGGGGTCCAGAGCCTATCCCGGAAGCAATGGGCACGAGGCAGAGAACAACCCTAGATGGAGAGCCAGCCCAT
Organism: Stomatorhinus walkeri; assembly: GCA_026784285.1. NCBI lineage: Eukaryota > Metazoa > Chordata > Actinopteri > Osteoglossiformes > Mormyridae > Stomatorhinus > Stomatorhinus walkeri. The sequence goes on from JAODUD010000002.1 coordinate 13,022,273, forward strand.
CGCAGGGCACACCTAAGGGCAATTTATAAACCCCAATTAGCCTCAGCATGTCTTTGGACTGTGGAGGGAAACCAGAGTGCCTGGAAGAAATCCCACAACGACACAGGGAGAACATGCAAACTCCACACACGTAACCCAGGCAGAGACTCGAACTCAGGTCCCAGAGGTGTGAGGCAACAGTGCTAACCACTGCACCACCATGCCACCCCCCTGTCTGCTTATAGGTCAGGAATATACCCAGTACAGCTTACACAATGTCCATCAGCAATACGACTGGGTGATGGCACTGGTCAAGCACCCCAGAGTCCTGGAGGTCGTGAAAACCATCTTGGGGCCGGACATCTTGCTTCTTGATTCCCGTTTCATCTGTAAATACCCCACTGGGCGCAACAGCACCTCCAGTGGACAGGGAGCGAATGACACCACAAGTGATATCAAGGTTGGCAGCACCAGTAAAGATATGCCTGGCTTGCCCTATGTAGCCTGGCATCAGGATATGAGGTCAGTTTCGTACAATGGACTTTTAAGGCAAATGGGCAATACTGTCAGCTGGGTGAGTTACTTCCTCAAAGCACCAATTTCTTTCAGGTACTGGGGTTTGGATGGAGGCCCGGTTCTGTCTGTGTGGCTGGCTCTTGACAATTCCCTGGAAAACAATGGAGCCCTGAAGGTCATCCCAGGTATCCAGTTTTATAAGTATTTCATTCATAATCATCTGTCAATGGTGATTTTCATTCACAACATTTTGGTTCAACTGCACAATAAGGCTCCATTTGTGCAAGCAATAAATGGCAGTAACTCATTGAAAATGTGTTATAACTTGTGCACAACGGTTTTAATGATTTTCAAAGTGTCACATCCCATTCTAACTCACTCATGAACCCTTTACAAGTCTCATCATGAAGCGATACCAACATTTCAGTCTCATCATGAAGTGATACCAACATTTCAGTCTCATCATGAAGTGATACCAACATTTCTTTCTTTTCCAAAATAGGCACCCACTACTCTGGCCTCCTTCCACACCAAACATCAGCTCACCCTGGAAACATGCTCAGTATCAACCAAGAGATTCCAGAGGAGCTGGTAGAAACTGACAAGGCCATTATTTGCCCCCTGCAGGCTGGGCAGATGTCTGTAAGTAATGTTTCATTAGACATATAATGTTACAGTGGGGCATGAAGAGGAAAGATCCACGGAGGTGCACGCAACAAAAAGGGTTTGTTGAAATGGAACACTAATGAGGGGAACTGGAAAATAACAGGACTACATGGGGTCAAGCACAAAGCAGGAAGAATAAGAACAAACTAAAATAAGCCACAAAGTACACAACTAGGGAACAGAGCAAAACAGGGAGCCTAAGAAACAACCACAGCAACAAACACATAGTAACGACTACAATAACTAAGGAAATAAACAAAGGCGGGCACTTAAATGCACAGATAACAAGGAATAACAAGGGGCAGGTGTGGGATATAAGAAACTAGGGATAACAAGGAGCAGGTGAGGTCAATTAACAGATACAGCAGGTTAAAAATACCAAGGCAAACTAAAACAAGGAGAACAACATAATACAGACAGAGAGAATGGAGCAAACACAAGGGACTGAAGCCAGAATACATACACTTAATAAACCAAGAGAACGCAAAACAACAAATGTTATGCATTGAAAGAAAGACAACTTGTTGGGCTGGCCTCCAGCAAGTCTCAAAGCCACAACCAAAGGGAGTCTTGGATGATGGCTTAACCCATTAAGGGGTTACAGAGGAGGGAACAGGATGGACAGTAACACCTGCTAGCCAAATGGGGACAAGACACATGGGACAAGGCTATGGGGTAATGGGGTATAATGGGGTAAATCTACAAATAATTAGTATGTGCTGTTGTTCTGTGATTATTATGTATTCACTCTCAACATCACATTGTACAGTGTCAGCAGTTAATTTTCTCCCAAATGATGCAGGTTTCAGTCATGTACACCTATTTTGTGCTTTAGTTGCATGACGGATCGCTGGTTCATGGAAGTGACCCCAACACTTCGGCATGCAGGCGCTGCGGTTTCGTGATCCGTTACGTGCCAACTTGTGCATATCCCATCCAGGTCAGTCCTCAACATCTTCATCAAGCTGAAAGTGCTGGAGGCTGTCTTTCTTGTGCAGTGCCTTAGAACTTAAAATTCTTGTACAATCAGTCTCCCTGCACAGCAAAGCAGTGATTTGTTTTGTGGTTTCCCAATAGGACCCGGATCGCCCCAGGCGTTTCAACGCAACAGTCTTGGTGAGCGGAGAAGACAAGTTCAATCATTTTTCCAACACTGTGGCACCTTCTGTTTGACAGCATTAGGCAGCTGCTGGAAAGGTTCCTTCTTTTGGCTGTGATATCACAGTCATAGATAGCGATAGATTTTTAACACTATTTCAATGTGACCATACTGTTGCACAGCAAGGAGAGGAACTCCTGCAAAATTGTTGGCACTTTCTTAGCAGTACTCTGCCAGCTTAAATTTCTGTTAGTACATCATAATTTATAATCGCACCAAATTACTTGCATGTTTCTTAACTGCTGTGATAGTTATAATTAGAAGATGATCAGTTGAGCATTATATTTTTATAATCGTAGGCATCCTGTGGCCTGTGCCCTTCCCAGAGTTAGTCTTCTCGTTTTGACTCTTTGTGGTTCTGTTTATTGTTTCCCTGTTTTGTTTCAGTTTAATAAAGCTCCTTTTTGTTCCCCTGACCTCTGCCCCAGAGTCCTTCAATTCTCAAGCCATGGCACAGTGCTTTGTATGACCACATCTAACTTCCACATCAGACGGAATCCAAGAGAGCACCTAAAATGCTAGGTTTCATTGCATCATTTTCATTGATAGGTTTCTTTGGTGATTAAGAACATTGCACAGTACACTGAAAGCAGAGTAGCCAGAGGAAAGCTAGACACGGGGAGAATGTGAAAGCTACATAAAAATTCATGCCTCAAGGGGTTTTATTTTGATTATCTAAGACAAAGTGTAAAGTGCAAAGCGCAGCTGTCATTTATGGTCGTGTCCAAATCCATTTGGGTATTTTGATGGTGAGCAGACTTTGTGACTTCATCATTCAGAGACGTATTCCACCTAAGCCTTTCGAGGTGAAGTAGGCGTGGGATGAGGTAGCAGTGAGTGTGTCCTTGTTTTCTGGGATCACCAGATCATCTGCTCAGTGCCGAAAGCGCTATAATGATGTCAGAAGACAAAAACACAACTTGCTGCTGAAGGAGAGCAGTGGCTGGGATCGGGAGCTTACCAACTCAAAAGGACATGAAACAAAAAGGGACCCTGAGCATGCGGAAGTTAAAAATTATTCAAAGTTTCCCTATTACCATTACTAATAAGCTAATCTTTGTCCCTTACTAAAAATGTAGTCAGAGTTCCCGAAATGACTCAAGTTGACAGGTAAAGTTTCCCCTGGGGAACCCAGACCACCTTATAGGAAAAATATGTCCATTGGCTAAAATGATCATATACACCCAGTGAACCTAAAACAGACCATGTTATGGAAAAGGTCCCCCGCCGGACTGTTCATGCTATTCCAACTGGTAAATTTCACTTATGAAATAAAGATAGAAATTCATGTTCAGGAAGGAAAGACTAAATCTTTGCAACATTCTCATTATCCAAATACATTTAATGTTTAACTTTTCATCAATCACCAAGTGCATCAAATTTTGCTGTAGAAGTAGTGCTAAAAGCACAGGCTTCAAACATTCCAACCCATAAAGAAACAGGTCAAATGAACAGACATGCAAAATGGTATATACTACACACAGTAGCTGCCATGTTTTTTAAAGTTTTTCAGTTGGTATGATATTCCCTATAACAATTTATTCGTTCATTGCAACAAAGAGGAACCTGACATTTCTCACAGTTGGTATCTGTCTTGCTTGGCATACAAAGCAGCAACATAATTTCTTCTTCTTCACAGGCGGGTGGGCCACTTGATCATATTGAGCATCAGTGCTTGAAAACGTCCTCACCATTCTTGACGGCCTTGAAGGGGTAGTACTGTCATCAGTATCTGTGGAAGGTCGACCCCTTTTTTTGGCCATCCCGACTTCTATCAGGTTTTGGGCTACCAGTGCTTGTAATCTCCTTAACTTGTAGACAGCACTGCCAGTGACTTATATTCTGCTGTGAGTTCAAACATATCATGGATCACTAACCGACAGAAGAATCGCTGGTCTGTTAAAAGAATGGGTTGGCCATGAAAGTTCACTTGTGTTGTGTGTGGTCTGGTGCACCACCTGTATTCCCTCTGCCCAGTTTTTGTCTGAGGCTGATGCTGAGCAAGCGGAACATCATCATCATCACTTGAGTATCACTTGACTAGGGAAGGTGTAGTCCTCATCCTCTGAGTCAACGGTCCCAATGTCACTGTCATCACCACATGACTCATCTAAGATCTGTTGTATGGTATAACAGCATTTATGGGAAATGAAAGTCATTGTTTGCCAGTTTACTGGAAAAGAACACAAAAACACACAATCACATATACACCAACACAGATATATAAAATCATATTAAAATGTTAAAACGTGTTTAAAAAAACACCCTATGACAATCAGCACTTCAACTGGGATGATAAAATCCTATGGTATTCAGCATCAAATCTTATGCCTTTTCCAAGTGCACAAAACACATGTGGACTTGGTTTGGCAAACTCCCATGAAGCCTCCTGTATCCTTGTGAATAGCTGGTCCAGCATTCGATGGACAAGATGGAATACGCATTGTTCCATTTGAATCCAGGGCATTTGTCCAGCAGATGGACCCTCCTCTCCAGTACCTTCCCAAGAAGACTGAGGAGTGTGATCCTCCTTAAGCTGGAACACATCCTTCAGTCCCCTTTCTTAAAGATTGGGACCACCAAAACTAGGAAACATTATGTAATGAACACACTTGGAATAACTAATTGCTGAGCCTTTATTAACTAGGCAGTGAGACCCTAGGCAATATGGATCAGGCAGAGATATGGTCGTGCAGGCACCGAGATCCAGGAGATCAGACAATGGTAGGAACAAGCTTGGGATCCCGGTTCATGGTCTTGGTTTCAGGCCAGAGGTTCGGTAGCCAGGAAATCTATCCAGGCAAACAGACAGAGCACACAAGGAACTCACAGGGAGGAAGAGGGAGGGGAGGAAGGGCAGGAGGGTAGTTGAGATGGGCTGGCGGGAGAGTCGGGCAGGGCAAGCAGGGCAGAACAGAGCTAGACAGGGAGAATCATGCTCAGTATTTTCCAATGCATGAAGCAATACCTCACATTGGACTGCGGTTATTGTCGTGCTTATATCTAGTGTGATTCATGGGCATTGGTTGGAGGCAGTTACTTCCCATTGCCTGGCTGGATGCTGATACCTGAGGACGCAGTGAAAGAGATAGGTGGGTTGAAGGTTGAACCAGAGAGTTCTGGGCATATTCCGCCCAGGGCAGATAGCAGGACCATTCCACAGGACATGGAGTATGTGTTGTTCTAGATCCTCAGAATAAATCAAGATGTCATCTATATATACAGTGACAAAGCGATTTAACATATCCCCCACAATTTCCCCAATGAAGGATTAAAAGATGGACAGACTGTTTGCCAGCCCATAGGGCATCACAAGATATTCCTACTGTAACGTGGTGGTGATAAATAAGGTCTTCCAGTCATCACCCTTTTGGATTCTGATTAAATTGTAAGCATTCAGCAGGTCTAATTTGGTGAAGATTTGGGCTGACCACAGTTGTTCCAGCGTGGAGGGAATTGTGTAGATGAGATTCCCCACGCTTCTTAGTTATGGCATTCACTGCCCGGTAGTAAATGTATTGTCGGAGAACCCCATCCTACTTCACAAAGAAGAATCTGGATATAATGGGGGAGGTAGAAGGATGGATAATACCTTGTTGAAGGGCCTCCCGGATATAGTTCTACATGGCCTCCTCCTCTAGACATGCAAGAGGGAAAACACATCCTTTGGGGAGGACAGCACCCTCTACCAGCCCAATGGCACAATCTGACCTGCGATAAGAAGTTAGTCCAAATGCCTGGGTTTTACTGAAGATGTCCTGGAAGTCCTGATACTGAAAAGGACTTTCTATTGAAGAAACTCTGCAAGGCATAGTCAGAGACTTTGATATGCATTCCTTTGACCAGAACTGAATCACTCCTACCTTCCAGTTTATCAGGGGGTTGTGTGTTTGGAGTAAAGGGTGTCCTAAGATGACGGGGTCATGCACCAAGGGTAGAATAAGAAAGCTTAAGCTTTCCATATGCATAATTCCTACCTGCATCTGTATGGGTACGGTTTGATGGGTTATTTGACCAGAGGCTAATGGAGAACCATTGACTCCCAACACCGTGGAAAGTCTCCAGGGTAATCCAGTGCTTGGTGGAAAAATCGGTATCTATAAAGTTGCCGGCACCTCCCGAATCCAAGAGGGCACATTCTGTGACCTGGTCATTTTCCCAACAAAAGGAAACAGGAACAACTCTTTGACTACAAGTTGTCATAGGTGGTGAAAAAACCCTTATTTGCATCGACGCTGGGGAATTCCAAGCTGGAGAGAACATGGTTCGCAGAACATATCCCACCTCTCAACAATACAAACAAAGCCATTGCTGGAGGCGGCAGAGGCACTTCGACTGCATGATAGCCCGACCTGCATCGGTTCGGTTTCTGTCGGTCGAGAAGACAGAGGAGGGAGTTGAGCGTTGGATCTTTGAGCAGGGCAGCACCTTGCCCTGCACTTTGTTGTCAGCCGTGTTTCGGCCATTTGGTTCTATGTAAAAGTCACTTTGTTGTCAGCCGTGTTTCGGCCATTTGGTTCCATGTAAAAGGCACTTTGTTGTCAGCCGTGTTTCGGCCATTTGGTTCCATGTAAAAGGCACTTTGTTGTCAGCCGTGTTTCGGCCATTTGGTTCTATGTAAAAGGCACTTTGCTGTCAGCCGTGTTTCAGCCATTTGGTTCTATGTAAAAGGCACTTTGCTGTCAGCCGTGTTTCGGCCATTTGGTTCCATGTAAAAGGCACTTTGCTGTCAGCCGTGTTTCGGCCATTTGGTTCTATGTAAAAAGCACTTTGTTGTCAGCAGTGTTTCAGCCATTTGGTTCTATGTAAAAAGCACTTTGTTGTCAGCAGTGTTTCAGCCATTTGGTTCTATGTAAAAAGCACTTTGTTGTCAGCCGTGTTTCGGCCATTTGGTTCTATGTAAAAGTCACTTTGTTGTCAGCCGTGTTTCGGCCATTTGGTTCTATGTAAAAAGCACTTTG
>JAODUD010000002.1:13091838-13105917 GCA_026784285.1 Stomatorhinus walkeri
GCAAACATTATTACGACCCCCCCCCCCCCCCCTCCCCAGTGCAACATGGTATTTTCTAACCTACAGATGATAAATTGCAAGTGTTTTCCTTCCGTCATGCATTGAACTCTGACGGTGCAGCTAAATACAGGAGTAAATCATCTGGACCATGGAATTCACCTTTCAGACTGCCGTGCCCCTAAATCACACACTTATATCTAATACAACTAGCAGGTGAGGAGCCATCATGTTATAAAAAAAAAAAAAAAAAAAAGTTATGGGTCTTCAAAGCAAAATGAACAAGGAACCGGGGGAGTTGGGCAGAACCAGCAAGACGGGTCAGAGTATATTCAAAAAACACAGGGGACAGCGTTTCTAAAGGGCAAGGGGCCACATTAAACTTCTATGTTGCCGAAGGTAATTACTGATGTCTCACCTCTCCACTGAAATATGCTAAACCAAATGAAAAAAATACAAGACAGACAATAGGAGGAGCAAGCTTTAATGTTATGGGAATATTCAGGGGGGGCTGAATTGTGACAAGGTCACCATTAGAATTATGGAGAAACATGGTAAAAAATATACATACATACATACATGTGGTGCTTGCAATCTTTTGCGCATACTTTAATATCCTAAAGAGAATTTCTATTAAAAATTCTTAAATATGCAAATGCTTATGATTAACCATAAGTTCAATCAACTTAACTGGTCCTACCAATTCCCAGAATTTTTTCCCCCACAACAGGTTTTTGACCCGTTACACTGGCATCCAGGTTAACAGGCTTCTCCACTTCATTCAAAGCTAATTCTAAATCAAGTTATATTTATACCATTGTAATTAACAGTACCTGTCCCGTAGTTTTCAGTATCTTCATTTAATACACGGCTTACAGGATAAAACTTGAATGCTTTTCTTCCAGAGAAGAATTTTACCACTGCACTCCAAGAGGAAAAAACAATTATAGCAAAGGACGGGAACAAAGGCTGCAGATTATTGTTTTACAACTCATTGCTCTCCAAGGGTACACAGAAGAGCTTCCGGAACATTCAGAACCTATAGAGAAAGAAGAAACTAAGGCTTGATTGTATGCTTATATTCACAGTTAACATTTATAGAGAGAGTTTCGTTGTTGACGTTTCCTGGGTTCTTATGCGAGACTGGCGTTCCCATCTCCAGGAGAAGGCGACGGAAGCTGCTTTTCATTATCACACAGAGACTAAAGCTGCGTCAGTGTGATCCATATCTGGACATTCAGGCCTGGGGAGGATACACTGACCATCGAATAATACATATGGACCGCCCTTGTGTTTTATTTACTAAAAAAAAAAAAAAAAAAAAAAAAAAAAAACACAAATAAAACGAAACCTTGTACGAAAAAACACTTGCTTGAACACTTGGGAAGTGACGGGATTACCGCATTTTGGGGATAGCGGGGTGGGGCAGCGCCATGGGTGTTCAGAGACCTTCCCCTACGAGGGAAGAACCAACTAGCTTGTTATATAAAGGTCGCCCTTAACTAAACTACCTGCAGTGCCTACTCATCTCACACACATGCCCTCACCACACTAGAACACATCAGAAGCGGAACAAAGCAGACTGCGCCATGCAGGTAGTGGATAGAGGGGTACAGGGACAGATAAGGGCAGAGGGCCAATGAAAAACTGCAGAGGAACGGCATGGTGTTCCTCCCCAACGTCACTGAAGGGATCCCATCAAACAGACCTCCGTGGACGCATTCCGGGTCTGAGGAGCATGTTTCCGAGAATCCCTCCATGATCTCCGGCAAAAATGCTTTTAATTGGTTTACCAAGCAGTGAAAATGCGTAACCGTAGAATTTACAGGTTAGCAGCTGGGGCACGACCCCAGTCTCCACACCATGACACTACAGGTCAAGATGTCAGCTTCCGTTACGTGCACGGGACACACCCTTGCCTTCCTGGCATCTGCATCATTCCACTCGGGACCGCATCACTCAGCAGACCCAAGAGTTTTACCAGATTATTAAATTTATGAAAGACAGGAGAGAAGTGATTTGATTGCAAGCTTCGGGGACCGTCAGGGATATGCCCTGCTGCCGTCGTCTGAACGGCTGTAGCGCCAACCTTGTACCTCCGCTTAAACCCAAAAGAGCTACAGCAGGCCTCAAAATCAACTGCGGTGAAAAGATGAAACGGTTGTTAAGTGTAAGCTAAAACCTTGTGGTGTGACACACGGTTTGCCGTAGTAATACATAAAAAGGCTTAAAGGTACTGCGACGGGGGTGGGGGGGGGGGGCCCCCTCGTTAAACCACGCTCTCCCGGCCAGACACGAGGACAGCCCTGCGGCATATGGGGCAGGTGGAGTTCTCAGAGAGCCAGCGATCGATGCAGTGCACATGGTACTCGTGTGAGCAGGGCAGCTTGCGCAACTTGTGACCCTGCGCGTACTCCGTGATGCACACACTGCATGTCTTGAGGGCGTCACTCTCGCCGAAGTTGCGTGTGGCCAGGTTGTCGATCTGCTCCTTGGTGAGACCCCGCGGCTGCTCGTCGTCATCGTCGTTCAGCAGGAAGAAGTGGGCCAGCCGCAGGAAGGGGAGGGAGCCCGACTCCTCCAGGCTGATGGGCGCACGAGGCGCTGGGCGGGACGCCCTGCTGGATGCGGGGGCAGAGGTGGCACCCTCCCCGGACCTTTCCTCCGTCCGTGGGCCGGCACTCTCCTGGTGACCGGCAGAGGGTGCCTCAGGGGCTGCCGGAGCCTCAGGGATTCCGGGAGACGCCGCGTGCTCCGGGTTGTGGGCTGAGCCCCGGCCAGAGTCCAGGGACTCCGTGTCGGAGTCCATGAAGTAGCTGAGTTCTCCGAAGCCCGTCATGATCTGCCGGATCATGGACTGAAGGGCCATGGAGGTGGCCTCGCTCAGGCCAGCATCCGAGATGCGGCGGATGGGGATGCGGATGGTGCTTACGTAGGTGCGCACGCCGGCACGCTCAGAGCGCGAGAAGGTCCGCCGGAAGCCGCCCCGCTCACTCTCATACAGGTAGGTGTTGTTGGCCGTCTGAGACCGTGAGCGGGTGCGGTTCGCAATGCTGTCCCCGGCGCGGTACTCGCCAGGCCGTACACGCCGTACCTGCAGGTCCAGCATGATGGTCGGGGGGCGACGACCAGCGGGTCCCCCCTCGGCACTGGCGCCGCCCTCCGCCTCGGGGGCAGGTGGGGTCAGTTCGGTCCCACCGCGCCCCGGCTGGGGGTCGTGTTCGGCAGCACCCTGCCTGGATGTAACGTGCTGTCGGGTCCTGGAGCTGCCCTCCACCTCCACCTCGGGGACTATGCTGGGGTAGCGAGGGGATGGCTGGCGAAGACCTGAGGTCAGCCCATCTAGTCGGTCCAGATGGAGAAGAGGAGAACGACTCCTATCAGGGCGCGCCCTGGTCTGCCGTCGCTCAGGGCTGCGGCTCCTGGGCCTCCTCTGGCCCCTGCGGGAAGAATCCTCTGCCAGGGGACTTGGAGGAGCTGGCACCCGTGCATGAGGGCTGGCAGGCTCTGGGGGAGCCTCAACTCTGGGAGGAAGCGGACTGGGCTGGGGCTCGGGCTGAGGCTCAGGTTCAGGTTCAGGCTCGGGCTCGGGTTCAGGCTCGGGCTCGGGTTCAGGCTCGGGCTCGGGTTCAGGCTCGGGCTCCATGATAACAGCCAGCTCCTCTACCACTGGCTCCTCCACCACATCTGAAGTTTCCATGGCAGCCTCCGGCACCACCCTGGGACCAGCAGGCTCTGCCCCGTCACCTTCCGGCGGCGCAGAATCATGGGTCCACACCTGATGCTCGGCAACATTACGATTGACATTTATCTCAAGGCTGAAGCGGAAGTCGCCGCTGTTGGGGTTGGTCCTGCTCACTGCCCTCCAAGACTGGTTTCCACGGTGACCGCTCCGCGTTGTATTGCCTGCCCGCCTGACGGTGTTCAGCCAATCCAAGAGAGAGTCTCCGCCGGAGTCTTCCTCGGAAACCTCAGATCCTACAAGATTAAAATAGCATTAAAACCCTGAATCCTACAAAATGGTTTAAGAAAATGTCTAGAAATTAGGATCAAACTCAAACAGCACTCCAAAAAACTGCACATGCAAAACTACACGGGGCTTCAGAATCTGGAGCCCAATCCAGAAAGAGCAGAAGACAGGGAGGACGACACCCTGGACACACAACACAGCGCTACAGCACCACCAACTGACCTGGCATCAAACTGCAGGCCAAGATTAAATTAGAGGCTCGGCTTCCAATGAATGACGCTAATTTATCAGTGACATACCGCTAGTCTCATCAGCTCTGCCTTCAGTGTTGCTCGAAGGATCGGGTCCATCTTTGATTTGCTGAAGTCGACTCAAAAGTTCCTCCTCTGTTGTCTCGCCTTTCAGAAAATAAAAATTACAATTTTGAGCTTTGTTATCAAATACAGTGAATCGTGTATTCAAGCAGCTTCCAGAAACCAAGTCTGCTGCAAGGTTACTAAACTTAAGTTAGTAAATTTTATTTTTGGAGGCTAATTTAAATTCTTAATTAAAAATTCAAAACAAGAATACAGCCAAGCTGGAGGGGGGAAAATAGCACAAAACATAAAAAACATAAAATAAAAAAAAACTGCACCTAGTACTCCTCTGTAGTAGATGCCCAGACAGCTGTAGCCCTTCATGTAAAACCAGCAACAGGACAGGACTGGAGACCAGCAGACTTACCAGGACAAGCACTGCCTGTTCAATGCCGTCAACTGGCACCACACTTGGTGAAAGGATGCTCCAAAATTACCTTCCCTCTCACTGTCCTGGGACAGAAATGGATTGGCCATCTTCAATGGTTCTTGATATTCACTTTGTCGCTTCTTTCTTCTCACAAACACACATGCGCGCACACGGACACAAGCCCCATTCAGAATTTAAAACCAGTAAATCGGAGCTTAATTCAAAAATTCCAGACAGCTTAACATCTAAGCCAGGCTGGTCAAATTACAAGGGGGGTCAATAAATAATACAAACACAAATTAAATGATTTCAAAATTGCACTATTACGGCACAAGGGAATGTCACTTACATATGGCCAGAAATTGCCATGGGAACTGTAACATTTAAAAGATCAGCCCATTATCCTCAGTACATTCAGCTAATTTAGCATGGACCAGACCAGAAGATTCAGCTTAAGTCACAGAGTGTAATGCCAAGGAATGCAAAAACGATGATGTAAATATCTCACCAGATTTAGAAGTTACAAGGGAAAAAAGCCTGTGACAAAACGACCCGTACACTTTGTCCCTAATATAAACCAAAATGCCAAAGAATTCATGAGACGTAAAATGGTATTTGCTCAAAAAATGAGGGGCAAATTTTAATTTTACAAAAAATACTGCAAAACCATTCACACTGTTTGTATGCATGGTAATTTAAACCCACAGGAATACCAAATGAGACATACAAACCCATAAAACCTTCAGATTTCAGAAAACAAACCTTTAAAACACAATGAAATGTAGAACATGACACACCACTAAGTATATGATAGGGATTTACATGTTTCTCAGTAGCATGCGTCTGGCAGCACACAGCAAATAAAATTAAGTTTGAAACTGGTAAACAGATTGGGAATATGATTTTACAAATTGGTACAAGGGTAATATTTCATAAGTTTTACAATCAATTTGAAACCATTAAAATGAGAAACAGCTACACCAACATTACAAAAACCTATTTTAAATGACAAATTACCCCTTCTTTTTGATAAAAAACCACCAGTGAAGTTTCAGAGCCTGCAAATCAGCTCTGAAAATGAACTGGATTCCATTAAATGTTGGGGACAGAATTCAGTCAAGTGAAACACACCTCTGGGTTATTTCCCAATAAACTGCTCAGAACCCAGGTTTTTAACAGAACTAAAGGGAACCTTGGTTATTCATGACCCACTTTAAATATTTAAAGGTCCTATTAGTTTTAAGTTTTACAACGCAGTTAAACTTGAGTCAGGTCTTTCGACCCCATATTCATGACCTGAAATCCCACTGCTAGGAGTTCCCACTCTTTATTCCCACTCGAGTCACACCCTGTGCCAGATATCCCATCAAGGCAATACAGCTGCCATTCCCTAGTTTCATTTACCAAGATTTTAGGGGATAAAATAGGGTGGTAGAAAGCAAACCATAAATGCAAAATCAGTTGGGGAGGGGTTTAAATAAATGAGTTTCTTACCAGGGGTGCCCAGGAGATTATTATCGCGCATCAGCCGATAGTCCTCTTCGCTCAAGCCATTGACAAACTGGTAGAAGGCCTCTTCTCGATCCAGACGGTCTAGCTGCTGGCGACGCTGAGAATCCGACTGCTCGCCAGTCCCCTGCTCTAAACTGTCAGAATTCTCCATCGCCTGCCAGGGAGGGGGTGGGGGGAGTGCGGGCCCAGTGCAACTGAGAACAGGGAGGAGATTATGGATCACTCTCAAGTTTCACCCATTTTACAAAACTCATAAACCATCAATCCAAAGCATCCAGATTATTTAGTCAAGCAGCATACAACTGAAACTGGCGCCACAGCATCGGTCAATGACCAATCTCTTTACTTGAATTGTAACCATTGTAAGGTACGACCTGATACAAAAGAAAGGGATGGGTATTATGTGCAAAACAAGACATCGATAGACGCCGCTTAAAAAAAACCTCCGAACGGCAACTACTACAGTGTTCAATCACACGTGATTATACATGCTAGCTTATAGATGGCGATTTAATACTTAAGAGAGACAGGTACCAAGAGACAAGGTCACTTAAAATCCTTCAAGTGTGTTTGCGAATTGCTTTTAATTTCCACGGCACCGCGGGCTGTCTCCGGATAAAATGGGCCCGGCGGTGGCCGCGCACCATCAGCTCTCCATTAGCACGGCTAGTCGGGCGGTTAACTACACCTTCTCTCAGGCGGCCACTTTTCAACTTGACAAGCCGGCGAGAAACGACTAATGGGACGAGTTAGCTACGTGGATCACGCCGGAGGCCGGCCACAAGTCTTGCTAGCGAACAAAAGGTCGCCGTGAAACAGGCTGACTAATGTTAGAATACGAGAGAAAAAACAAAATGGCACCAGACCGTCGGCCAACTCGCTGGCTGGACGGTAAACTGCATGGTATGATATTAACCAGAAATAGAAACTGTACGTACTACGAACGCATTTCTGTTATGTTATGAATCAGTCGACGCGGTTCTTGTTAAGGATGTACTTCCTAACGTGGCGTTAGTTATAACTGGTTAACTGACTAGTTATAATACAAGCTACATGACTAGCGTTACAGGCCTACCTAGGAATACAACGAAAGTACGTATATTCTGCCAAAAAATATTACGGCCTAGCTCTTATGATATTTAATGGGTGGATTCCACCCAAACCAGTTATGCTCTTGTGTTGTGTAACTCTCTACGGGAAGCTGAGTGAAGGGCTTCCTCTCTCCCATACAGTCGTTAGCTGAGCATTATCAAGCTTTTTATCCTATGGAACTAATTAAAGTAATTCCGCTGACTCTCCACAAGTAAAACAAACTCGGCCGATAATACCTCTTTCGGTCCGTCTTTGTAACTTTCTGTTTGTTTCGTTTTTTTTCCCTCCGATACGTCTTAAGAAGGTACAATCTCAAAACGCCATTTTCTCTCTATTATGGCAAAATATTGCGGAAACTGGAAAATGCGATCCGGAAATACGTCACGGGCGGATATGGAGATGACTTCCGGTGCTGACGGGAGCCGGCTGGCGCCCTCGGGTGGTCGGGGAGAAGTACCGCAGATGCTGAAGACAGCAGTTAATTAAACGAATAAACATTGAAAGGTGTGGATATTACAAGAAGTAACCTTATTTCAACATAAATGGCAAAGATTATGACCCTGAGATCTATTATAACATCCATGATGAGGTTTTGGTTCTGAATTGCACCGTCCACGCTATCTGTATGCAATGCCAGTCCGTACACGACCAGCAAGACATGATGATTAGAATATACGTTGAGCGACATCTAATGTTGGCATTGGGTATTGCGGAGGCGGGCACCAGATCATGGCTCGCGCATTCATAGCTCGAAATGCTTTCTGAAATTAAATTAATTTGGATGTCGTTTCTGTTTATGTCCTATATTGCGATGTATCCTTCTTAGTGTTAGTCAGTGAGTGTGCTCCTCTTAATGCCCGTGTCTGAGATAAAACCTTGCTGTGCATATGACATACTGATTGAACACCGTCAGTTAGTTGACGAGTTGAGGGCAGCAGGGGGGCTTGGTGGTTAGCACCATTACCTCACACCTCCGATGTTTGGGGGGTGGCGGGTGTTGATTTTCCCGTCCACTGTGTTTGTCTGGATATTCGCGCAGGTTTCTTCTTACTTCTCCATTTTACGACCACAGTCTAAAAATGTGCAGATAGTCTAATAGGCTGCCTGGGTACATACTAAACAGGAAATCTTATTTAACTGTGTTTTCCAGTACAGGGTCATGGTGACCCAGGATCCTGATCCAGGAAGGTACATTGACACTAGGGCTAAAACAAGGAAGCTGGGGGCTGCAGGACTATAGTTATTGTTGGGGCTATACCTATAGCATACACTGCTGCTGTAACAACCAGACAGAAACATTTTGGGGCCCTGGGCTACAGCCCTGGTTAGCCCATGCATAAGTCTGGTCTTGCATGCCACTTTGAACAGGATACCAGTTTATCACAAGGACACAACCACACACTATGAAACGATGTTTTATTTTCCATTTGCACAAATGCAAGAATGTTAGAATGCTTCTTTTCACATATCTCATCTTTTCTGCAAGGTGAGTAAGTTACATGCACCATTGCATGCACAAATTCTGCAAATATGCCCCCAACCCTTTATGCGTGTGGCAGACATGCTACCCAGAATGCCGTACCACTTGAGCAAGATTTTATTTCTAGAATATATTGGCATAAGACAATAAAATATATGGGTGTTTTGTGATTTTGTGGGAGCAGTTGTTATTAAGCTTAATAAAACATTTAATGTATACAGTATATGCCTTCACTATAACATTATGTGATTTATCAGAACTCCTATTTTTCTATTAAGAAAATCTGTTGTTGTTTTATTTCTGAAATCTTCCTCCCCATTACAGGCAGTCCTGTTTTTCCCCCAGATCTGAGTGTTTGCTCAGTGGCAAATGAATAACCTGAGTTAAACACAGAGTTCAAATGCAGTTTAAAGTTTCCCCTAATGTCATCCTGTTCCATAGCATGTGGGCCACCAGCACTCTCTGCATGTTTACTTGGGGGGGATAAGGACAACTAATTGCCGTGTAGTCATTAGTATTAATTAGGTGTGAGAAAAATCACATATTAGAGGATGAAAGATGTATGTTAGGGTTTGAATGTCTTTTATTTTTAATGTTTTTTAAACATTATTTTAGTTGCAGTCACAGTGAAGTTTATCCACTCAACTTCAAAAATCCCCAGTTAGTCTGCATTATTTAAAAGCATTTTTGGCCATGCTTTCTTTGTGTTAAATAAAATAAAATAATGTGGGATGCTTCAGTCGAACCTTGCAACGCATCTCTCTGTTCATGTGTCGACATTAATTTGAAAAAATAGTTCGAAATTGAAAAATAATTTCCACCTAACAAACCCCATTTTCTTGTGACAAGAAGGATGAAGTATGCATATTTTCATTAAACGTGTATGATGCCACATAAACATTTAACACAGCAGCAGGTGGTGGAAAAAAATCAATATGGTGCCAATAATAAAATATAAATAAAAAAGAAAAGAAATAAATGAACTGTAGACCAAGAAAATAAACTGTCAAATCATCTGCATAACAAAATGCTTTGCAGTTATTTGGTAATTAGCAGCCGTGGTTTGGCAAGGACTAAAACAATTTTTTCCCTCTCTCATCCTTTCAGGTTAGTAAAGGATAGCTGCTAATTTTTACCGAGTCATATCAGCAGATTTTAGTACACCTAGCCCCAAATTGTGACAGGCTTCCTGTTTTTATAGCAGCAATCATCAGTGAACCATGAGAGAAACAGCATAATACAATTACATTAAAATGTGACAGTGTGGTGCCACAAGCTGTGGAACATCTGGACCTGCCCCCGGCACCTACCGCGGATCGTTGCCAAGGAAGTCACCGGGAACGGGACACATTCAGTACACATTGGTAAAAGCAGATCTGTCTAGCTGATTTTTGCTTCAGTGCAGAACATAACCTTTGCTCTACACAGGTCAGTGCTGCTTGCCAGCTTGACTCTTCCTCATGAGCGTTCGCCCCCCCCCTGCCTGATGTGACCAGAAAATGCCCGGGGGGGCTGTGAGCACTGCTGTTTCCGAGAAGGGAGCTGTCTGAATGGGCAGGAGTTAGGGTATTGATTGAGTCAGTGGTGTGGAGGAAGAGCAAAGGAAAGATATGGGCGTGAGAATCGCAGTCAGATGACTTCCTGGGTGAGAACAGTAGCAATAAAACAGCCTTCTAGATGGTCACTGGCTAAACAACAAACCTTTCTCTTGTAATTTAATGTGAAAATATAAACATAAGAACACTCTGAATTCAGTAATGAAGAACAGCTTGGGGAAGACTGACAATTTGCCCTAAAAGCAGGAACTAGTTGCAAACAGTTTTACTTTTATTATTTTTTTAGTGATTAATGTTTTGCACCATATTTTGCTTCATTTATTTTCCATTCCACTTACCCGCAAAGGGTCACAGTTCTTCGTATTTTGTGTTTTCAAGTAATAGTGCCTGTTTATTTCTGGGAAATGGGTAAACTAGATTTTCTTGGCTCTGTCACTCCACATAACAATGAAAGTAAGAACTGTCGGGATGTGGCCCTTTAATCCATTTCACTCATGTCACAAATATGTTAGACACTGGCTTAGATTCATGTCAGCATCATTATCCTCAATGCCTCACATCCATATATTGTCCTCGCTCTTAAGACTGAGTTAGCCTCATTAGTCTGGTCAGTTTATCTGTGGCTATTGTTGGTAAATTAACAGAGTCTCTGTCCATATCGCCGCAGAACAGATGGCTGATTATTGAGTTGCGGAAACACTTATATTTAGCTCTCTGCATTATCGTGATAATGCTGTTTGCTTGGCACGTCTTGTCGTTATAGCTGACAAATGTTTCTGGCTGTGGTCTTATTATAATCTCAGCTCGGGAATCCACCAGCAGCACTAAGTCAAGACGTTTCCCTGACAATGAGAGTGACGCACTGACAACCGTGAGGCGTCAAGAATCACAGCATCATCTTCAAGTCCTGTCAGCATAAAAAAGGGACATGCTCCTTAATATCTGGCTGGCTAGGTAGCTAGATTGCTACACAGCAAAATTAGAATCTCAAGGACAAATGCAGCTGGTTTAGCATTTTGATGGTGCACTTCCAGTGGAATATTTTAGGTTTGATAAAGGAAGAGTAGGTGGTATGGTGTCTCATGGCCTCAAAGTCACACATGTGGGGGCTCAAACTCTGGCTCTGAGTATGTGTGACGCTTTCATATTCTTCTTCTGTTTGCGATGATTTCCAGAGGGTACTCTAGTTTCCTCCAATAGTCCAAAATTTTGTGGTTAAACAAAGTGGTGTCGGTGACACTTAAGGCAATGTTTTTTAGTAATTTATAAACACATTTATAATGCATTATAATGCATTTATGAAGCATTATGACTGTCTTTTGAAGCTGTCATCTATAATGCATTATAGATACCTTTATAATGCATCATAATGATCGCTATAAGCATTAAGGATGCTTTGTATTGCATTATAAAGGTATCTATAGTGCATTATAAATGAGAGCTTTATATGAGTGCTTCATAATGCATAATAAGCATGGCTATAATATGCAATGTTTTGTTTTATAAATAAGTATAGACATATTTATAGTGCTTTATGAATGCGTTATAATGTATCATGAATATGTTTATAAATTACTACAAACATGGGTTTACGTAAAGTGTTACCGTGGTGTCAGTAAATTATCACATTGTGTATTTGCCCTACAATAGACTGGCATCCCAGTCAGAATGTCCCCATGGCATAGGCAACCTATGACCTTATACTAGCTCAGTAACAGGAAGATAGATGTACCCTAGTTCAGAATGCTACACTGACAGAAGGTCCTGTAAGGTAAGTATAAGCAAATAAATATCTGACCCTTAACCCCAATTCAGGGATTGTCTGACCCTGCCCTTTTAATTGTATGTCAGTTGGGGTAAAAGTGTCTGCTAAATATGTAAATGTTCATATATGTAAATGAGAGTTATTGGGAGCTCAGTTCTGGTTGTGTGTACAATCTTTGGAGTGCAAATTCAAACAGTAGGCTATGTGTGATGGGATTGTGTCATAAAAGTATACAGACAGGAGTTCTATAATTTCCTATTCCTGGAGTGTTTGCTTGGTTCCCTGTGCAGTAAGTACTCCTAATATTTGTATTGTGTGTCATGCCCAGATTCTACATTACACTTTGCTTATATACATATTGTGATGTATCTCTTGAAGGCAGCTAAATGGCCAGTTTTACTGTAGCATGGCCCAGCTCCAAAGGTTGACAGACCACGGTGTGCTGCCATTCTGTATCGGGCAACCTAAGGGTCTCACTAATGGGCTTGTTGTACCTTTGAAGGAGATGAACAGGAAAAGCAATCCATCTTTGTCTGTCTCCATCCCCTCGGGTGTTTGGTCTTGCACGGGAAGAGCAGGGATCAATTCAGTCCTTCCGTAGCTCTATTGAGCTTATGGTCAGTTGAGGCTCATTGCCCGCGGGCTCCCAGGCAAAAAGCTGGGTGGCATTTACCAGAGAGAGTGGGTTTCCTCGTGGATTTATACAGTTGTCCCTCTTTGCTGACAGAGGCCCTGATGGTAGCTGGGTGACCAGGCTGACATTTCTCTCCTGCAGACGTCTGCCAGTTTTGCGATTCGTCACCATTTCCTACCATTATTTCCTCTGACTCCTCTCCTTCATTCACTTATCCAGTGTCTCAGCAGTTCTCCTTGGCCATATTTGCTATGAATCTGGCTTTCGGACAAAATACATAACAACTGTTATTCTATAGCTCTAAAAATACCTAACAACAGTTGTTCTACAGTATATTTCTGATCTATTTTAAGACTGCAGTAGAGACAGGAAATCCTTCCAGAGACACTAAAAACAAATAGTGGATGGGGATATTATAAAGTAAGACATTTAAATCCCCACAGATAAATAGCAACAGTGGCCCCCAGACCAATCAATTGTACCATAGCACTTATAATACCTCTGTGAGCTCATCTTACCAAAGCCACTCAAAGCATAATGCAGCTACTTGCATTGATGCCAAAAAGTTTAAATCGCCAAGGCTCATTCTTGGGGTCTGATATCTTGATATCTCTTATTTTTGCTCACATTTTAATACCACTGCTTAAGTTTCAAGCCATAAAACATTAGTCAAAAATTCCCTCATAAGTGTTTTGCTGCTTGAGTTTGCAATTTTTGTGAATGGGCTTCAGTCCTGTTAGCTGGCGCTCACGCACTTAATACTGACAGATGCCGGTCTCTCCAATCAGGGGAGAGTTTCTTGGGATTATTAAGTGTCTTGCAGTCGTAACCAAGAGAACAATATCAATAGTGCCCTTCTGCCTCTCATCTCTGTATTTCAGCTACAAATACAAATATTTGGCACTTATTTCCAATACCTTGTTTTTGGCTGACACAGCTGATATCATATAATAAGGCAACTCTACTGTTCTCTCTTGTAAGAAATTGTGAAATAAACATAAAATACACTGATCAGCCATAACATTTAAACCACCTGCCTGATATTGCGTAGGTCCCCTTCATGTCATGAAACAGCTCTGTCCCATTGAGGCATGAACTCCGCAAGACCTCTGAAGGTGTCCTGTGGTATCTGGCACCAAGACATTAGCAGCAGATCCTTTATGTCCCGTAACTTGTGAAATGGGCCCTCATAGGTCAGGCTTGTTTATCCAGCACATCCCAGATACTTGATCAGAGTGGCAAGTCAAGTAAATACCTTGAACTCCTGAAGCCATTGCTGAACTTTTTTTGCAGCGTGACGTGGTACATTATCCTGCTGGAAGAGGCCACTTGCCATTGGGGAATACC
>JAODUD010000002.1:13106097-13127270 GCA_026784285.1 Stomatorhinus walkeri
CATCCTGGTGCCATCTCTTCCCCAGGCAAATGACGTACATGCCCTGCCATCCACATGATGTAACAGGAAACATGACTTATCAGCCCAGGCCACCATTTTCCATTGCTCCAAGGCCCAGTTCTGATGCTCATATGCCCATTGTAGGTGCTTTCGGTGGTGAATGCCAGACAGCAGCTATGCCGTCCCATACGTAGCATATTGCGATGCACTGTGTTCAGACATAGCCAGCAAATTGTGCTACAGTGGCTTTCATGTGGGATCACATTCAGACAGGCTAGCCTTCGCTCGCCACACGCATCAGTGAGCTTCGGACACCCATGACTCCGTCGCCAGTTCACCGTTTTGCCTTCCTTGGACCACTTCTGGTAGGTACCAACTACTGCATACCTGGAACACCACACAAGAACTGCCAATGCTGTCACCCATCTAGCCATCAGAATTTGGCTTTTACCAAAGTCACTCAAATCCTTACACTTGCCCATTTTACCTTCTTCCAGTACATCAGCTTGAAGAACTGACTGTCCCCTTGCCTAATATATAATGGTACTTTGGACAGGTGCCATTGTAATGAGATAATCAATGTTATTCACTTCACCTGCTAGTGGTTTTAATGTTATGGCTGATTGGTGTACATCAGTAGTTCACTCACAGAGCTCTGAAAATTGTAACGCATAGACAATAATGTGGGAAGAGTATAGGCTTTCGACAAAAGAAAAAAATCAAAATATATTCTCCTACAATAAAACCTTGCAATTCTCTTCTAAATGTGTAAATTGAACTAGATAAATTTTAAGTCTCTACGCTTCTTTGAAATTTTCTGCTAATGTATTTTTTTACAGTATTGTTCTGTCCACAATCAAGGCCAGTAAATATTATGTTCATGTACACACTACATACATACTTGTTCATGCTCATTTGCATATGCATAGTGATGGAAAAAAAAAAAAAATCACTCTCTTCTGAAAGCAGCATTCAAAAGCTTATTTTAATTTGTATATTTATTCCATAAACATTATTACAAAACTCAGCAAGTTACCAATATAACATTATCACCATACAGGCTTGATCACAAATATTTAAAACCTTTGCAACAGTTACAACAAAAACAAAATAATACTAGAATAATTTACATGAAAATCTATAAAACAGCAAAGAGATCACAAATTTTGTATAACTTTTTCGTCTGGTTTTCTTTTTTGTTTGCTTATGTTTTTTTTATTTTTATTTTTTTTTTTACACTATAGCACTACACTCTCACAACAAGATCGGTCTTATTACAAAACTCCCAACAAAAAGTTATAGATTTTTTACGTTTTCTTTTTTGTTGTTTGTATTTTGGTTTTTAAAACCAGAAACCTGTCATTATACATCCTTTTCACTGCCCACAGAGGCGCAAAAAAGGTTACCCACACACACAAATACTTCACAGCACTTTCTAAGAAAAATATACACTTACAAAATATGTTACAAATTGGCACACTGAAAAATATACAAGATTTCATAATGTCAAGAGTTTGTTAGGAATCCTTCTGGTAACAACTCTAGACAATATTTATAAAGCTGAATATTCTTTTCAACGGAAAAGGCAAAAAGTAATTCCAATTAATGTCAAAACCATGGTGTAAGTACATCAAACATAACATAACAGTATATTATACATTCGTAAAGAGGGCACAGAGAGAGCTTAATTCTTCACTTTTTTTGTCATGTTTTGGAAAAAGTTTTTTTTTTTCTTCCTGTTTCTGTGTTTGCTTTGTTAGCACCATTAAGAAACAGCAGCTCAACAGTGGTACCTTGTACAAAATTTTACATCGGAAAGTACATTCAACTGGCAATAGGCAGAAATGAAAGGAGGAGGGCAATGGGGAGGTGGGCCGCCCCCGCGTTCCGTCACACTGTCGGCTCATCCTGGTCCCAGACCTGGCCGGGAGACATGACACGGGGTCAGCTAGTGAGTCTGCTCGGACGTTGGTTCGCCCAAGTGGTTTTTACTTTTCCCTGCGCCGAGCTAACCCCACCTGGCTGGGGAGCGACCTTTTGCCTGATCGGCCGGAACAATCAAGAGTGACGCAAACGACTTCTTTCTTTTTAGCAGCTAAGGAGCAGAACGAAACAATAAAGGACAGCAAAACAAAAATGACAACATGCGACTTATAAAAAGAAAAATGCAGCATGTGAACTGCAAGCATAGGTGGAGGGAAATAATTTTCTCTGTTGCAGATATGCTTGTGAAACCTTCTGTTTTAGTTTAGGAGGGTCATGTTACTTTTGGTTACACAACTCCTGCTTCAGTTGGGGAGGGTTATATAATTTCCACTTTAGCTGGGGAGGGTTATAATAAATATAATAAGACCATATGAGCAGGTGCAGTCTCCACTTTAGAGGTGATTATGGCTGCAGTTGGGTAAAAAGTGTATTTTTTTTTGTAGAATCTACACTGTGTATTTCTATGCTTAGCCACATGCTTTGAGTTGCAATTGTCAGAAAGCAGTTAATTTGGTGAAAACATCAGGAGGTTCGCCATGTCAGCAACGGGCCAACACAGGTTATCGATAAAAAAAAAAAATGTCTACAATTGTGTAAAACAATTGAGTGAAAGGAGTGCATTACAATGCCTTAAGCGCAGCTCTCAAAGCAAACACAAAATATAGCATATCACAGGACAAAAGCACGGAAGTAATTGCAATAATAAGAAACAGTTATCCTGTTCCATAAAAAGTCATGCTACAGTTAGCTCAAAACAACTCAGCCCCTAAAGTAGCATAATTACACAACCGGAGTACCCATCATTCACCAGTGAATGCAAATTAAATCCTAAAATCAAAGGTGTGCATATGTATGTATGTATGTAAGTGTGTATATGTATGTCTGTCTGTGTCTGCTGTCAGCAGATTCTGCACCAGTGTCCTTTGCTGTACAGCGAGGCGTGCAAAGGGCACATATTACACAAAACACCATAATTAACACAAACAGCTGAAGACAATATGTGAACAGAGACTGCTGATGCACATGCTGCCTTCTCCCCCTAATAATTTTTGTCTAGATTTAATGCTGACAGCATGTATAATTAACATATCAGAGAGTTTAATTTTCAGTTTTTTATGGGCTGCTCCTTTTCCATTTATCAATTTTTTTTTACAAATAAATGGTAATTTCCCTACTTGTTATAAAATTTCCACATATATATGTAAATAGATTTGCCTTGGGCCGTACCACTGCAAAACACAAAAGGTACGCTTCATGATTGTTTTTCAATGCCATTTGAGAAAGAAGCACTGAACTCCTACAAATCAGGCATTTTCCTGCTATTGGTGCATCTTTTATTAAGGACAGAAAAACAAGAGAGCTGACTATATCCTTAAACTTGTCAGTTTTTTTTTCTCTCAAAAAGGTCTCACAAGCCTCAGGTTGTCAAACAAGTTAAAGAAGGCCTGTCTGTTTAAGAAAAACAAGCCGTACTGTTGAGTCACACAGAATATTTTTTGCATTGTGAAGTCAATTCAGAGTTTATGAATAGTGAACATGTTCTCCCTCTGTCCAGGTCCTTGAAGCTCATGCAAGTCAGAGTCAATCTCACAAGGATGAGCTCCATTCGCGCGACCTTGTTTTTCAAACCTGTATCGCTGCTGGGTAGATTAAGCATAGGAAAAACACACCGCTGGCATCATACTTACTCAAAAGATGTGGCTGACGCCCCTCGAACCTCTTCTTCTGCACCCATTCGCTCACTGTCCTTTGAGTCTTCGATGAGGTCCCTCTTCACTTCTGGTTTTAGCTTCAAAATGCCGGGTGATGTTGAGGTAAATTGAATTTAGTGAACAAAAAAGAAAGAAGATCGGAGTCTCTGTTTTGGTAAGGTGAGCGTGCGGTAGTATACCACTGTCAGCTGCAGGTGCTCGCCAGCGGAGAGGGTCCCAAAATATAACTTCTTTCGAAAGTCAGCTCTCCATCAAGTGTTACAAAATAGAACAGCCAATATTCATATAGATAGAAAATTGTCTGTACAGATATTTGTTCATAGTTTGGCACATTAATTTCAGTATTATGATAATCCTTTTTTTTGCCAATAGTGCATATGTTTCTGTACAATGGCATTAACAAAAATCGTACTCTGAAAGATGAGTAAGAGCCTTTTTGCAAGTAATATTCAACATATTTTCGCTTTCGGACTGAACGTCTCGGGCACTGTTTCAACTTGGGCCCTCGGGGGGTAAAAAAAAACAAAAAAAAACAAATGACGAGTTCATTCCACGTATAAGAATAAAAATAAGACAATATGGTAATCTCACACACGAACACATACAAACACACATAGATAGATAGATGGTAGATGATTGATAGAGATATAATCCACATAAAAATGTTCCCTTTTTGCATCAGAAAAAAAAAAATCTTCCTTAAGACATTTTTCCGCACTCTTGAGTGATCTACGGTCTGTAATGGTGGATAATTATGGATCTTCACAGGATGGAGTAGCTCTCCTTCATGACACAAGTCAGAGTGTAGACTGACTTTGATATGGAGGGCACCCATATTCTGTGTAAAACAAAAATGGGGACTCTTTTTACTTAAAGCATTTGTATAAAGCTACATGTTATCAAATCATATTATGAAGGGCAGCAAGTTTCACATGGGGAAGAAAGAACATTTCACAAAAAAAGGCTTTTAAACATTTTCAAGGCTTTTTTTCTGACAAAAATAACCCAAACAAAATAAAGAAAAAAGAAAATTAAAACCAGCAAAAAGCAGCAACAGAGCAAGAAACAATTGCAGCCGTGGTGCTTTAAATCCCAGTCAAGCTGGACACAATCACTCAATAGGTAGTTTGCAAGTACAAGGAGTTTCTCATGCAAGTTTTTCATTATGTCTTCAGGGAAATAAGGTAGTGGGGGGGTAGTCAGGAGAAATGTCTTTGCCATGCAACGCTTGCATTGAGTCAGTGGGGGGGAGTAAAGGGACGAGGGGGGCAGAGCAGGCTGTGGGAGCAAAGTGAGGAAGGGTGCGACTGTAGCCAGCTACAAAATATTACCTCAGTTTTTCATAAGAGGCCATCAATGCTAAGTCCTTACTTGGGTCTCGCTCTGCTCGCTTTCCTTTACTGTTTTCCACCCGGGGGAATTTTGCACTGGTTTTGTGACGGTACATTTTTTTGTGTGCAGGACCATTGGTGCTTGGGGTGCCTAGGGCAGGTTTATCAAACATGTTGCAGCCTAGTGCAAGCTGGGGGAAAAGGGGATGCGAGGCATTGAACTTGGACTGGTTTTTGCCAGCCTTGCCTGTGGACTTCCTGCCCTTGGTCACTCCCGGCGAGGCGGCTCCTTTCCTCTTGGAGTCTGGCGTTGTCCCTGCCAGGATTTTGAGTGTCTTTAACTTGAGGCTGTTGGCCTCAGGGGGCTGGCAGACCCCAGATGCAGGACTCCACAGTGGCTCGATGGAGGCCATCATAAACCGCTGAACTTCGGCCATGCCGGAAGCGATGTTGGATAAGATGTTGGAAGGCTCCTCAAATTCTCGCTGGTCATCATCTAGAAGGTTGTTCCTATCAGACCAGCCTGTGCTGGGGTCCTTTACCAAAGGCCAATCCCCTGACACCCCCATGAGGTTCCCACCAGAAGCTCCCATGTTGTCTATCAGGTTACGAGCTCTTGGGGGCAGTCTGGACCCCCCTGCCTGACCTTTACCGGTTTTCCCATCAGGTGGGGTCTTTAACTTCTTAGGTGACCGAGAATTCTGCCGGGGGGCCTTGCTTTTCTCTGCCTTAGCTGTTTTCGGAGCCTTTGTCTTCTTCGTACCTTTTTGTTCTGGGAAGGAGCCCTGTCCTGCAATTTGCTTGCTGGTGATTTTCTTTTTTGACCTTGGGCCTTTGGCACAGTTCACAATTTGATTACCCTGCTCGTCAAAGTTCCCCACGCCGGCATCCTTCTCAACCAATCGCATGCCATCGTCATCATTGAAGGTGTGGAACTGGAACTGGTGACTGTTTGCCGTGAGTGTGGCAGCCTGGTGCTCCTGCTGCGGTATGAGGTTGCAGTCCCACTTCATCTCTGATGTACCACCCAGAGTCATTTCACGGGCTTCTTGGTATGTCTTAGCCACTCCCCCTCCTTTCATCTCTGGGCCCATCACCTGGGGCGACAAATTGGGGGTATCCGGAGGGGACATCTCCGACAGCGACGAGTGCCGAAATTTATCGGGAGTAAAGTTGGAGATATCCAGCAGGTCCGTCGACTCCCTCAGGGGTGTGATTGCGTCAACACTTTGCTGGATCACCAGCTTCGGGCTGCAGTGGGCCAAGAAGTTATCGTTCATGTCATCTTCGCCATCTTTCTCGCAGGACTTTAGACTCAGAGAGCTGTAATTGCTAGAAGTAGCTGACAACGAACCCACTGAGTCAAAACTGATGAGCCTGCCGTTGTCTGTATTCAGCGTTCCTCTTTGCAACTGTAAGTGTCCCTCCCCACACGGCGCCTGACACGCCTGATAATCGGCGTCGGACGGCAATGGCTGCTCCGGCAAATAATTCTTCTCATACAGCAGTCTGTTGCTGTCCAAGTTCAGCTGGCTGTATCCAGAGACAGACAAGTTGTCTGCCATTGGCACAGGCAAGGGGCCAGAAAAGCTGTTAGGCATAATGGGGGTTTCTGGAATGTCAGGTGCAAATGGAGCCTGGCTGGGGCCGAGCTGCGAATGCCACATATGGGTGAAATTTGGTTCAATCTGGCAGTTTTGAGGCGACTGCTGGAGTTCGGATTCAGAGGGTGGAGAGAGGACACAGCTCTGGGCAAGCTGCAGAGAAGTGAACTGCTTCTCTTCCTGGGAAAGACCAACGGGGTACTGCCTGGGGGGCTGCTGGGGGAAGAAAGAAATTCCGGTGCTACTCGATGTATCTGATGCATCTAACAGTGTCTGCAGATAGCCTCCGGGGACAACTGGTACACTTGTAGCCACATTCACAGATGGCGTGGTTTTGTCAGGAGAGCAGGTGGCTGATACAAAAGTGGATTTTTTAGAGGCATTGGCAGTCTGATTTTCACACAAATGGGGGCTGCTTGCAGCCGAGTCCATTGCTTCATCCTTCACACTCCTGACAGAGTCCTGATTTTGTAATACAGCACAAATCTCCACTCGGTCCGTCATGCTTCTGTCCTCTTCCATGTCTTTCATTTTTTTGCTCCTCAGCCGCGCCTCACTTTTGAATTTCCGTATACGCACCACTTTATTTCCAATTCTCTTGTCATCCCTTTCTTGCGATCTGCTGTTTGGTGTGCTGGTGTATGTGATGTCATTTGCGGCTATCGTACTTGCACGGCTGGAGGTTGCTATAGTTAATGGCACGCCTGTAACAGTTGCGTCGTCTTCGGTGCTGCCTCCCTGCTTGCTTGGTAATTGTTCCACAGCTTGGATTCTTTGAATCCTGAGCCTGTTTGCTATCTTGTATTTCCGTTTAGGGGGACTCAAACTGAAGGGACGATTGCGGCCATTCAGTCGAAAATGATGTTTATCACGCACAACCAGCCTACGTTTCTCCTCCATGACCTGTTGTCTCTTTTGCCAGAAACTCTTCAGAGGGGCCAGTTTCTCATACTGGTTCATTGCATCCTCAGTTAAGTTCACTGTCAGAACTGCTGGGTCAATTTTACCCAACTTCACCAGCATGTGCTTCTCTCCTTTGAACCGGTTGATGATGATGTATTTGATAATGACTGGGGGTTCCTTTCGAGAGGATTTTCGTCTCTTTTTTGGGCACCAGTCATCATCCTCCTCCTCCTTTGGACCAACGGGCAGCTTCTCACGTTTCTCAACATTTTTCTCATTCTCGATTGAATCCACATCGTATAGGTAATCCTCGCTGTATCTGACTTTCCTTTTAGCTCGCAGTCTATAATTTAGCTGACTGGAGGAACATGACTTCTCTCTGGAGAAAAAGCAGCTTCTTCCCTTAGCCTCTCGAAGAGTGTCAGAGGAGGAGCCAGTGCAAGAGCTGTCATCACTGTACTCCCCTGAGTCTTCAGTGGAGTTGTTGAAGTCAAATATATAGCTTCTCTTTGGACTCCCATCAGGTGTCCCATTGGTAGGGCAGACACTCTTGTCCCCCTTCCTGTCAGATCCCACAGGATGCATTTCATCTCCTTTGAGCTGTAGTCCTTCCACATTTTTCTTGATGACCCCACCATCTTTCTTGGTGCAGTTGACAAGAACACTTGGAAAGAAGCTGAACTGGGTCTCCTCCTGGAGAACATTTGTCTTTTCTCGCATGTTGTCCTGGAAGGACTCATAACGGATCTTCAGGGAGCACACATCACTGCTCAGTGTGGAGTCATCGTCATCATCATCAAACATATAATTGTCCACATCTTCTTCAGAAAAGAGATTCACTGAAAGCTCATTTTTGGAGCAGAGATCGAGAAGCTCCATTTTGCTCTCACTAATGAAGGATTCAAAGTAGCCCCAGTCTTGCCCAGTGTTGGATAGTAAGGCCTCTTCTCCATTGCATTTGTCCAGAAGTAGGCCCTCATAAAGGTTCTTGGAGGCAGGATCCTCAGAGTCACTCTCAGACTTCTCAACATCCCTCCTTTCTGTTGCCTGGGCTTTATGGACTGGAAAGCCAAGGAGTTGGTCAGAGAGAAGCTGGTCTCCATACTGGCAGGCTTCACTGGGCATGATGCCATGCATTCCCATGTCAGACATGGAACAGCCATCATACTCTCTGTTCACATCACTCATTTTCAGGCTGATTCCGGGTTCTGCATCAGCACCATCTTTGCTCTCCATGAAACACCCTAAGCAGGTGCGGCTAGGTTGCATGAGGCAATCCTCTGTCAAGGTGGAGATGCCTCCAGGCTCCATCATGGTAAAGGGAGTCTTGTCGCAGTCTTCTGGCAGGGACCAGGGACTCACCCCCTTGGTGACGCAGGATGTGAGGGAAATGGCGTGGGTGGAGGACTCATCAGCAGCAGGCTCTGGAACCTCTGTCAGGCTCAGGGGGGATGATGGATTCAGCGTGCAGGGATCCTTTGTGGATAGCGTGGCTCTCTGGCAGTCTGCACTGCCTTTCTGTGTGCTCGATACGCCAGCTGAGAAGGGGAAATGAATGGCAGCATGTGCAGCAGCATACGGCTTCAGAAGCCCTCCCTGGTCATGTGATCCTGAGAAGGAACAAAACATAAACATCGCTTTAGAGCAGTGCAACACGTTACTGGTCTCTCAATCTCTTATACAACAATTTAAAGCTAAATATAGGTGGACTTCTATTAATTATTGACTGTACATGATTAATGAAGTAAGAATTAAGAACAATAGTAATAAATCGATTTATTTCCTGCATGTTATTTGTAGTACTGGGAGTAATATGTTCTTCTCCTTGATTGCATCATTTTAATTTTGTCAGCTGAAGAAATGTATAATTAAGCAAGGACAGCAGCTGGTTTGCAAGAAGCATTAGCTTTGTTTGCCTTGCATAATTAGTCAACAGCATCAGAGACAGGTATATACACATGGGAAAAGACATTTACCTGCGCTGAAAATAACACAACTAATAAGCACAGCCTATGTATCATACCCCCAAGCATTTGGCTTACAAGCAGACATAAACAACAATTCCCGGTTTCAGTGGTGATTTTTTTTTTTTTAACAAAATCCTGAAACTACCCCATTCTCAAATGGAAATTCCTTACAAATTATCCTCACACACCTGCACAAACACAGTATCTGTCAGTCCGCTATCTGTGCCACCCCCATTAGAACGCCATGAAGTTTACAGTGATGCTGATAAGATACTGCTGCATTATGGGAAGCCTTGAAACACCAAATAATGTTTGAAAGAACACTGCTCGTTAGCATATTTAGAAGTGATAATGAATATAGGCATGGAGATTACTAAGAATAGACACATAAATCACTATTTCCATGGTATTCTCATATTTTCATTTATAGCTACAGCAGTCACAGTAAATTCTGACGCAAAATAGTTGACTGTATACATTAAATTACTGATGTGTCCATTATGTAATATATACATCGTACAGCAGTCATGAAGATCAAGAATATTTACAACCAAACTGACTTGTCGCAAAGTTCTTTGTCACGAAAGTGACACGTTGTCAGCAATTACCTTGTTAACGCATGACATTCTTAAAGTTGTCATTGAATTGCGTCCCGGTGATGCTTTCATGTGTGTCCTCATCCTCAGCCTCCATGTCACATACACGGTTAGGCAGAGCGGGGGCTCCTGCCGCGGCTGTGAGAAGGATGGACATACCGAACGTCCTGCCCAACAGTCCAAGTGAGCATCCCAGCACCGTGAGACCAGTAGCTTTTGTGAAGCGTGCCAAAAAACTCTGCCCCTCCATTGAAATTACAGACCCGTCACGGCTCTTACTTGTTATAACCACCTACAGAAGTACTCAGAGGAATTAACTGCCATGCACTTACATAAATAAATATCTGAGGAAATGAACTCTGACGCACTGCACCAATATTCGCCGGCGGATTTTATTTATAAAGTGCTACCTGTCCTGTTCTACAGTTTAAATCATACTGATGTTTGTGTTGCTTAGGTAGGCTGTACGTCTAGGGTAATAACATGTTTCCAGTAAATGGATGAGCAGTTGATATACCAAAAAAGCAATTCCCTAATTGTTGTAATCTAAATATATATGACAGCGTACACATATGTGGACAGGGCAGAACAAGTACTGATTTCAGAACCCACATATTAAAACACCATATACAAACATTAACCAAATCAATTTACAGATTTCCTTTAAGTACTTGCCAGTGTATCACACTGTAAGTATTAATTTATGTGCCAGTTACCAAATTGCCTTGGTAAAAAAAAACAGACATCTCCTAAAAAGGAAATGAAAAAAATAAGTAAGGAAAATGTCACTGGTTCTCACTGTGAAAACAGATTATTTCAAAAGCAAATAAGAACATAAAAATACTTTTTAAGTTTATGTGTTTCATGTAAGGGATGCTATTCGTGGTTATAATGAATGATAAGAAGCTTAAGCCTGGACTGATCAATCAGCATAAAAAGCAAAACTGAACAGGTACACTGCCGAATAGCTTATACCACGTTTTGAGCCCTGAATATACCGGACACATTTACCAGTTTAAGTACTGCTGGATTGATTCAGTTAGATACCGGGCGACACATTGTTCTGAGCTTTGTTCACTCATGAAAGCCAGTCTCTGTTGTGCAAAGATATAGTTTCCCCAGTTGTACAAGTGAATTAATCTAGCTTTATAATAATAATACTGTCAGTCAAATGTATTTAAGGATTTATTATTGAACCTGGGGGAAAAAGAACACCATTCCATCTTTCATTTACAGCAATGCTGCTGCTGTTTTTTCTTCGTCGGTCTCAGCTACCGGGGGCCCCGTCTGTCTCTTAAATTTCCATAGCGGACAGACGAAAGGATGGGAGGCGGTTAAGGGAACCGGAGAACAGGAGGCCGCGACTTGGCATTCGCCTTGCAGCTCCTAACCTGAAATCCCTCAGCGTTGGGCTGGCGCCGGATTTCAGTGCGATATGGAACGTTTCTCAGGCCTTGCATAATCTCCTCCCGACTCCGGGCTCCTAAGAGCTACAGGGTGCCACAATGAAAGCCGACAGGCAAAAGGAAAGGCTGTGAGAGATAACTGGGGAGGACACTGAGCAATCCTGGCATCTGGCAGGGAGGATCATCACTGTGCACCTAACCTCTCCCACGTCAAACGCTGACCAGGGCAAATAGCTTTATTTACAACTGGTGCGAATTACCGGTCAGCACGAAGGAACTCCATGAAAAAGAAAATCCAGATAACAAGAGTCCACGTATACTGGAACACATTTTTCATATTTCTGTACATAGGTCAAAGGGGAGAAGTTTTTATGGAGCTAGCATGCAGGCTATACTTCTATGCTTTCATAAATTTAATGGCAAAGGATGCTAGATAATGTCAGGTCAAAGATTAAATTTGCACAAACTGCTCCCATGTGAAAAAGTCTAATGCTGTTTCTGCCAATGCAAGAGGACCTTTAGGATTGTAGCTGCTGCTACAAAAGCTTACAAGAACCTCACAAATACACCCTTTAATATGCCTCTAACCACCACAATTCAGGCAGTGCTTCTCTGCAAAAGCATGCTGCTGGATTTCTAATAGAAAATGGATATGTTCACTTTGACAGCACTTTCAAAAATGGCCTTCAGCACAAGACACTGGATTTTGATTTCAATATGATAACATGCCTCAAAACACAAGAGGACATCCCCTGTTATTGCCAGTTGGAGGGAAGTGGGGTGTGGACTCTCTAAAGTGAAGACTATTTGAAATCTGGGGTGTGGACGCTGATCAAATTCTACGAGAGTTCTGCTCAGGGGCTGCAACATTCGTTCAGCAGGTTTGCCACAGAAAATGACAATGCTAGCTGCAAATGTTCAAACGGCAGCTCATCTGTACAGATCTGAGTGGGCGTGTGCTGAGGCCAAATTATAATATCTGCATATTCATATGTTCCAATTTCTGGCTGTTATGTTATGGGTCATATTGTCCATAGGTATATCAAAACAATCCAACGGAGGAGGGAACTTACTTAGAAATGCTAAAATATAAAACCGCCACTGCCAGTATTTTAATTAACTTCGAAAAGATCTGTATGTTCTGGATCGCTATGTGGCTAGGTAAGAGTCGACACTCAACGACCATGTGTGGGATTTGAGGTATCCTCATAAACCAGAACACCCTCCCCCCCCCAAAATATCAGTGGTAGTTAAGAGATGTCCGTCAAGCCAGTCGACTTCACTAGTGGCTAATACAAAGCCGGGATGGACGGAGAAAGACTGGAAATCATGCTGGGGTTAACCATTACAATCTGTGGCACGGTGTCTTCAGTGGTCAGCATGACTCAGAACCTTGGTTCTTCAAAAAGGTGCAGCCTACACAGGGTTCAAATGATGCCGTTCACCACAGGTACATACATCAGCCACTAAAAGTTTGGGGAATTTCTACGTCTTCTGCCTTTTGGCCATTAATACATCCCGCTCATGCAGTATGACACCGAACGCTACCCTCAAGACAGGAATTTTGCTTTCCGATAATATAGTTTTTGTACCTCCAGCGGTAAAAAAAGCATTTTTCTCTCTCTGCACACAACTTGGCTACATCTAGGCATTGGATGCAGCCCAGCTTTTAATGGTCTATGGCATTTCTGAATGGCAGAGAACGATCAATTATTTCTCATCTGCACCGGATGTTCCATAATGAAAGCTGAGGGATGGCAGGATGACTCACTGCTCCTCTTCTACCCTGGGGACGCAGCCTCGGCTTCTGTGGAGTTCGACAAGTGTCGCTCACCCCGCACGTTCTCCTACCGCTCCGACACGAGTCAGCACACAGCCGGGCGCTTACCTTTCAGGCCGAGCTCGTGGGCCGAGGTTAAACTGACCCCCATGGAACCTTAAACCTGAAAGCCCAAAAACGACTGCGGTTCTTTTAAGGGAGGCCTCATTTTAAAGCCATTGTGGCCCGTCTATGCATTGTGGACACAACAAACCTACGCTGTTCAAGATACACAAATAACAGGAAGTCACATTTTTTTTTTTGACAAATGCTTCTACTCAAAATGATGCACATTTCTTGAGGAAGCAGAGTCCGATAATCCCTGGAGCAATGAGTTTAGGGCTGAGCTCAAGGGCCCAACCACATGACCAGCCATGGGATTTGAATCAGCAGGCTCTAGATTACAGGCGCGGTCTCCCCACCTTCACACCAACCCCAATTACTAAGCAAAGTCATAAGCATCCAAGGAATGCATTCATCTACTTTTAGTGGAGAATAGTTTTCCTAATTTCAATTTGGTATTCATAATTTTTGTAATCCAAATACCAAATATTCAACAATGATAAAAAAAAGCAAATTCACAAGCTGATGCTAACATTGCTGTTCTGATTATGTACCTCATGCATTTTTGTGTCAATAAATGTGTTTTTCTTGTCAAGAAAACAACAGTTACATAAAATCATATTTACATTTAAAGTGAAGCCCCCTCCCCCAACTGTCTGCTAAGTTTCAGCTCTCAATGAAACCTAGCGCTAGACACAGGTAAAAAGTAACTTGGCCGATGACTGAATGCGCACTGGGAATTCTGGGAGATTGCACATGACAGAAAAACAACTTTAAATAGGCTGTGTTTATTTTTGTACTTGCAAAAATGAAACAGCATTGTCTACTGCAGAAGTGGGCGGCACAGCAGTGCAATGGCTAGCACTGCAACCTGAAACGCACAGGGTTGTGGGTTCAATTCCCACCCTGTGTGTGTGTATGTGTGTGTGTGTATGTATATAGATTACATGTTCTTCCTGTGATCATGCTTGTTTCCTTGTCCAGTTTTCTCCAACAAGCCGACAGGTAAACTGGCATGTGCAAGTAAGCCTTACAATGAAGTCAGCCCGTCTAATTTGTCCCAGTGCTCCAAGGTCACTGTGACCCTGTACTGGATAAGTGCTTATCGACAGACATATAAAAGCTGAACACTGTACTCATAAGGAACGTATCAACAGTTCAAATTATGGTTGGTTTTAAATTATGTACTTTCATCCTCTTTTGAATGCACTGTTGCAGAATAGAAAGGCACTCAAAAAAATTAACCAGGACAACTCCAGGGGTCATATCAAAGCTGAAGTTAAAAGAAAAACGCAGAGTAACCCATTATTACCTACAGGCCTTCCAGAATATATCTTCAAAAACAATTACACGGTTTTATATAGAAGCCTATCGCCACACCCAGGCTGGACAACAATAATCCACCTGCAGCTATAGCTAGCACTGTGATTTGCAAGCAAAAATATGTTGTTTTGAAATGCATGGGAATTTCTTTGCATTTAATAAATAATTCTGTAAAATATCCTTGTAGATTCGAAGGTGCTGGACCTTTCACAGATGTACTTGACCAATGTCTGCAAAAAAAACAACAAAATGAAGGCAATATGATTTTACATCACCATTGTTAGAGGTGAAAAAACTATATTTGCATACACTCCAATTTATTGAATGTTACCACTATTAAAGATATTTATGTCTTGATATAAGATATGACTATATATGTGTATTATAATTGATTCATAAACTTTCAATTGTTTGAAGATGGATTTCTCAAATAAGCAGACCACATAAATTCCTGAAAAGGTTTACTGTATTAAACAGATAAAATACTAGCTGAAAGCCAGATATAGGTTTAAATAATGTATAGCCCCTTTCACTGAAATGTTTTATCATTATAGAGATCAGATGCAGGTAAAACAATGAAATATTAACAACAACAAAAAATCTGCCTCTTTGTGAGATCCTCCACCCAATCAGCTTGGAGTTAAAGGTGAAGATAGAGTTATTCTCAGGACAAATGGATACCCAGATTTCCCGCCAGCCTGTACTTAGCCCCAAGGTGGTGCACTCATCAGGTACGGAGTGATGTAGGAGGCGGAGCTCTGCCGGATCTGGAGAAAAAGGGGTTTGACTGGCTCAAAGCCCCGGAGCTAACCTATAGTGGGAGTTCTCAGCTGTGCCGCCAACTTAGTGGTAGACGGGCCTACCCAGTTAGCTGGAGCTAGCCAGCAGCCTGAGGCCTGCGTAGCTTAGCAGTGACACCAGAGGCAGAGCAGCACTCTCTTCTGGGGCTACCACAGAGGCGGAGCCTCAGTCAGCTCCAGAGCTGAGAAGGAACTCGGCTACCAGCACCACTGCTGAGTGGGAGTCAGAAGAACTGGCGTGTTGCCACATCTATTCTACACTCACGGTTTGTCAGAACAAAGAGAAGAATCACATTTGTAATTTATGTAGCAGCAGGAGGGGAGTAATAATAGTTGGTAATTCCACATTCAATATTTGAGATAAACATTCACGTATCAAACAGACCGCTTGCCAATATTTGTGATAAACATTCGTGTTTCAAATAGATGGCATGCTTTTTTAAACACTTGGCAATACTACTGTTCCTCCATCTCTTCCGAACAGGTTAAATTGATTTTTCAGCATTCCAATCCCATTGTATTGGCGAGACTGAAACAATTCTACCAACAAAAAAAAAAAAAAAGCTGACAGATGATGTCTAACGCCGCAAAAAGTCATTAAATATTTAAAGTGCCTTTCAGTTGTGATTCGAGTGCATGAAAAGCTCGTGCTAATGAATTGTCACTGGAGAACCCCATTGAGGTAACTTACTTACAGGCGCAGAGCAATAAAGCAAGAAAGGGAACTGTGGGCCGAGACGGGGCAACCGTGCCGGGTTATGGGCTCCAGGCACCTTACCATTTTCGTCCACTCCATTGATCTGTGTCGGGTTGAGGGCCAGCACAGCTAGGTTGGTTTCTTGTAGAACATCCATCAATATGGCCAGATTCTGTCCCTCCCATGCATCATCATCATGGTCCGACCTGCAGAGACGGAGCGAAAGACAGACGTACTGAGCCGCCGGGGGTGGGGGGCGTGGGGAGTGGACTGATGTGAAGCCCCAAATGTAGGGTAAAGCACTCACTGGAACAGGCCAGGACTTAAACAGGCTCCTCCAGCACCTTAAGTAACTGAGAGTGACATCATCGGGTCAACGGCGGCCCGAATGTGAGTAATTCTTGACATTTCGGCACCGGTTCACCAATGATTTGAGGGCCGCCACGTGTGACGCACCTTGCTCTCCTGCTAATTCGAACACTACGGAATGTGAAACAGACACGAGCCGGGTCTCCGGGGCAGCATCGCACCCCCTGCTCAAAGTTAATTGTGTTACAGATCCACGCTGAAGAAGAACATTAGAACTACCCAGCAAGAAGTAAATAGGAAGCATTCTGCTCGCCAGCAACGATTACCATGGCAACACGATGCAACACTATGCTATTTTAAACTCATTTCACCACTTATATTAAAGTTATTAACCCCTTGAGACCGCTCCTGTACTCAGCTCGAAGGAATACGTCCATCATAATTATCAGAAGGCATGTCTTCCAATGTGCCTATTTAATTTTCTACCACTATAATGTAGTTTTTTATTTAAATGGTGTCTAGGTAAATAACGCTTCCATCTATTATTGCTTCCTTTCGTCATTTTTAAAGAGCTTCACAGAACGCAGAGGTGAAAGAGTAAGTGGACAATTTTCTGTGTCACGCAAACAGGATTGTGCGGAATCAAACAGCAGCACCCGCAGGGACTCTGAGTTCGCCGTGGAGCGCGTGTGGAGAGGGACCCTAAAGGCTGCTCCGTCAGGTTTGGGGAGCCCGAGACGCCCACAAAAAGACTCAGCGGAATAAGTGGGGTCGCAGGCCTAATCATCAGGTGGGTGGGGCATCAGCTCTCGGTTCAGGGGTGGAGAAGCAAAATACAGTCACTGAATCATATACATCCGCAGCACATATTTGGCTGTTTTACAGACATAGAAAAAAAAAAATAAACCAAAGCACTGAACAGTATTAATAATCAAAAAAAAAAAGACAAAAACTTATATTAAATACCCTCCTTTTTTCAAGTAAAAGACCCACTGTGTTTTTAAATGGAGAAGACTTGCCAGCTGTGAGGGCTTCCTCGGGGTAAGCATTGACACGAATCGTGTGGATTTGCTCCCCACCTGAGCGCGGGGGCCCTCCCGTTTGTCAAAAGTCACAGCGATCTTTAATCCAGGGAGCACCAGGCATAACATTAGCATACCTTGCTTTTAAATCGTAGGGGAATAACAGGGAGATAAGGCAGGTCCTCTCGCTTCCCCTCCCCTTCATCCATGAGAACAGCCACCCCCCCCCCAACAGGCAAGCACTCTCTAACCGCGGTACGGCCGGGTGGCTGTTCGGCAGGGACACGGTGCTGCCGCAGGGCACTTGAGCCGCAGCCAATGTCACGCTGGTCCTCCCAGCAGCCTCTGCAGTACTCTGCATCACCTGCGCCACAGGCACCACAACAAAGGCTGCCAGCAGCTGGATGCGGATGCAACACTGCACGTCAGGGCGATGGGGAGGGGAGGTGGGCTGGAGGAGACCGGGTGGGGGGGGCTGACAGGCTGTAGCACAAGTCTTCGCGGGCGGAGGTGCGCGGCGACGAAGCGAGAGCTCAAAACAGGCACAAAGGCAACATTT
Organism: Stomatorhinus walkeri; assembly: GCA_026784285.1. Lineage (NCBI taxonomy): Eukaryota > Metazoa > Chordata > Actinopteri > Osteoglossiformes > Mormyridae > Stomatorhinus > Stomatorhinus walkeri. The sequence goes on from JAODUD010000002.1 coordinate 13,124,195, forward strand.
CTCTCCGCCGAGCTCTGACACGCGACACACGAGGCATTTATTTTTCACATTATTCATGATTCCACAGCCCGCTCTCTTCCTTCGCAATGCCGCTGAGAAGGGAAGACAAGCGATTAGAATAATGAAGACGGACGGCCTGTAATAAGAGGTTGCATAAATTGCAGCCTCGGCCAACAAGCATGTCCAATTTAACACGTTATTAGGTCCCGCTGTTTTGTCTGCTTGCCGTGGCCAAATGAAGGTCCACGGACCTGCACAATGGGACTCGTGGAGCGCACCGGCACCGGTCGCCACTCCGGACTGACAGAGAGAGCCCTGCCGGAACAGCTGCGGCCTGCAGAGATACCAGCCTCACCATTGGCAGCTCTTTAGCTACCACGGCCCCTAGAGGATGGAAGAATCCCATCCAGAGCCAGATAGGTTGTGATTTCAAATCCCATAAATTGTAACCATTTCCTCTACTATGGATAAAAGCATCAGATAAATGAGTAAATACAAATGAACCGGATAGTTCCTGGTATCTAAAAAGTGTTGCCTCTCTTGCCACCGTCTCCAGCCCCACTTCCCCGTAATGAAGAAAGGATTAGGGAAAGTACAGGTTACGAGGACTTGTCATTAAACTGTACTCCAAGCGGCGCCTGCCAGGAGTGGCACTTGTACTAATTGCACAACGTTCCCCGGCATCCATGGTGATGGCACATAGCTAAAGTTGGCGGTGCCACAGGCATCACTCAAGTGATACCACCCTGTCAGGTCCTGCCAGCTCCACACCTACCAGCCGCGTACGCACCCACCCGGATCCCGAGCGAGGAAAACGCAGGAATAGTTCTGTTCTCGTTCGTTATTTATTGTCGGAACACCTGGATCGACAAGTAGAAAGGAAATGTATCCCAGGCCCTCCCCACCGAAACTTCTCTCCCCCGATCACGGATGAATAAATGATGAGGCTTTTGTACCAGACGACGTTGGTGTTCCCAGAGATCCGATGATTGGATATTTGAAGTTACGGCAGATTTTAATAGCTTCTGTACTTCAGATGGCTCAAATGTAGCCGCCCCATTTCCCTACTGGGAACAAACACGTTCCCACCTCATTTTCAGCAGATCAGGCCTGCTTTTCGCTGCTCCTCTTACCCTGTTCCAGGGCGCCGAGAATAATGAATTGTTTCTCCTTTCTTCTTTCATGTGATCCTCGAGCTTTCACAAAAAAAAGGGAAAGTTTTGCAGTGGCACATTTGTGACAAGGAGGGGAGCAGACAGAGATTCTGACCCAGCAAGTGCCTAAATGCTACCTAAGCTACAATACTCATTAAACGCTGACCGAGATGGCTGAATGCCATGCACAGAAACAAAAGAACATCTGAAGAAGAAGGGGTCAAGATTATGGAGAGACTCAAGAGTTAAACCCAAAAATAAAATAAAATAAAAAAAACACTGACAAGAAATAAATATCACCTCCAAAGTGTGATATCTTCTGGAGGCAAATAGCCTATTTTTGTCTTCTCTGGGTACTAGGTAGAGAGGATGTCATGGGGGAGAGTTTTATCACATAATAGCTATTCAAAAAGCTTAGGTGAGATCAAACAGCGGTTTCCAGCTGTCTATGAACCCACCTGTGGAAGACCCGTGCCCCCCGCCCAGTTTCTCTACAAATATCTGAAGGCAGCTAGCAGTAAGGGGAGCTACTAAGTATTTCATTTTCTAAAATGGTTGCTCTCCTCGTATCTATGTACGTATCTATACAGCTAATACCGAAATAAGTAATATTAACTGCACTGGGCCATGCAGCAGGAATAACAGGAAATGAATAATAATGTGCACCTGCCTTTTAAGATAAGCCTTTGATTTTGAGTGATCAGTAACATTTTAACTTTTGTTATGTAGCCAGATTATTGCTAGACGGATACCGAATCATCGGTATTTTAATATGTTACGATTATTTTGTTTCAGATGGTCTGATGTAGCAGTTTACTATCCATTAGCCAGCCACAGAGCATTTATTTACCATTCAACGCATCGTTTTATGAAGTCACCAAAAAGGCATTAAACTTGCTAAAATGCCACATAAACACCACCATTTCTATTTCCAACACTTGAGATTTGACTGGTACCAATGAATGACTCCTTTAACTGACTACTTAGAATACCTATTCAATATGCTCAGCAATTTGTAACTATAAAAATGTTTTCATATTAATGGAGAAAGTTTTGGTGACTTGTTCAGCATCCAAATTGGTTCTGATTACTGTATTTATGATTATTTTATTTCAAATAGTATACACTGAAGCACAGTTCACACTGAATTCTGGAATTATTTCTGTAAAACTGCAGGTAATAAGTTCTTGTTCCAAGCAATGAACAAAGAACAGGTCGCACCGAGGTAATATTCAACAAAGTCCGTACTCCCCCGTCATCATGAGTTGTTTGTGTTTTAAGGTTCAAGCATGTCTAACGTGTTTTGTAGCAGGAAAAAAAAAACCCTCCTGCGAACAGGAAATAAAAAAAGTTTCAAATCAGATCAAATCAAAGGCATGTTGAATTGGGTGAGGTCTGCGCTTTATGGAATGACTCACACTAGTGCAGGATTCCTTGCCCATTATGATCAATTTAGTTTTCTACAAAGCACAGTGCTTTTAGGACTCAGTGTTTCATTGATTGCTTTAATACATACTTTCCTGCCTGTTATTCTGTACTCTAAAAGTTACTGAAGAGTCTGCATCTTGAGTTGGATGTACAACAATTAGAAAAGGAAATGGTCTGATTACACTACTATTTGAGAACTTGACCCTAGATTTAGGTGTCCACAGCACTTCAACCGCATCCTGTGAAGACATGTCCCCTCCTGGTTACCTCGAGGACTGCAGGAAGGTGCATGGTCTTCCAAGCAGTATTAGATTGAACTAGCAGAGAATACTTCTGGTGAAGGAAATGTGACACTGGACACATCTGATGCCCATTAGAGTAATCTCTGCTGACTCGCTTTAACCCAGCATGGCATTTGTTGAGAAGGGGCAATTAAATACCTCAGAGTAGGGTCACAGACTGGGTGGGGGGGGTTCACTTTTCTATATTGCCCT
>JAODUD010000002.1:13127370-13143826 GCA_026784285.1 Stomatorhinus walkeri
CCCCCAACAGTTGCCGTGGCCATTACAGCTGCAGGATCGGCCACACCCCCGCACTTCGTTTCAGCAAGCGGACTCCTTCTTAGGAGTCATACCTCTGCTGAACATCTGCTACGTTACCTACTCTGACCTGGCCTGTCAGTGTTGACTGTTTTGAAGCCTGTTGCCTAGGAAGGGCAGAGATGGAAAAAACCACAGACGAGGGTTGGGGGGCGTAGCTGCAAGCTCATTGCCTGAGGAGGGGGGGGGTTGGGCTGGGAGCTTTGGTGCCTTTTGCTACTGACTGGGGGCGGACGTGTCTCTGCAATGTTTTGTTGAAAGCATTCAACCTGTTGACCACCAATGAAATAAAGCATTACCCATTAATCATCTCCGGCAATCGACCGGTAAGCATGCTGGGATCACTGGTTGGGTTGGGCAACCCAGGGATTATAGGCTCTACAATGCAGGGGTGGGAGAAAGACTGGCCCATCGGGAAAATTCCCAAACTTCCCGATGGCTAGTCCATGCCTGTCACTGTCCGATGAAAAACGCAGATATAAAATCCATTATGTTTAGAGCGTGAAAGAAATGCATTCTCAGAAGCTAATTTACAAAATAAACCTAAAAACAATGTCTTGAGAAACCCTAGGTGTCACAAATAGAAACCTCTCTTTACACAGCAGTCAATGAATGGGTTAATTACATGGATTTACGTGGACTGTTGTCACCAAGGTAAATATGACAGTGTTAACAAGTACAGACTAATCTTGCTTTATATTCACAATTAACAATGATGTTAGTTAGCTAGTCATCTAATGACTAACATTAAGTTGTTAAAATCAGCAATACAAAGTAATTAATATGGATGACTACAAATGTTAACTAGTAAAAATATAAATACTAGTTAAATAGATAGCTTCATGAGACATCTTTTCATTGGTCAATTCTATGTTAAGCACTGTCAGTAGAAAGAGGAGAATAGGCACATTCCATCGCAGTCAACATACGCAGTTTTCATCGGACAGTGACGATATGCCCACCCAGCACATGGGTCCCTTTCCTGCCCCAGGCGAACAGTGGAAACCTTTCATCTTCAGACCAAGCATTCAGAAACATTAAGGTATCTATAAAAAAGAATAAATAAATAATCTCCAGGGAGCAGTCTTCAGAGTACGCATGTCAGGTCTCGTGACGCATCTGTGGAGCCTCAGAGCACTCTCTTATCCCTCCAGGGCGCTGGGCAGCTGAGAGGAGTGCAACATCACCGCACGGGACAGCGCAGCGCATCACAAAACAGGCGGCCCGCAGGCCCAGGCGGGGGCTGAATCATCAGAGGGGGCTGAGAGTGGCATCATCAGCATGCCGCACAGTCTGTGCTCCAGGCCCCCTGCCGAATACACCTCCTTTAGCTTCGCGCGTCGCAGGCCGCAAATTACTCACGCTGCCTGTTTATACGGCACGCACTCTCTGTCCACTCAGAACCGCCCAGCCAACGCCTGCGATTCCTTGCCTGCCTTTCTGTAACGGCACGTGAGCATGTGCTGCAGCCAACCTGCCGCATGTCGAGTGCCAGGTAAACATTTACATAGACGTAGTATGATTCTCCTCACCCTTTTTCACCCAGCCATGGGGCAACAGTCAGTCCTTCAGCCCCACAGGCTACGTGGGCCCCGATTCACCCTCAGCCGCCTGTGGTTTAATTAAAGTAATTATGTAGATAAAGTAATGGCATATTTTTAATGCGTCGTTACTTAAAGATGAAGCGGTGACATGAAGCCGGAGTCCCAGCTGCATGATAGAAGAGAAGCAAAAACACGCATCTGAAGAAAGATAATTCTGGAACATAAAGTCACGCGGTTCATGGAAACAATTCTGTCTTGTCATGTATGAAAATTAATGGCATGCCGGCAACAGCTTTGGGCCGGTCATGTCCACCACACCAGGGTCAAGTAACAACGGAACAAATGATGGCGATGATTTAGACCCACCCTCACATGTGAAAGGACGAAAGCTGAAAGGGATAAATTAACGGGATAATGAAAGGTATCTCCAAACCTCACAAAGGTGCTGGTCTCCAGGTGGAAGAGTTGCCAGCACCTTATTTGTTATTGAGGCTGTGGAACACCGTGTACAGTCATTTACCGAGTTTAGGTCCATGCAGAACGCCTCAGACATCTTCTGCACCTCAGTGCTCAAAAAGCAGATAATACATGCCCGCGAGGCAAATAATTACCACCTCATCGGTGGTTGACATCTCCTTCCATCTTGCAGAACAGTGATAAAACTAATCAGTAAATAAAATTAGTATTGAAATTTACAGCCAGATAAACAGTATAACCTGATATAAAGTGATAAAAGTTTTTTTTTTTAATCCTTTGCAGTAGCCAGAATAGACTTTAATTAAAATATCAGCTACCTACAAGGTAGACAGAAAAGACATCTATAAGATCTGTACTAATTCGCAGGAAAATTCACTCCCCTTTCCAGACAAAGAGACAGTAACACAAAATTTGGATTTATTAGCAATAAACAGGCTATGCATTAAACATAAATATATATATTCTATATATGATCAAATGGCCAATTATCTCTTACTCCTGGTCTCCTAGCTTATTTGTTTATTCCCTGGTGCTGTCAATTACGAGCTCCGTCTGGAGGGCCGCGCTGTGTCTAAGCATCCGCAGGCTAGCCAAGGGCTCGGGGAAAAGAAATCTCCGCTGCACGGGCAAAGGTGCCGCTTAGATCGCGAGATAGAATTTTGTTTACTTGAGTCATTTATTTGCCAACACTAATTGAGAGATGCTCCGGATCCATCTGAAGAGCATGCACGACAGTAGCGGGGGATGGGGTTGAATGGGGGGGGGGGATTCTGCTCTCCCAGGTCCTCATGTCAGTTTTAGACACTAACAACACTGCTGATTAGACCAGAAATGGCCGGGGGAGGACTTGGGCTCTGAAAAAGGTATATATGATCCAGTATAGCCAAGCCATTGCCGCTTTGTTAATTGATCCCTGTCTGTGCAGCTACACTGTTGACCTTCTGCAGGATTTTCACATCGCATGAGGTCATGGCAGTAAAGAATTCCCACAATCCCACCCATCCACAAAGCTACCTTTAATTCCTGTTTTACTCCCTCCTATCCTCAATCAGAGGGTAACGTCATATAACAAAACACTGCATTTGTATTTTCATTAAATAACCTTCCAAAATACCGCCCTCCCCGAGCTTTCGTACCAGACATCACTAACCCCCGAGACCCTCTAATACTAATTAGATCGAGCTACAGAAGCTTGTTCAGTTGTTCAAAAGTTTTCTAAAATATCCACTGTCTCTTATTTATCCAGCCTCAAATGCCCCCCCCCGCAATTTCTGCAAAAACATGCAATTCATCCGAACATATGCTACATGCCTTCTTTGCCGAGACGGATGGTAAAAGTAATTCCTTTTTTCCAAAGAAAATAAGTCTTTCTATTTCTTAATGTGCAAGTAGAAAGGATATGAACTCCACGTAAAGGCCAACTAATTAATTCAGAAAGTAAAACGAATTTACCTGAAATTAGCTAAAAATCGTTTGCATATTTGCAAGCCTGCAGTTATTTTTCTCAAGGTTTGTTTGCATGAGCTAATGTTGGAAATGTAGGATTTCAAAATATTTTTTTTTTGTTTGGCTTCCAGATTACTGTTTAAAAAAGATTTCTCTGCCCGCTAACATCACTTCTAACTTCGACTGGCTGAGAAGAGTGTTTGCTTTGCAGCCATGGAAACGTGTAGCCACCAAGGAAATGTGGTTTCAGGCAACTGATACAGAAATCATATTGTATGGCACATAACAAAGTGCTACAGTGACAAGCAAAAGGCCAAACAGATACAGGAGTCTTTGAACAGCTAAAGAATATTCTCAAATAAATGTCTTGATATTTACAGAACCTCCACTGTCTCTTTTAGCTTAAGAAAGAGTGACAGAATTATTATATATAGTTCATAGTAGACCAAACAAAAATAATCTGTGTTTTCTGATGTACAATTCATTAAGCTGAAAAATTAATTTCATTTTCCAATGGCTTGATCCCAGAAGGCTAAAGGAAACAGCTTAGAGAAACTTACAGACACGTGATGCACTTGCCATGAAGACCAATCTCTTCAGCTAAAAACTGCCACTGATATCAAACCAGTGGAATCACTTCGACCAAGCTGGGTCAGCAGCAAGTGTTCTCCATATAAAATCATTTACCATCAAGTTACTCTGGGAATTTCTTTTTAAAAAACTGAATCGACTCCTAACTGTGACTAAAACAGTCACACAAAGGTTTTATTGAGATCTATGTCACTTCAGGCTCTAACGATGATGTGTTTTTACGGCCTCGGATCTCAGCGGCGCAGGGCCCATCGAAATAAAAATCCCTACGGCCCATTAATCTGGTGCATTGTTGCTGATCAGTTTCTGAAATGTGAAACCCGTTATAATTGATGTAAATTGTTGGGAATGGGCTACCAGGAACGAAACACAAAAGGGCCATTTAAAAACACAGTCAGCCATCATGTTCCATATATAGCTTCTGTGAAAGCACCTCCAAAGGAAAAAAAAATATGGGCCAGACATGCTTCAAGTTTTTGTTTTCCAGCAGTGAGACAAGTTGCTCCTCCAGCTCCGTGATCTGCAGAGCGTAAAGAGAGCATCACACCGGCAGAATGTGTGTTGGAGGAGCGTACACCACACACAAAGCATCCTGGGAAGAAAACCAACCACCTAAATAAATAAATAAACAGCAGGAACAACGCGCTCCGACTATAACCCACGCACATCAAAAAAACCCCAGTGATCCTTTACCAACAGCTCTTCCCATGCCTCCTGATCGGCCGGGGCGACCACACCGGAGGAGGCCGAACTCAAATGCCACAGTTGTGAATGGGGGGAGCATCTGTTCGATGAAATGGAAGACCCGTTTTACACATGCCACAGTCGCTACTCACAACACAGAAAGGTATTAGGCCCAAAAAAGGAATAACATAGGTTTTGATGGTGTCGATCCAATTCAAGAATCAGCTGAAGCATAAACATACGTTTATGCGGCCTGAGAATATGATTTATCCGATTTGGGAATCAGCTGGACCAGATATTTGCTGATTTCGTGTACGTTTATGCAGCCCAAGATTTATCGTATATATAATTGTGCAGGGCCTTTCATTGCTGGTGCTCCTCTTACCAGTCTTATGCCACACCTTATCTAGCTGAAGAGATGATCTAATTAGAATCTGGATAATCAACAGAACTGTTAACAGATGGAGAACGGAATGAAATGAAGCTTTAATGGCCAAGTTCAATACAGGAAACATTTATTCACATAGCGATCGGCTGTTAAGGTTTTAATATGCAGACTAACACCATTCAAGAAAGGTTGGTTCCTAAGGTACCAGCGAAAATATGTTTTTCTTTTAAATACATTGTCCATGTAGATATAAAGCCTGACATTAATTAATTAGCGCAAATTAGCAAAAACAGTGGCTAAAAATAATGCATGTCGACCTCATCTCCCAGTGGATAAAAATACCTGTGATAAGTAACAATTATCTGTTTTTAAATGGCAAGTAAAATGAATGTACCGCATGAATGCAGATTATATTGTAGAACCGGTAATGTACTTCCTAAAATTACTCTTTTTAACATCTTTCTATGTCTTAACTAGACACCTCTTCAATGTAACAGAGGTATGGAAGTGTACCCACCCCGACAGACAGACAGACAGATACACCTCCCGTTGGTTTGGTTTCTTCTGGTTTACTTACCTATTAAATAAATAACATTATCGATACCTTAGGAAAATCATCTTTACAGATTTAAGTTCAGTTTGAATTGACATATAACAACATATAACGTGTATATAATGACATCCGACAAAATGATTTTCAAATTGCTTATATTTCAATAAGGACTTTCAATATGATTTGAAAGACATACTACTTAACACACACACACACACTAGATACACATGCTCAGGGGTGCCACTTCTGGGCCTGGGGAAAATGTATCCCTCAACCCAGACCAATCCAATTATGTCTGAAAATTTGCCAGTCAGGGACCCTTGGAATCCTCGTAACTTTCCTCCCCTTTACGGCGCCCCTGTATAATCAGTTTGAAAAGGACCTGGTATGTCTTTTTCTTAATTAATATAGCATTTTTACATCACAGGAACAAGAATTTTACAAAATTCATCTACATTCAGGAACTATGAACAATATTATTGCTTAATTTGTCTTAATAGGCACTTATCTTTCAAATGTACATTTATTTTCAACAAACGACCTCAGCCCAGTGTGCCAAGTGGGCAGGACACGGAGAGCCACAGAATATGAGTAATACCGATAATAATGACATAATGGGAAAATAATCAAATACAATATCATGGTGTGAAGAGGCTTCTAGGTATCAGTCCTGAGAGGCGGATGGGTGGTGCACCTGCAACATGCGTTTGATGTATCACTCAAGCTCCCGAATCTGACAACAGGTTAGAGCTGTTTGCAAATCTCACGACCCGCGCATAATGACCCATGACCCTTGTCACGCCAGACTTGCTCTTCCATGGGATTTCCACTATTTTTCTGTATTTTCGGCTTTGTAATACAGCTTTGGAAAGTCAATAAAAACAATCAAGCATAATGTCACAGCAGACTCTGGACACACGCATGGACGAACGCACACACGCGTGCGCACACACCCACTAGGCGTTGTCAACAGTGGCACAAACCCGTGCCCGGAATGATTTACGACCATCAGAAGCAGGGAATATGAAGTGCCCACCCCCCTTTTTATGTAGAAAACACAATAAAGAGCTTTGAAAAGAAAGATGACATCTTTTACAGAAAATATAGACGCATTCAACACTCAATATGCCCTCACTTAATCTTCCAATCCCTCACTGATGTCACCAGCCGTACATCATGTACCCGGCGTGAAATAAACCACTAAAACGTCAACCAATCACAGTCTCTGGTTTTGTCTGGGCCTCTATTGCGGATGTCAGCTACACACAACAGACATTAAATGCAAAAAACCCCTATCTGTACACAAAACGAGCTTTTTTCTTTTCCTCACAAGCCACCCCAAAAGCTTCTACAGCTGCTTGTTTTCGCGGTTCTCCGACAGCCCAGCAGGCAGGAGAGAGAGAGCAGCCGCGCTCTACGGAGGCCGCATCTGAGGCTGTAGATCCAGCGCCCCGTGTGTGTGCGTGTGCAACGCCCCTGGGGAGCAGGGTAATGACGGCGATTGCCGTAATTTGTCTCTTCAGCTCATCCCCCCAGCAGCTCTCAGAGTCACCACCCCAGAGTCTCAAGCAAATGCTGGTATTTATGGCTAAGGGAGACATTCGCTTGCCCGGCCCTGCTGGCTCACTTTGGCCATTCTCTGCATTCCTGCATGTCTCCTCCAGCCAGAATTATAGCGCGCATAACGTTAATGTTGCCAGGGATGAACGAGATGTGTAAACCGGAAAAAAACAGTCGTGCAATTTCACCGGCACGTCTGACATTTCACCGCAAGGCAACGTGACGGACTTAGAAGCGCGGGGCCATTATTAAAACGTTTTGCCAATTATTCGGCTGAAAGCAAAATATAAGCATTAGAGTAAAAGGCGATTTTAAATAAGACGGGAACGAAGCAAACATTAACGGCTCTTAACGATCTCCAGTCAGTGAAGAAAAAAAGGCTAAAAGAAACAAAATAAGACATAAAAGAAAGCACTTTTTCCAGGGGCAGCTGCAGCGCGAGTCGTAGGCTTGAATATTTCATGGAGGATATTCTGTTACCCCCCCCCCCTGAATATGTCAGATGCATCCCAGTGCTGGCCACTCGCTTAATTACAGTCACACAACCAAGACAACGATGACCCTCGCCCTGGACACCACCCCCCAGCCAGCCCCCTCCTTCGCTCACCGTGCACGTCGCAGATTTCCCATGTTAGTGGTCGCTTCATTACCCGTCTCCCACGGTAGCTTCAGTTGCGTATCACACAAGAACAAATTTTTGCGAATCGTTAAGTATTTTAAAAATCTGAGGCACTGTGCCTTGACGCAGACCCACGTCTATCTTGCCACAAGAATCAATGTGTACATGCCACTTGACGAAGAAGACTAATTAGCATATTTCTAAGCTACCTTAAACAGGTGTAATTTCATTCGATATAATTATCTACGCCGGACAACACCTCTGGAGTGTTTCAGCACTACCAGGCTCAACATCTTGTTACAATTAGAGATTCCTCCCAGACTGTGTAAAAATTAAAAGCGGCAATGCAGAATTAAAAACGTTGCCGGTCTACATTCAGACTGGGGGTCACGCTACACTACCGGGGCGCGTTCTCGCCTGCCTGCCGCAGCGGCAAGAGAGAAGGTTTAACGCTGACTGGGGAAGGGGTTAACTTTTACCATCTGTTATTATCTGACTTTAATTATCCCACTGTTGACATTCATGTGTTAATTGATAGGCAGTTTGGAGAGCTCTTCTCATTGCTTCTTATTGCATTTTTCCAAACAACTCCACGCAGTCAGGAAGCAGACCTCGCCATGCTTGAGAGTTGAAATTGCTCTATTGTTGTCTTGGTGGGGGGGAGGTTTGTCAAGAAAAAAAAAACAGGAGGGGAAATAATATCATTCCCTTTCTTTGTGCAGGAAAAAGGCCTCGGTTTGTGTTTTCAAAATTGTTTGTTACGAGGCAACCTGTACCATTCTTCCCTTGAATTCTCACTTTCCTGGAAAAACCCGTGGTCGGACAGCTCGCTTCCGGGAGATGAACGCTACGCCACGGTATACCACACGGTGAAGCCTAGTGCTGATCTGTGCACCCGGTACAGCTTTCCTGCTCCATATGCCTGCATCCTCACTCTGGAACATCGTGTGAACAAAGGATGCTCACCCCCTGCCCCCTCCCAAGCCTGACTGACATGCTACACCGACACTGCAGTGAAGAGCATCGCCGAAGACGTGAGCCTGGTCAGTTTTGTTTTTTCCGAGGCCCGTGAACAGCAGGGGATGATAAAGGCTACCGGGACTGGGACAACCACTCAAACAAACGGGGAAACAGAAGGAACAGAGTTACAGACAAAAAACACTCCAGTCTACATGTTTGTTTTAACAACAAAGAGATCAAACAGAACAACTCAATAAAGGCTACAAGGAACACCTTTCCCTATTAACAATAGGTTAAACACTGCAATAATCATATTTTAAATTCTTATTACAAAATACACCAGAATCCTGTACTGGATAATTACTAATGGAAGATCTATGAATGTATATACTGCAAAAACGTCTGGAAAAATAGACCATACAACGGCGCCTTCACAAGCATCTCAACATTTAATTAGTGTTTTACGCCACTGTGCGTTTACTGAACATACAGATATACATATGGATTTATACAGATACACGAAGATTAATGCAGGTGGGTGTGCTGTATTCACTAAGTAAAATGTCGCAAAGCTTGTCCAGGTACTGGAGCCACACAGACACTAAAAAAAGGCTTTCATCACATTCAGTCACATCAGTTGACCTGCTGGAGTCAAACTCTGTCACAGTTCATTATGAGAAGAAGCAGATATACAGCACTGAGAACACTGGCTAGAAAATTCCTATTAGAAAAAGATGCTCACATGCTAAACTGTAACTGGATTGCTTAGTTTTTTTCTCCTCTTCCTACCAGACCCCTGTATGTCTTTGTAAATACCAGCTTCCGCTAACATTTCTGTTCTGTTTTTTTCTTTGTCTCAGAAAACAGCCACCTCAAAGAAAACCACCTGAAATCCCAATGAAAAATGAACTAAATGAAAATGGGACTGGCTAACCATAGCCGGCTATCTTATTTGCTTGTGCCGCTGGTATAATTCAGTCTGCCAAATGCACTGATGAAACTTAAAGAAACGGGACTGAGGCCTCATTTCCATCCACCTGAAAAATTCCAGATTCCTTCTCATCCTTAAAATGTGATGTCTGCACGACACCATATTGGAATTCAGACATGAGATCAGGCTAATGTTTGATGCAGTACGGTTTCTGGGAGGTTACACAAGAGATCAAGGTAGAAATCTGGAAGTGGGTGGGCGGGCAGTAAAGTCATATGCTTAAGTAAGCATTTGCAGTGAAAGTAAATTGAATTTATGAGAACACAGTGTGCTTTGGGTGTTTATACCATTAGCTCAACCCATCTTGTTGCATTCAATTCACTGAAAAAATGATGTGCATTAGTGTATTCGACAATGCAATAAGGTGGTCAGCTTATTTTATTCATATGTTAAATCTGTTGTTTCAGGATGATTGTTCAGTGTTACTAGGGTTGAGGTTCAAAGGGAAGGTGAAGACTGACAGCTGATGGCTGGACATTTCTGTTTTATTAAAGTATCACCCATTCAAAGTCAGGTTTTTACAGCTTTGCAAGACACAGTAATGCTTGGAAATGCATTCTAGATATCAAAAAAGGGTGTTTACAGCAATCACAAGCAATGTGAATTGCATTAAAGATCTTCTGCTCAACAAGGAATGTCTGGTTACTGGCTTTTCAACCCCGCACACATTTTCTGATCTAACCATATACATGGATGCCCCAAACAGGCTGCCTGCAGAGACCTTTCATTTTAGAGTGAATAGAAACTTATGGGCTCGGCCGTCATTGCAGTCCAGGAAGATTCCAGATTACTCTCATCATTTGCTTCTCCCTCTGCCCTCAGTGCAGAATAGCAGGGAAGATCCAGTGAGGTGTTAAAAGTTGATTAGGCAGTTAAAGGTCACATATCTCTGGCCCTGTCAGCATCCCAAAGGACCATGGCCCCAGAGTTAATGAGTCGGAGTCAGCCGTGTTCAACAAATGGAAAGTAGGTGTTTGTATCCACTCTCTGGGGGGATGTGGAAAGACAATGCCTCTGACAACTGGCGCGGCATCTTTGGGGGGAAAACAGGCACTGATGGGCCTTAGAAGGGTGGCACCTTCCTACAGCATTAAACCAACGGAGCAAACACGAATTACCACTCCAGAACATCTGCCAAAATATGTGCCATCATGCCTGACGTGATACAACCTTTGGAATAAAAGAAGGGCAAATGACAAAGCTGTATTATTCGTACTGTAAGTTCATCTCATCAGCCAGAGGCCCAAAGATATGCTTAACCCGCAGTTATCGCTGTTAACGCGCGAGCTGTTACAATTCAATATAAATATATATTGCCCAGCTATATTGGCCCAATGCATTTTGGCTGACGGGGATCAATATTTTTTATTACCACTTTAACCAGCCTCTGTCGCTCAGTGGTAGTAGATGCCGTTTAGGAGCCAAAGTCATTTATTTGCACATTTGTTTGAATGTTCCTGTAAAATCCTCAGCCAGTGAGGAAAAACAGACTCGGTTTTAACCAGTTCTGGGGTGCACACACTCTAACTGCAACGTCCACGATTCCGATCCCTTTGTTCCACCGAGGCTTAAGTTCAGCTTAAGTCCTGTCAGCCGGCTGCGGTGTCTTGTCTTTCCACTTTATTCCTATGTTAGCTTCACCCCAGTTAGCCAATAGAGACAGCGGCACCCTGGCAGTCATGTGACTTTACAGTCGCACCTCGGCATGGCAACAGACCAAAGGGGCCTTTGCAAGACCTCCTCTCATCTTTGATCATCTGGGAATCAAGTGAGGAGAGAACAGACCAGCCTGGAGCAGCTGTTAGGACATGTGGCCTGCATGACATGTGACGCGTGTAACACATGGAACAAAACACGTAACACCTATAACAGAACACAGAATTCATATTTTAAACCATTTCATGACATTATATGTTTGAACAGAATAACGAGAACATCGGCAAGACCATGTAGGAGAACTCAGAGAAAAAGCAACCTAATTTAAATTTTAATTACGGCTAACTGTATCTAAATCAAACGCAAACGTTAAATGGAATGTGTTTAGCGTGACTCGATCTAGTTTTTAGATGAAGGGTAAACGATGAGTGGTGAGACCTTGCGTTTTATACACGAGAGATAAAAAACAAGGAAAGTAATGACCA
Organism: Stomatorhinus walkeri; assembly: GCA_026784285.1. Lineage (NCBI taxonomy): Eukaryota > Metazoa > Chordata > Actinopteri > Osteoglossiformes > Mormyridae > Stomatorhinus > Stomatorhinus walkeri. Next base: position 13,139,382 of record JAODUD010000002.1, read on the forward strand.
AAAAGCAGGTTTTGTGGAGGTGGGAGGGAGACGCGTATGGCGAGTGAATGGTCAGCAGCGGGGGCCCACAGATCAGCTTGCCCCCCGAGGGCCTTGGAGACATGATGGAACCCCACCTCCCAAATAACCATCTTCTTATGCAATTCATATCTCATCCTTGTAACGCCATCCTGACATACAGGAAAGGTAACTATGACAAATGAAGACAGGAGAATTTCGCCAACAAGGCAGAAAGTGGAGCAGAAGTAAAAACCCGAGTCAAAACTTTCTAAAGGAACACATTTTAAGGGACACATTTGCAAGATATTTTTATATATCGCACAGTACCCATCTGTTCAGGAATGTGTGCATAGTGGGGAACCAGACAGTGATAAGTGAATTGAAATTACATAAATAATTAACGTGTAATAATAATCTATTCATCTTCCAATAGCATACAGAGAACAGGGTCACGGGGTATAACAATATATTTAGCAAAATGAATAATATTTTTGCTTCAATAATAATAATATTAATAATAATAAAATGATAACACTACTTATACACCGAGCTTGTTCATACGAAAATCATAAATATTTCATTCCCTAGCCTACTGTGTATCATTAAATAAATCCTGGCCACATGATCACATGATTCTTACAGCTACCAATAGCAGATACCGTATGCGAAAAGACTGTCCCCCTAAGTGCTGTGGGAGAACGAGAGTTTCTCTGAGTTTCTTCCGACAGAAACCTGACGCGTGAATTACGGCGGGGGGGGGGGGGGGAAGACCCACCGCGTATGTGACGGATGCTCCTTCTCCGCTGACCGAGCCTGTCTAATTTGCAGCAGCTGATGGAAGATAATGGGCGCGAACACACGCGCGCCGCCCACGCGCCGTCCGGAGCGGCTCGGCCACCGGACAGGAGCACGAGGTGACGTCGTTGCGCGGGTGCCTCGCGTTCGATTGGCGCCAACACCTGGATTTTTCTGCATAGTATGTCACGCACCCCTCAACCCCTCCTCCCCGCCTTCTGCAAAGACGGGGAGTGTGAAAAGAGAGGAAGAAAGAAACATCCCCGTTCGCTTGTCCGTATACCTGTTCCCCTTGAATAACAACCCGTGCTGCCTTGCTCTCTAACGCGAGCTCCTTCTCACACGTATTCAGCCGCGATGCCGCCCGCGTGCAAATGGGCCGCCAGGTCGCGGTGGAGGATGGTGGTTAAACCGGCGAGGCAAAAATATGTTTTAGAAAGAAGCGTCGGTACCTTTGCACGGCTTTGTGTTTTAAATTTGTGTTCTCACTTCTTTGTACTTTCCCAGAGTCCCGAGATGCCTTTCAGTCCTTCCTGCACGACGCTACAGCCATGGACTTTCTTAATGCAGTGATCTCCTCCTCGCTACATCATCAGATAATACATTTTGCATAAGGTCTATTGCAGAAAATTAAATGAATACATGCAAAAATGTCTGAGGAACACAAAATCTACTCACAGGTGGTACTTCCTGCCTTGAGGCTTGTACAGTCACTGGTTTGTTAAGCACAAATTAAGAAAAAGGTTTAATCTGAAACACAGACAATGATGAAAGAAACTCTGGCTGCTTTGTCATCTTAAATACCATGTTTGTATGTCAAAGCTCAGATGCAAAGGTGATAGCGTTACCACATTAGCAATGTGCCAGAAATTACCTTCTGTCCATGGGTCTAAAACCCTGAATTAATCCAGAACAAAACCCTTAAACATCTCACACGCAAGACTGAGCACGTGGAGTTTGCGTCTTCACCTCCTGTTTCACTGGGTGCTTCAGTGTCCTGCATACAGTTAGACAAACTGGCATCTCTAAATTGCCCATAGCGTGTCACTTCATGTGGCCTGTGCTGGACTGGCATCCTGCCCAGGGTATTTCTCTGCCTTGTGCCCTGGCCTTCCTGGGATAGGCTCCAGGCCCCCCTGTGGCCTTGTACTGAATAAGCGACTGGAAGATGTATATATATTTTGTATATACCTATAATTCATGAATAATATATGACTTGAGCATGACACAAAATACCAACCTTGATAGAATGCTTGTCTCTAAAATGTTCCTGTTCAGTTATTTGCTGGGACAATATTTTCCATATGTTTTGTCCCTTTCTTGAATAACAAAGAGCTGTTGCTCCCTTGGAAAGCAGGATGCAGGGGAAAAACAGCTCTCATTTGAAATAGAGAAGATGTTAGCTGCCCATTTCTTATTATAAATGATCTCGCAGTCACACCGAAAGGACTCCAAAAAATCGTTATATTAGGCCGGTGTCATCCTTTTTACCTCCGCCTTTCTGGGAATCTTCCGAATAAGCCGATCGCGTGCAGCGGTTAGCGGACGCTAAGAGCGACATGCTAACTTCCCGCATCCGACACTCTGCTCCCGGACATGCATCTGTAACAGTAAGTAAGAACACTGCAGTGGGCGTCTTGCTGGATGAGGACACTCGCTTGCAATCGTAATGTTTCGGGTTTAAGACCCACAAGGGGCCAATCTCTGTAAAAATCCTTTGCTCGGGTAAAAATACAGGACGTCTCTAGTATAAGCGACAGCTGAGCGGCAAAATAACACGAGAGGCCCGTCCAGCTGAAGCTTTTAATTACTCAAATGGCACAATGATTTCACCCTGCTGCACGCTTCCTGACTCCACGTCAGATCGGCCCCCTCGCTCTAGGAGACTGGCAGTCGCTTTTGAATGCACTGGACCCTACAGCGGGCGGTGTGTGTTTGGAATAACAACAGTTCTGTGAACGGTGGACGCCTTTTTCTTCTCTCTGCCGTGCGGGGCGCCGTACAGAATTCGATCTCACCTTTCCGGCACAAGGAAGCACCCCAGCGACGGGTGTACGGCCGGGAACAGAGAAACCCATCGGCGCTGAGTGACACTCGCTCTCATATCGGCTCTCTTGGGAAATAATTCCTTAATCCGGCTTGCACTATTACTCTGAAGGGAGACAGGGACAACTTGGAGGGGGTATATGAAAGGCTTGCCGTGCAATTTAAATAACGGGGGATAAAATGGGAGAGGGGGTAAAAAGCAGGGTGCCTTGTGAATACACAGGGGGCTGAAGCATTGCACGAAACAAGGGAGAACGGCCTCGGAGCCCTAGCCCCCCCTAAGGAGGCACACAGGAAGACCCTAAATCCGCAGTGATTTTGAGGACACCCACCGATATTTCTTGTTAGCCGATTTCTTACCAATTTTTGTGACCACCCCCCCCCCACCCAAACACACCAAAGCCAGAAATCTTATAGACAGGATCACATGACCCCCTCCAGCAGCCAAATTCCTGCGAATTCTATGACCTGGTTGTGGTTGACTGCATCCTGTCAAAAACAGGCCTCATCCCCCTTCCTACAAGCATCGGTGTAAGTCCGAGTCTGAACTGTAAGTGAAATGAATTTCCACATTTACCAAAGGGCCGTGAGCAATGGGGAAGAAAAAAAATAGGCGACGGTCTTCGAATTTATAATTGCACAGTGCATATGTAATGTTCCTTTTTCCCCTTGTCAACATTTTTGTATTAACTAATTACAGCTGTGGCTTTAGTCATACAGTGACTGGGTAAATAAAAACTACAGGTATTCATTCATTTACAGATTGGAATCACTCAATGTTCCTCTGACTTTAATATCTGACTGTTTTTTAGCAATAAATTACATTTAATGGTGACACCTACGAGCTCCAATTTTTGTCTATTTTGTTTTTATCTGTGGTATTTCGTGGTACACGGGGCAGTTTAGGCATGCAGGACATCAGAGGGATGCTGGGAATATTTGAACGACTTCCCTGGACCGCCCCGCGGGTCTTTCTCATTGTCCTCTTTAGCGTTGCGTCTCAGTGGAGCCCATATGATAGGGCTGTCTTTCACGCCACAATCATATAAGCACTCAGTACAAACAAAAGGGATTCTTGCGCAAACCCTCGACGCCGCATTAATTATGGAGCGGCTTCGGAAGAGTGGAGCTGCAATGCAGGCACACGGAGATAACTCGGAGGATGGCTAATCGGCACGTTATCGCTGACGTGGCTGCCACCCCCCCCCCATAGGCGGGGTCTGAAAAGGCGCCTTACTTTCGCTCTCCTCATAATGTTGCAGCACTTCTGCCGTACGCTGGGGCCTGAAGCGCCTTTCCCTGATTTCCCCTCATACCCTGTTTATAACATCATTATTATATCCACATCGAAACATTATTTAAGTGCTCCGGGAAGAACGTCTCCTTCCAACAGGAGGAAACGCGTTGCTCTCCGTCGTAAAAAAAACAGCGGCTGTCAAAGCTGGACAGCATAAGCATGTTACTGATAATCCTTGATATGACAAAAAGGAACTAAACTTATTTGACAATTCTTCCTTTTCTGGCTCCTTGGAATCTATCACCAGCTCCATATAAATCATCTCCAACACCAACACAGCCCACCCACCCCCCCCCACGGCCCCCCT
>JAODUD010000002.1:13170127-13185697 GCA_026784285.1 Stomatorhinus walkeri
TTAGGGTGTTCTCGAGGTTCTGGTGTATGGAGAGCAGGAACAATGGGGGGGGGGGGGGGGTTCCACATCCAGTCCTCTTAATTGGCCGACGAAACTCAAAAAGCCTGGCTCGTTCTGGCATTCCCGAAATCTCACCGTGGGGGGAGGATCAGCACAAACAAGGAATTGAGGTGCAGTTCAGGGAGCAGCAGTTAGCTCCCCGGGTTCCCGGCACAAATGCATGCGCTGACGTGGGTGCCCTGGGGGGGGGGGGCGTTGACTGCAAACAGTGCAGGTAACATGATGCAACAGGCAGCGGCACCCGGGCACATGGCAGACAGTCATGCCACAAAGACGCTGCTGCTCTTCTGATCCAGGCGGCCACGAGGGGATGTGGCCGGGAGCGACGCAAAACCGCCGTCCCTGCCCCCGAGGCCCTCTGGGGAGCCCCGGTGCACCTACCCAGCCCTCTCTCGCTGGTCCACCAGCAGAGCCCGTGGGCGTTAGCATTAGCCATGCTAACATCACGTTTCGTCGTTGCCCACGTGTGTGCTTACACCGTCTTTCCTGTAATCCTCCCGACGGGAGGCGCTCTCACAGCACAGGGCCACCGCGCTCAGATTACGACTCCTCAGGAGGATGGCAGGGAGGCGCACCTCTGCCTTTAAGAGCAGGCCGGGCCACGATCCTCCACCACAGACCCGGCCGGCTCGTCACGTCCCGGAAGACAAGCGCTCGATTCCTTCCCTCTGGCCACAAAAGGCCGATCAAAGGGCCCGGCCATCTCGCTCGGACCTCACCTCTGCATCTAATTACGGCGTGGAGCTGCCGCAGCTGTGCGGCCTGCCGCTCCGCAGTGGGCGGGTTAGCACTCATTGAGGCGGCTATCTCCGCCCCCCCCCCATTCTCGGGCACATCCCGCTGCGCTGCGTCCCGCCCGCAATCCCACTCGGCCAGAATATGTGAAGCCACTGTTGGCCGTTTTTATTTACTCGTCGTTGCATCTTTTACCCGACACGTGACAGACAGTCGCCTCCTTTCTAATCGTCTGACGCCAGTTATATTTCGCTGACCGGTCAGTCTTTCGTGCCACGTTAGCGCTATGCGGCCGAGTCGCCGCTAAAAGACAAGCTCAACACGTCCTCCCCGTTTCTGTTTCTGGACAAAAGGAGAGGGCATGCGATTTTAAGTTTTTAATGAGCGTCTGCTGCTGTGCGCTGAGGAGCACGAGAGGCGAGTCGTTTTTTCAGATCAATAATCTCCAAATAATAAACACAAACCGGGTGTCCGCCCTCCCTTACACAACCACGCACGACACGCAAACATAAGAGGTCCACTTTTTCAGAGCCTCAAGGCTGAAGCCATAGAGTGAGCACTGAAAGAACAGAACAGATCTCTGGTCAACCTGTCGATCCTTTTACAGTCTATTTGCTCACATTTCCTTGTGGTCATCAAATGTGATTCATACATACATATACACACAAACATCTCCTCAGTATTACGACTAGCCCATAATAAACTGTAAAACCGTATTGTTTGTTTTAACAAATAAAAGCGGCTTGAGATGAAGAACGTGAATCCTGTCATACAGGTCTAAATAAAGACACAGTAGCAAATAGCTACTAACACAATTATTTGCTAGAATTGTCTTAAATTGAAATGTTGTGGATGCAGCTAATCGGCAAGCCTCCAGCAAGTAGGCGCTGTGCGTGCGGCAGGTCGGCGTGGCCTTGTCGGTTGCCCCCTTACATTACAGTCGCCCGCAGCCAACAAGAGCCCCACGATGCCATCGACTCCAGAGCAAAATCTTGATCGCCCCCCCCCCCCCAGGTCGACTGCGCGCGTCCCCGCTTCCGTTACGCACGGGATGTCGCGTTGCTCAAAATGGCCGTCCCGTGGCCTTTTTGAAGGGCTTGGTCACTTGATGCGCTGATGACCTGTATCAGAACCCAGCCCCAGCCCAGAAAGAGCCGTCCCAAAGTCCCGACAAAGCCAGCCTGCAGGACATCGTTCCCAAGGGCCAAACCCCACTTGAGACACAGAATATAACCAGAAGCACTGTTGGGTTTTCGGCCTGCATTATTTGAGTTCTGAATGAGGTGAACTCTACAACAAATCATCCCATACTTACGTAACTGGGTATGGAGTTGGTACTTTTAAGTATCATTTGGAATCTTTAATAAACACAAGTGTTCCAAGAAAAAAAAAAAGTTTAACAAAAAAACACCTGGTGAAAGTAACCCTCTTGAAGATCGGTTTTTCCCACACACATTTACTGACTTCGCCTGTGGTCTGGGGCGCTGGTCATACTTGGTGCCCTTCCGACCACATCCAAACATTCAGAAACTAAAGTAAACCTGGCGCAAGGATAGGCAGTTCTGGCAGGGACAGGATCCAGGATCTCTGTGCCGAGAGCTCGGTGTGCCAAGAAAACTCACCAACTGGCCCATGTTTGCTTTCTAAGCAAAAAGTTTCTCTCTGTATCACACCTACAGTCTCTTAAGCTGTCATTTCCCAACGATATTAGTAACAGTAAGAATACCATAAATGCAGTATTACTGTATTTTAGTCGTTATTATAACTGGTGTCATCATTATGATTAAAACACTCCGAGCAAGTAAAAAAACAACATAAGTGATTCAACACCAAGACTTAAGCAAACTTTCAAAATAATAATCTCTAAATGTAATGCCTACTAACTGAACATCATTTTGCACGCCTAATAATGATAATAATCGGGGGGAAAGACAGCAGGCAGCCAGGCTGCGTTCAAACGGCCGTGCTGGAGAAACAGCGCTTCACGGCGACGATGCACAACCGCGGGACATCCTCTGACCATCTTGCGACGTTTACTTTGTTGCACACCGAAACAGGTTTCCGTGATGTGCACGGTAAACCTTAGCAGTTTCCTCATTCCTGAAGCATGGATGGGGAGGGGGTGTCTAACACAAGGACCACTATATATTTTTTTTAATCAGGCTTTAGAATAATGGAAACATTATTGTAACTCATCTGTTCCGACGCACATGCAAAAAAAAAACATACAAAAGCCACATTTTTTGCTGAAGGTAACAATACTGATCCGGGTAGGGCAATCGAGATATTGCGGTCCTCGGAAAAGCGTCTCGCACGTCCCTTAAGCACGGCGAAGGCGGCGCGTGTGGCAGCTTTCAAAGCCGCACGATCCGCTGCTCCTTGCATTTTTCACTATTATGGAAACGCATGTTACCAAAAAAAAAAAGTAATACAAGGTAGGTCGTGAGACATGCATCCCATGCAAACTGCACAGCTGGCTCCCGGAGATACAGCCGCGGCTGTGCATGTGTAATGGACGTTACCCTGCAAATAAAAATAAAGAGGCCCCCTTTTCTCAAATGCACTTCAAAACGGGCATGAGCACCAGCGCCGTCCGCATTCCCCCGATCGGCAACTGATATCCAACTTACCTCCCGATGCACCCAAACTGCGCCTTTTCCTCGCCACTGGGACCCCCCTACCCCCTTTCCCGTTCAGACAAAATCAGAAATCGGTCTTTTCCCTTCAACACAGGCACTTCTCCATGTTTTCCCCAAGCCCGGACTTCCAGTATGAGCAGGTGGACGCGCCTCTCAATGATGGAGACAGCGCGCTTCTCTCCCCCTACCACTCCATTTTAAATTACGGCAGTCTTCGTTTTCCAGGAAACAAATTGAGACCTTAACTATTCCATTCGCCATACGATGGCCCGGGATTTTAAAGCGGAGTCATGTCGACCGAGCTGGTATTCCCGATTCACGGTGCCTTCAGTTGTTTTCCACCATCTACGAGGTGCTTGATGCTGCCATTGTTATGTCGTTTTTTTTCTCTCTTTTTTTGCAGCTGGACCCCCCCTCCTTTACGAGCGCAGGCTCGTACGCTCGCTCGCCGCTCGCTACTCTCCCTTTCCCCGTCTCCGACCTGTCATAAAGAGCGCGCCCACCGAGTCCACGCAGGGCCGCGCGCCATGTCGAGGACGCGCCAGGCAGAACAGGTGCTTTTTTCAGAGGGCTGGCGAACTTGAGACAGAGCTGAGTGACTTGCTAGCGATAAGGAGGGACAATGTGTAGCCTTACTGAGAATGACATATGCACTATATATATATATATATATATATGTGTGTGTGTGTGTGTGTGTGTGTGTGTGTGTAGAAACAGTGGAAAATAAAATTTAATATTTCGTTCCACGTTCCATTTGTGTTGTCATATTGTATATAAATACATATTTATAAGTTATATCTATATAAATCAAATTTATATATTACATGCAGGAATGTATAGGCCTATATAACGAACCGTGTTGGTCCTTTCTCAAGAAGGTTTTTGTGCACGCACATAATCTACTTAAATTAAATTCAAGGGCAGAAAAGGGTATGCATCGAATTTAATGAAACCGGTTGCAGTCCCACACTAAAGATTTATGAGTAAATAAATTCTGTTGGCGTTAACATATAGCATCTTATCAGGTCTGCTGAAGTCTGCATCGCAAAACAATGATAGAACGCAACATAAGAAGTTACATTGTTGATTAAAATTAAGTAAACTGAACTATAGAACTGCTTATTGCTTATTCATCAGCGTTTAGCTTCGTGGTTTTTAGGTCTGTAGTATTTTCTTTATTTATATTTGATTGGTACGTTGGGAGGTCTGGCAAACTGGACACGTAATAAAAGTATCGTCTTCATGGAGAGCTTTTCTTTTACCTTGAACGTGTTTATTCCGATTGTTTTGTTGTCCCACGCTGAAACTTGCTGAACTGTACTCTAATTAAAAAATACATGAAGGCCAAATACAGACCTTCCAGTGGTTCACCAATTGCAAACTGACATTTCAAGATGTTAGCCTACAGTGTTGCCATTTTTATTAATATTACTAGATGATTAGTATTCATTTTAGTGCAAAACATTGCTTTCAAAATTTTCTTATTTTAAAATAAGTTAGCAGGTCACTACTCTTCATCATATTTATTGTCCCATAACGCATTTCCTCTGAGTGATCCATGTCTAGTCAAGACTCATGCTATCCTAATGAAGCATTTCACTTAGAAAACACAAGAGCTTGCCTATGAACAACAACGAGGAGTTGAATGGTTCAAACCGCACCCACATCTGTCCTGTTCAGTTTTGACAAGTACCTTCCTTCACCCTGTACGACTCAGAAATGCCGGTTGAGATGTTTACATACTTGTGGACTGTGAGAAGACAGCAATCGGCAGGGAGGAATTCCCACACAACACGGGGAGAACTTGTAGTATAAAAATGATATGGGAATGTATCACAACACACCCGTGTAAACCACCTTAGGATGACAGTGTTCTGAAAGGCGCTATATAAAAACTGAATTGAACTGATCTTGCAGACTCAACATACAATACACTGTAGCCAAACCATGGAAATTTGAGGTAGCATTAGTGTGATACAGGTAGATAAATTATCTGTGGTTTTTCTTTACCAGTTGAAAAACACATTGCTAAACTTTTACATGCTCCTACAATAATTCTGTTACTACAAGAAGTCACCTGACATATGCCTTTTCGGGGTCGATTTGACCCCAACATACCTTATTTGTTCTCCCAAATACCTCCATATTTACATATACATATCTATACTTCTATATATTGCCTGAGTTTTGTCCTGTGCCCTGTAACGGTTTGTTTTTGCCTCATGTCTGTTTACAGGAAATACATGAGAAAGTATCTCATCTTACTCAATTTTTCTATTAATACAAATGACAAAAAAAACTTTTTAATCATTGTACCCTTTAAGTATTTTCTGATGTAATAATATTAATGCATAACCAGAGTGGCATGTGATACAATTTAAGCATAACATCAATACAGTCTTACCTAAAATAATTCCAAGTCATGTTCATATCTCGATTTAGAAATATGTTACAATGTCTCAACTAGATAGAACTTAGCCATCTTCCAAAATTGCTTATCTAGTGCTGGGTCATAAGCCTATGAGGCACAGTCACACACAATGAGCAATTTGGAGACACCAGTTTGGATGGACTGCATGTTTTTTTGTAATGCGGGATGAAACCAGAATATCAACAGGATACCTGCAAGGACATAGGAAGAACACACAGAGAGTGGAAATCGGCCCCCAGATCCTGAAGGTGTACAACCTACTGAGCCACCAGACCAGCCTTTAGGGAATACGCATGGCATAGAGCAGGCGGCTCAGTCAGACAGGCTGCAGGGTCTGTGATCAGAAGGTCATCAGTTTAAATCCCAGGGTCAGCAGGGCGATTTCACCACCAGACCCTAGAGCAGAGCCCTTGAGCAACACCTTCTACATCCAAGTGCTTTAAGGACTGGCAGGACCCTCCTTGGATTCTGAAAGATACACAGCACCTGCTTCAAAAAAAAAGTCAAAGAAATGTGTCTGTTTAAGTAATAAAAGTGCAACAGGGGTTCATATACCAAGGATATGTAGGACTGTTTATATTTAAGATAACTCGGACACCCCCGGTCTGTGCTGTCCCAGTGATGGGAGCTTAATGACTGTAACATTATTTGAAGAACTGCTGTAAGTGGTGAGTCACGGGAGAAGAAGAGGTTGTGGGCTCGTTTTTGTCTAAGGTGCTCCTCGCTGGCTTCCAAAAACAGACCGATGGGGAACACGCTCTGAGGTGGTGCTACTGTCAACAACACGAAGAAGCACAAAGAGCAAATAGCACCCCGACTCGCCCAGGAGTGGTAACATCAAAAAATCACATCCACTGAAGAACATTACTCTGAAACGGAGGTGGCCTCTGACGGCCACTGCTTCAGCGATGGAGGGCGGAAGCAGAATCCTCGCCATGAGGAGTCGTTGAGACTCACTGTGGTACCGACTCTGCGGGGTAATGTGGACTTATCCGGATTATCACACTGCACATGTTTGGGGGGTGTTGGGGGCACATTACATGGTCTCAGGGAGGGAAGGCAGGTGTCCCCTTCAGAGAAACAGCCTGAGAGAAAAGAGAATTACGTTCTGAGTGAGTCACAAATGCTCTGAAAATAATACGGAATGTGGGGACCTTTTGATAAGAGAAAGCCTTCGCTGTGCGTGTGTGTGTGTGTGCGTGTGTGTGTGTGAGTGTATACCATGACCCCGGTAAACTGAGAATTCCGTTCTTTTGTGATGTTCTTGGTGTTCGGTAGCAGAGAAAACAGAGCAGGGAAATAGGCACTGTGCCCCCACTGTGCCAAACAGGGGGGGTCAAATCTTAGGGGGGAGTGTGTGGTGCTAAACCCTTGGACCATGGCTAAAAGCATCTATTAAGCAAATCACTAAAGTAATATATGTTTTTTTCTCTTAAGTTCTATTTTTTCCTTCTGCCTCCTCCTCATTGTCAGCTTAAAAGGACAGCCAATTAATAATCCAATAAAATAAAATCTTTTTTTTGTTAGGTGCTAACTAGCTACGCAACAAGATACTGAGCTGTCATGATAACAGATAAACGAGTAGTGTAATAAATTAACGTAATTGCAATTTCCATCAATTTTAACATTTCTTGGTAACTGACTTAGTAGAATTGACATAAATTGTAGTAAATGTGGATATTTATTATGATGCCGAATGCATTTACTCACTGTATAACAAAGCATTAGTTAACATATAGGTATTTGTATTTTTCTGGTGTTTATCTTATGTTGAAAACAGCTTGTCATGGGAAATAACTGTTACTTCGGTCTTAAAAAAAATATTGTGAGACATGCTATAATTATGCTCCTCACACGACTGTGATGGGGCCTGCCAGTCCCGTACTATACACGACGCTCTCCCACGCGCAGAACTACTTACAGTATGTGAAAGATTCATTAAAGATTAATTAATCAGAAAGGTATCTGGAGAGCGATATTTTTCACTCTATGTGCTAATACGTTTTCCATGGAGACCGCAGGGTGCGTCCCCACTGAGCTACCAAGAAACACGCCGCTCTCGGGCTCCGCTCTCGTCTATTTGGAGAAAGTCTGGTGAAGTGAGGATGCAGGAATGGCTTCACAGGACCAGGAACAGTACAGACGGCTCACATACAGAGCAGCTACTCAGGAGATATTGTTTTCGTGCTTGTAACCTCCAGCGGACGCACGCCGAATCTATAAAACAGAAACATCAACAATTCACTTGAAGTAATCAAGAGGTATAACCTAAACCAAACACCAGCAACAAGGGGAAGGTTAGGAGATCAGCAGTGTATGTACCTTGCCTTGTGTATAAATGATAACCAGTAATTTCATGAGTCCCATTTCACACTTGGTTGAGAGCCACAGAGTATAAGTGATCGCCATAGTAACACAAATTGCAACCAAACAGGTTTTAAAAATACCTTTTCAATGTGATGAAAGGGTTATGAGGTCAGTAGCAATGTGAAGAGAAAAAACAGTAATTGATGCCGGTGCTCAGAACCCTTCAGACCTGAATGCAGTGTTAATCAAATACTCATTTAGACAATTTAGTTTTTTCTTCTTCTTCTTCTTCTTCTTCCAGCAGCGGATCACCACATATGCTCGATTAAGTTTAACTAAGAATCTACCACTTTTCCCACCACTGCACAAATCACAGCCTTGCGTCACCACTCCCAGCTACCACGACATTCCTCGTCTGCAAAGAAAGACGCATTTTTTCACATTTGCGGCAAATAAGATTTGAATCGCCCAGAGTATAAACTACTCCCATCAGTAAACAAAGCAGATAAACTCAGAAAGAAGATGATCTATTGTAAAAGGGGACGTATACAAGTAGGCTCCTTTTACTGTCAAGATGACACTACAAACTATTTTCCATATTTTTCTACCATTTTAACTGTCACACAGCAGCGACTGTGTCCACATGAACCCTTGCGATACATATTCTTGCCATACAGTTGAGCAATGCCATACTTATCTGGGTACTGAGTGAGGACTGACAATTTACAGGCCTATAAACACAGCCCTAAAAGGCCTTTACAAAGTGGCCAGAGCAGAATGCTCACCCCTTAGTAGTGTGTCCGCCTAAACAGTATTACGCCAAACCATAATTGGAGGAAGGTGGCTCAGTGGCTCAGTGGCGATCATCGTGGTCTCACACCTCCCGGGTTGTGGGCTTGGTTCCCAGCTTTACGTGTGTGGAACTTGCATGTTCTCCCCTTGTTTGTGAGAGGTAGGTGAGTCCTTGTGTCCTGTGAATGAGGCCTGTAATGGCCTGGCTTCTCACCCAGGGTATGCCCTGCCTCTCCTTTCCTTACGGGATTGACTCCAAAAGAAAAAAAAAAGAAAAAAATTATACAAGCAATTATGGAAAATGGATGGACAACTGGCAAATGCCACAGCCTTCCAAAGCCTTGGGAATCCTGCCAATCATACTCTATAGTGTATAGCTCAAAAAGCAGGTGAAGGCCTCAGAAATTCTCATTTTCAGTCGCCTTTTAAGTTGAATATTTGGTGCTGTGCATAACGACATGACTCCCACTCTCCAAACCATGTCTAACAAGCTCAGAGACCGTCTCATCAGACACACACAGGCGAGTCTCCCAGATGTCCGGAACCTCTGCTCCGAGCACGCTAGAATTCACAGCAGCATTAGCACATAGCTGGAAGCAGTCACGTGACCTTTATTAGATGTTTAATGCCACACCTGGATGTTTACAAGGTATAGCAGGTAGAACAAAGACACTACTGAGAAGGGACATGAAAGAGGAGCAACGTGCAATTAGCTTCCCGTATTTAGCTAACTTGAATATTTTATATATATATATATAAAACATATATATATATATATTTTATATATATATATATATATATGGTGGATATCAAATCAACTCCAGAATTTCATTTATCATAACAGGGTATACAGTGAAATGCAGCGTATATTTATGATTCATATGTATGTGTATATTTAAACACACACACACACAAACAATTACAGAAAATGGATGGACAACTGGCAGATATACACATTTAATATCATTACCCACCGCACGGTTTTCTTTTTTTGTTTTCTTTTTTTGCAGCACAAACTAAGAACGTCATCGTGTAGGAATCACACGTACGATAATTAATTGCCTGAATCTTGAATCTGTAGTTTGTTGTTCAAAGTCATTACAACAGTTTATTTTACAGTTATCTGACTTTTAAGATCACATATTAACAGCGTGCATTTACACACTTCACACGGTTTTTGGGTTTGAGTGACTCACTTCATCCATCACCAAAATGCAACTCACAGCTGGGTGATACATCCATTTTTGCATAACCCCCCAACCCCCCCTGACACCCCCATTTATAGCCTACAGTGAGTTTAGAGCTGAAGAGATTTTCCTTTTTGCATAGACTTTACCACCTCTTCTCATCTGATGCCATGGGATCTACAAAGGTCATGGTAGCCCACAACCATAGATTTACATCGCAACAAACCGGATAGACAGCAACTCGGTCTTTCCAAGTCCCCCCATCCAAGTATTAACAAAACACAGCACCGCTTACGTTCAGGGGTTTTGGCAGCCAAACATGACAGCATGGCAAGGCAGGTGACAAGAATACTAATGTTGCAGTATATAAACTTGAGCAACAGCAGCACTTTCTGGGTGTAGCTTTTTTCATGTTACCATTATTGACTGATACCTATAAAAATTGTAAGAGCTTCACCTGAATTTCTGAGAAATCGTGGCCTTCCCCGCAGTTTGGGACAGGCAGCCTGAATACTCAAATATCTTCATAAACCATACAGTCATGTTTGACAGAGATGATCATCATCCTTATGCATAGGAGCAGGATGCTTCCTGCCGCAGGACCTCTTCAGGTACGTTTTCATGGTCATCTTCAGGTATTAAGTCTTCCTAGCATCACCAAGAAAAGATCACCTTTACCTGACCTGTAATGGGAAGATGCAAGAAGGATGGAGATACCACCCCAAATGCATCTCCAGCGTGGACCAGTGTTCAATATGTACAAGCACACCGCGGTCAGCATCACGGATTAGTCACTCCAACTGCTATCTGTTGAGAGGGACTAAAACTCACATTCGCCACATGTACTATATCATCGTCTCCTTTCTGCAAAGCAATGATAATAAGCTTTTCTTCTGTCTAGGTCCAGGATATAAAAAAAAACCTTGGTCTTCTCTTTCGGATGTGATTATGATGAAAAAAATCAAACCTTCATCAGTCCTTCATTGTGCATCCATGGACGTACGGCCTTGGGGATTATCACACTGATATAATCCGCAAGTTTTCGTGACCTGACGTCTTTTCTCTTCTTCGGGATTTAGCAGGAAATGGATTATACGCAACACCACACTTGTCTTATGAAAATGCCATTTCCTCTTTTGATGATCAGCATATGAAAACGTTGGTTTAGATCCAAGCTTCCTCCCCTACCGTCGACCAGCGTCGCCGATCTTATTACCGGGTTTTTGTGCGATTCTCTGTGCGCTTGAGGGATTTATTCTAGTAAACAGAGGGAGGTCACCTCATTACCGACTGAACTCCCGCAGCAAACCCAGAGAGACAGCGGACCAGAAGCTGGCGCTGTGGACATATGTGGCTGGTGCACTTCATTTAACTCTCCACGCTTGTATTCCAGCAGAGGTGGAGATGGATGCAGCTACACGCATACGCTGGTTTCGAAAGACTTCGGGTTCCATTGGCGCACCATGACGTGCAGGGGGAGGACGGACCACCAGGCTGCCACTGAGCTAGAAGGGACAGCAGTTAGTCTGTTACATTTCGGCCTCCGATGAATGGGTTCATGCTGGACTTTGACGTCACACAAGTTTTAAGGCACGAAAGGAAGATTATCATCATGCAAAGAAGCTGATCGATGACTATTAAATCTGTTTCGTTTTTTGGTAAAAAACACAGTGAGAAATTAAGGGGAAAACAACTGGACTTTTGTGACGGAAGTTAACTTAAAGTGGCCTCATCTTGGACCTTGTAAACAAAAAAAAAAACAAATTTGTGACACAAACACTACCTATACTCAATCTCCCCCCAGATATAAAAATGGAAACAGCTTAGAAATTGCTGATAAACTGATAATCACAGCATATATTTACAGAGCTAGTTTTATGTGATTTTCAGTGTGCTTGTGTGTATTTATGGGATACGACCGGAATCCTTACTGGCAAATTCTATACCCAGTACACAAAAATGACCTTGAAGGTCATTAGTCAGACTTCGCCAGAAAAAAATGGCCTTGTTAGTCATTTCTATATATTATGGTGAACAGTTCAGTGCTTGAATCTACCCACATATTCAAAGAACTGTATCACAATTAATACCACCAGTGAAACAACAGGTCAGGTGAAGAATATTGACTTCTACGTTTACCTTCACAAGCAAAAATATATATCAACTTACAGAGCTGACTGGTAGACAATAAGAATGGCCTTTAATAGGAAAATAATTTAACAAAATTACACATAGGCACTGATGATTATTAATATTTGCCACGCTTACATCTGCACTGTTTAGAATGTGCTTGGACTAATCCCACCGGTTTCATGACCTATAAAAGCCCTCATGTGTGGGCTGTCCTGATCCATCTGATTGGCTGTTTGAAATTGAACTGGGTGACAGTGGCAGTGGGCTAAAATCCTGCATGTATCAAGATGCCTAATAGATTGGAAACCATACCAGTAGATAAGGACATGGAAACAGGGCAGGAGGAGGCCGTAGGGTTCGGGGTATTTTATGCAAGGATACAAGCTTAGGACCTGCCTACCAGTAACTGGCCCGAACCTCTGCATAGAAGACATATGCAATAATGGTACCGAGCAAATCATCCTCTCTAAACGGAGTCAACAAGTTTAATGTCATCCTGCCACTACCCCAGTCTGCAACAGGCCATCACAATAGGATTCATATCTTGGTCCTCCTGGGACAATCTGTCGAGAAAAACGGTTTAAAATCACAATGCCTGATGGCACATCACTCACATAGCCAGCAGAGCCTGAGGGTCCCACACAAAGTGACTCTACTTTGACTGACTTATTTATATATTTGCTGCAGAACCTGCCTGTTTTATTATTGGCAGAATCCCTCTCCTACTCTCTTCAGTGCATTCACATATGTGTTCAACCCAAAAAAGCAACCTTACGTGGCACAGAACCGGTATTTCAGACCTTCAAGCAGGTATACGCTTCATTCTTCACTGCGTTTGAAGAGAACTGGGGTGGTTGTGTGTGTGTGTGTGTGTGTATGTGATACCTGAAGACATTTACAAACACGTTATCACAAAGCAAGAGCAAAAATACACTTCTGGCAGCAGCTGATAGTGTAATTAACACTTTGTTAGTGTCTGAGGAACAACAAGCAGACTCCTCAGTGATGCCTCCAACGTTCTTGAGGGCTCAGGTTGGACCAGAGGACCAGCATACGTGTCCTCCAAGGTTCCCGAAATTTTGGTTATCGTTATTTTTACAAAGCAGCTGGGATCACTCCTATGGTGCTCTGCTAAATCCATTTCACTGCAAGTATAAATAGCCGGCTGATCCCGCACATGTGATGCCTAGACATTCAGCTCTTGAATGTACAACCAAGTTCCCGGAATCCGCAGTCTCTCCAAGTCCAGCTTTTTGATGCCGACGTCCTCAAAGTCAAGGTGAGTCTCCCCCTGCAAGTATGCCCCCCTCCCCCAGACGAAACCTAGAGTACAGTCCAGGCAGGAGAGCAGTTCGCATCGAAATATAGAAATTTGCTGCAGGAGTGTCCGTCTTCACTGCCTACCACGCAAAACTTAACAGCAGGAGATGGATATTTACCGAAGAAACACTGACCGGCGCTGGATTTGCCTAATTTCATCCAGATTTACATGAAACAGAATTACAGCCAGTAAGGACACCTCTTTATGTCTTTTTATGTCAGAATCCTATGGGTTCGATCTTATGATATGTACACAAACTTAATAAAAACAGCTATCAAAAGAGTTCCAGATTACACAGGAGAAAGATAATCATTTGAAAATAATGGTACGAGTGCGGTCCATTGAAAGATGATTTGGGACCGTGGAGTGGTGATTAAACAAGGCCACCCTTTGCGGTTAAAAATACCTTCAAGCTAAATTAGCATCTTTTTTGACCTGAAGTGAGTCTCTCACATGCCAACAACAGAGGTTAAAGGCTCAGTTTTGGTTGGTGAGAGAATTTTGTATTATTTTTTTTTTTATATAAACAGAAAACTGTCAAAAAGTGACATTCTCTTGAGTTTCCCACTTTAATGAGCTGCATCTCCAGAAGAGAGTGCAGGTGGATACCAGTATTAGAGTGAGTATGAAGAGTCAGGGAGGGTGGTGAGGAGGAGGAGATGGAATGAGTTCCCCCGTGCCAGCAAAGCACCAGAAGAATATCTAACTGGATGGGCCTCAGCATTCAGAGGTCAGAGGTCACTGGTCATCAGGCCCCTCAGCAGGAGCAGTTCCCACAGCCCTTGACGCTGTTGAGAATCTCCTCCTGTAGCTTCTTCCTCTCCTCCTCTTTCCTGGACAGGCGCTCCTGCTTTAACTCCGCCTCCGCCTTGCTGTTCAGGATCCGGCTGTTCTGCGTGTTCCACAGGTCCGAGTACAGGCTGCCTGGCCTGTCCAGCAGCTCCTGGTGGGTCCCCTGCTCTGCTATCTTACCCTGAAACGCAAAGTCTTATGGGTAAGGAGGGCCAAATGCTGCCCCATCACCATGTCACGCTTGTCGTAGGATCCCAGGTGACATTTATCCATTGACAATACAAATACATGCATGGTGGCATAGCAAGGAATGTCATGCCTCAAGGGCAGCGGGTTCGAATATGCATTCAGTAGGTAAATCTGTGAATTCCCCCGAGGACTTAGCAGTATATTTATATGATTTTGTTCATGCACACACAAGCCCACAATACAAGACTAAAAATCCATTGAAAATAACTCGTAAATAATAAATAACATCAATTAAATGTAAATTCATATATCAGATAAGGATGCGTTTAGTCGTCTTTGCGTGACAGATAACTGGTGAGTGGGATCCAAATTCGCACTGTTCTATCGAGAGCAACAGGCCTGTTCCATAGGCAATAACAAAAACGACATTTTGACCTTGTCCCATCTGGTCTGCATGCGGAATTATTCAGATTCTGCCGGAGGGAAGAATGTTTGTTGTTCAGGCCACACAGGTGAACAAAGAGCCCTCCGTCCAGCTCAGCATCGCTGCACCATTAATCCTCGGTTAGAAATCTCCCCTAAGGAAAACCGTGTTTCCATATAAAATTACTCAATTCTTCAGCTCCCCCTCCCACAACACTTATGCAAAGCACACCGCTAATGCTAAAAGCTAACTGGGATGAGGAAAAAGCCCAGACCGCCACAAATCTAAGAATGCCTGTCCGTCGGGGCGTACGCTCGCTCCCCGCCACGTCGAGCCGATTAATTAGAGCAAAACCGATTTCCCCAGAAATGCTGGCAAAGGGACGGCAAAGCCTGTCGCTCACAAGAGCCCAGCGCTTCTCCACACTGCCCGGAAAAGGCCTCAGGATATCGGTGTTAACCGTTATCCCACGAGGAGCATCACTAATTCCTGCTACAAGGCTACTGCTGCTGCCCATTGGGGGGGAGGGGGGGGGGGGAGTGCTCTGTCAGCACTAGATT
>JAODUD010000002.1:13186000-13200895 GCA_026784285.1 Stomatorhinus walkeri
CGCAGAGGCTCTGAGCAGAGCGAGCGTGACTGCAGGAAAGATGCAGGACCCACCAAGGCGAAAGCATCCCAGCTCCTCTTCCCTGCACCACCCCACTCTATCCTTCTCACCCCGTGAGTCTATGGTTGGTGCTTGTGCCCCCCCTCCCCCCCCCACCACGTGATGCGTACAGACCTCCTCTGCGCCCGCCCACACAGCCAGGCGGGAGTGAAAGGGGTGTACAAGCAGAGGGGAGTAAACAAAGGTGTCACAGTCGGCGGTGCGCATGCACGACAGGATTGCGGGGGGGGGTTTACTTTCACTCATTATTTTAATGAGCCCCCCCGGAGTGCTGGCCGGCCCACCCATCTGCGCCTCCGCCACACAAATGCCTCCTGTCAGGGAACTTTTGATCTGGGAACCATCTGACGCAAGAGCCGGCTTCAGCCCAGAGTGTGTAACGCTCCCCCCCCCCCTGGTGGCTGAGCAGCCGCCTGCCTGCCTGCTTCTGCCTCCCTGGCTGCCCAACACGGTTACTGAATTCTGAAATGGGGGGGCTGGTTTGCCCCAGTCTACCGAAAACATTCACTGCGCAAACACAGCTAACGTTAGTGGTGCTAATGCGTGTCATCAAACGGATGGTGTTTTTTTTTTGGGGGGGCTCAAACACCTTCTGTATCTTGCTGTGCTGCTGTAGGGCTGAAGCTCACAAGCCCGATGAAAAAAAAAAAGAAGTCTCAATCTCCCAACAGTAATCTGACGCGTAATTCCAGGGTGGCAGGCGTTAATGCTAACAGGGTGTTCAATTCGCTATACATGTGCCACGCTATACATGTGTCCCCTCGTCAGCGATCACGGGGGGGTGTGAGCTCTGCTGGGAAAGGGGGGCAGGTTAGCGTTCCTCCAGATCTTATGGCTGGGGGGGGGGGGTTGATGTGGCTGGCCCAGTCTACATGCTAGCCACTCGGACATTCCCGCTCCCCCGTCTCTTCCTAATGAATTCCAACGAATTAATTCGGTGGAAGAACTTCAGATGGGGTGGGCGAGGTGAGTCAGACGGAGGGGCCACACTGTGCACAGTACGCGCTCATTTTCATTTTAGCCAATTCCACAGTTGCCTAATTGGTCTAATAAATTTACTGCATACAATTATGTCAAACCAATATTATATAATTACCAATCAACATATTTATAGACTTTGGGGCTTCTTCTTATGGTTTTTGAGCTTTATTACAGATGTGGAAGAGAAAGAAGTACAAAATAACAAGGACTACATTAATTAGTGATTAACCCCTGATGTGAGGAACAGAAGAGACTGTGTGTGGTGATACCTAAGCGTGGAATTAGCAGCATCTGATCATTAAAGGCTCTGTTTGTGAACAACGTTTAAACACACGATGAAAGATGTTTTCAAGAAAAAAAAAAAACACACACACACACACACACAGGCTTCTGCAACAGCACAAAACATCTAGGCAGACAGGGTTGTCGCTCGTACCTGATTCAGGACAATAATCTCGTCGGCGTCCACAATGGTGGACAATCTGTGAGCGATGAAGATGGAGGTCCTGTCCTTCACCATCTCCTTCATAGCGCTCAGAATGTTCTGGAGGAGTTCAAATGAAATCCGTCACAGAATGGCAGAGTAGAGTCACTGTCCTAGCCTCCCCGATTACAGTAGTATCCCCAAACTAGCATAAAAGCTAAGCTCCTTTTCAAAACAGTACCTATTAACCACTTACAAGTTAATCTGCAGTCTCTAACTCACGAAACAAGGCCATACTGTATGGAGGCTACCTTCAATATGCTGGTTTTTTACAATATATCTACTTTATATACTTATCCCACACATCAAACCTACCCACCAAATCTTTCCTTTTTTAAATCAAAGACATCTGCTTATCACTGTGTTCAGAGCCAGGAAAGCTGCCGGAGACGTACACAGGTAAACCCCACCGTTCTCAATTTACCTCACGGCCAACAGCACTAGATTTAATTACATTGTAAATCCACAAACAAATTCTACACTATTGGATTTCAAGGTCTAACAGGCAACTGGTGACAAGGCATGATTCATTTGGAGCTCAGGAGCTGGATGCTGATCTATTTCTGAATCTAAATTAAAGGCAAATGATCAGTGACTACTTATTAAACACAAGCCCCACCACAAACTTACAACAATAAATAAATCAATAATTCAACAGCTATTGAATATTCAGATAAAGCCCAACTCCTTATCCCGGCTTCTGATATTATATCAAAAAGCAACAATAAAATAATTCTGGCAATCCATCAGAGTGGATGCTAACAGAATCACACTGCTAGTCTAAAATCCCTTTTAGCGCAATCCTTATACAGAACACAGAGGTCATAAAAAAAAAAAAGACGCAAAATTCATAAGCACTAATCCAATGTATACCTGTGCAAACACAATGACCCTAGATCACACAGCCTCTCCTCTCTCTGCAGTTTAAATTTTATTTGGAGAATCTGCTTCAGCCATCGGAAAAACGATCCGCCGCTGCTCAGACTCAGGCCCAGGTAGAGGGAGCCGAATAATGCGGCTGTACCACAACGCCGGATTGTTCCTTGACCGGGATTGGCTGCCCCTGGTGGTATTGTTGCGCAACATCTAATAAGCGGCATCCTGACTTCAGACACCCCAAAGCACCTTTAATGTTCCAAGGCAAGAGCAAATACAGCCGTGAGTGACAGGAGAGATATGAAAAATGCCTTCTGAGAATAAAGGGGGGGGGATTAAGTTAACTAAGTAAATAAAGTTTTGTTTTGGCAATAACTTTAATAAAATTGTACCCAGGGTTTCCGTTTGTGTAATTTTTCATCTTTCGAGATGATCAGAAGGGTTTAAAATTTTCCATCATCAAATTTCCTGCATTTTCTCCCCTTTACAGTGCTGAGGTGAAACAGGGCCATGTTTTTCAACAGTTTTGGCAATAATTCTTGGAGAAAATTTATTTAGATCAATGTTTTAAGGAAAAAATAGCTTAAAATATAGTTGCAAGTTAGGACTAAGTGTATCCATGTCTACAAGATGCCAAAACTGGGGGCTTGCCATTTGCTGGTCAGGATACGATTTAATTAGCACCCGATTCACACTTATGACACCTAGCGAATGGCCAAACGACTCCCTCGCTGAAAAATCCGAGAGAGAGCGAATCCCAGCTCCCGCTGCGGCTCCCGAGGTCTGGGAACGCCGGTGGGCGGGATGGACGGTACCCCCCCACCAAGAGGAAGGGGCGGCCCTCACTCACCTCCTCGGTGATGGAGTCCAGCGAGGATGTTGCCTCGTCGTACAGCAGGATAGGCGGATTCTTCAGGATGGCCCGTGCGATGGCCACGCGCTGCTTCTCTCCACCTGCAGGAGGCGAAGCGCACCTTCAGCTCCCCAGAATCCACGGCCGTTCCGGAAACCTCTACGGTTCAGAATCTTCTAAAGTTAGCACCGTTCACCAATTCAGAGGGGCATCCTCTGCAGATGAACCCCGTTGCCTCTGTTCTCTAGAGCATAGCACGTCTGATCGAAGGCCGAATCGCAATCGGTGGCGCCTCTACTTCTGCCGCTAACGAGCGACAGGTGCTCGGCCGGGCCGCAGGTGAGCCACGGGCCACGACGGCGTCTGCTGACAGAGCCAACCTGCCGCCAGCAGATATAAATAGCCCCTGCGGAGGACGGAGGCCACGACCCGCTTGACCTCCTCCTGAACCGTACCGCGAGCTCCAGCCGGGCGGCGATCACAGCCAGCGCGCACAGAACAGACTCCTGATGGGAGATGAAACTTTTAATTTATTCTAGCTGCGGTTTCCTCCAAGGGAACAACACGTTCATTTCATTTTTTGCCCCACATTACATAATAAGCTATAGCTGAGAAATTGAGTCTAATTTATGTTTTACTTTATGTTACAAATCACATCTGAGAGCCGAATACGGGAGACAACCGAGTCTAACGCCACCCATTACATTTACATTTTAATTATTTAGCAAAAGCCTTTATCCGAGGCGATGTACGTTTCTGAGTAAGAGCAGTGATAGAGGGTGTAGGGCTCTGCTCTAGGGTCCAACGGTGAAATCACTCTGCTGACTCCGGGATTTGAACCAGCGACCTTCTGATCACTGGCATCCTAACTGTCTGAGCCACAGGCCATCCTCCTTCGGAGAGGATGCCTTCACATTAGCGTGGCTGAACCGCTGACAGGTAAGCCCCCACGTACCCGACAGCTTGAGACCTCTCTCCCCCACCTGGGTGTTATACCCGTGGGGCATTTTTAAGATGGCATCGTGAATGCCCGCCAGCCTGGCGACTTTGT
The DNA here is from genome assembly GCA_026784285.1 of Stomatorhinus walkeri. Taxonomy (NCBI): domain Eukaryota; kingdom Metazoa; phylum Chordata; class Actinopteri; order Osteoglossiformes; family Mormyridae; genus Stomatorhinus; species Stomatorhinus walkeri. The sequence continues at coordinate 13,190,306 of JAODUD010000002.1, forward strand.
AGATGTCGTCGTCAGAGGCATGAATATTGCCGTACTGCAGGTTGTAGAAGATAGTGTTGTGGAACAGGACGGCATCCTGCGAGAAAGGAGAGCCAGACACACGGGTTAGAAGCAGAAGAGTACCTGTTTCCTTCTTTCCTTCCATCCATCCATCTGAATCAGGTCCTAAAACAGAGTCCAAAAGCATCACAGATTTCCTTCATGGAAGCTCTGAGGGAGACATGAAACCTCCCTCGCGGGTCACCGACCTGCGGTACGACCCCCACGGCCTTCCTCAGGCTCTCCAGGCCCACGTCACGGATATTCTGACCTGCCACATAGATGTTGCCCTGCTGGGGCTCATAGAAGCGAAAGAGCATCCTCACGATGGTGCTCTTTCTAGAAAAGACAGGGGTAGGTAAGGACAGTAAAGGGCCACAGGTTAGGGAAATGCACAAAAGAAACAACAAACAAAAAAATACACTTAACACACAATGGAGGCGTCATTCAGTCCAGTGAATGGCAACACGGATTGTGCTGAACCAAGTCTCTCTGAACACAAGGCATAATGACATCGCACGAAGAGCTTATCGATCCCCAAGGCCCGTGATGGGTAACAAGCAGGGCTCACTACAGGAGGGCTTAAAGGTAAAGTGTCTTTAAAGGAAAAGGGTCTTTAAAATGTGCGACAAACTGATCTGGCAGGGCGGGGTTAGTTATATGAAGGGCAACAGTCTGCATCCTGCCCTACGACTGCTCACACACAAAAGGACACGATTGCAGAAAGAACTCGGGGCACTCAAGAGAGGTAATACGACTTTTTTTTTTTTTTTGATGCGGAGATGAAAGCCCTTAATGGCGACGTCATCCGCACTCACCCTGAGCCGCTGCCGCCAACGATGGCCACCTTCTTTCCTGCGGGCACTTCAAAAGACACCCCGTCGAGCACCTTCTGGCCCTCCAGGTACTCGAAGTGCACGTCCTCGAAGCGGATGGTGGCCTCCCGGGGTGTCACCAACAAGGGGGGGGCCAGCGCCTTGTCCTGCCACACAGAGAGGCGGCAGACGGGGGCCCCGGTCAGACAGCCAGGTAACCCGCGGCAGGCGGCAGCAAACCCCGGGAGGGGTTGGAGGAGCAGTACCATGGGACACCGGGGGCTTAAGCTCGTTTTACATCAGCATTAATTCAAAATGGCATCAAAGGGTCGAGCGAGAGCCTGACGAGATGGAACCGTCACGCTGGGAACCACAATGGACACCATTACCGGTCGCTGGAAACAATTGGACAGATTTTAGTAACAGTGATTAGTGGTTGCAGCTAAAACAGCCACGTGAAAAGTTAGCCTCATCAAGCAGAGAGAGACTCGCGGGCAGCCAGCCACCAGCTGCACTTACCTCCACCTTAATAAAAACCTTTCATGACAATTGGCCACTAGATTAGAGGTTCCCGACCCTTCAACCAGCACCGCTTGTGCCTATTGTTCCACTGAACTGCGGAACACTGGGCGTGGAGTTGCCAACCATCCCATATATTATGGGATCCCATTTTGAAAAAGAAAAGGCTGTGATCCACGGGTTTCCAACATATTTTATATGCCTCTACACGCAACAAACATTATCGTGTGTCCATGGACGTCAGAACGTTGGGAACCCTGACAGTAGATTATATACCAGAAGGATACTTCAGTGAACTGAAATAAACCAGACTATGGTCCTAGAGGGCAGAGGTTGTAATGTTGAAATTAGCAATTATATATCAAGATGGACACTCATTCGTTGCAGAGTCCCCCAAGGATCTATACTAAGGTCCCTCCTATTCAATCTCTATATGCTTCCTTTACATTAAATTCTACAAAATAACAATGCAGGTTATGCAGATGACACGCAGATCTACCCGGCTCTACCGGCCAATGAATTTAGTTGCATGGACTCCCTACGCCAGCATCTTGAGCAAGTTAAATCGCTGGATGCAGCACAATTCCCTCCAAGTCAACGAAGAGAAAACTGAGGTCTTTGGGAAGAGAGAGGAACGACTATAGGTTAGTGTCTACCTTAAGTCTAAGAGCATCCTAATTTATGAGGATCTTAGTTTCTACATTCATATTAAGGCCATAACTAAGTCCTCCTTCTATCAGCTGAGGAACATCTCTAAAATCAGCAGACTAATACAGAAGCATGACCCTGAAAAACGTATTCATGCTTTCATCACCGATTGATTGGACTACTGCAACACGGTCCTGCATGGCCTTCCCATAAACATCCATAAGACATCTCCAGATTATCCAAAATGCTGCCACAATTATGTTAACTAGGACCAAGAAGAGCAAACACATTACTCCAGTCCTTCACTCCTAACATTGGCTTCCAGTTGCCTTTAGAATCCAGGTTAAGGTGCTGTTGCTTCTTTATAAGTCACTCAAAGGTTCCAGCCCAGTTTGTGTCACGGGGCCTCTGATTGAATACGATCCTAACAGGCCGCTAAGATCATTAGGAGCTGGTCAGATAATAGTTCCAAAAGTGAAACGTCAGGAAGGCCAAACGGCATTCAGTTACTCTGCCAGTCATGACTGGCACCATCTCCCTGAAGAGGTTAGAAATGTACCAAATCCTGCCACTTTTAATACAGGCTCAATACATTTCTATTCCACAATGCCTTTGAATAGCAGTGCTAACCAAACATTGATGCCTTTTCTATATCTTTTATGTATTTTTTAAAACTTTTACATTTTTACTTTTTCTTTTTAATATTCCATTTAATTATTCCCGTTACTTGTTTTTTTATGTAAAGCAATTTGAATGACCTCTTTTTTGAAAACGTGCTATATAAATAAATGTGCCTTTATTTGGCATTTGCATAAGTTCAGGATCACTGGAATGATTTTTTTTCTGAGTTGCAGACACCGACACCTACAGGTGAGAGTGCAGCTTGGGGTCCGAGCACAGGGTCAGAAATGTATCTGGTGCTCATGAAGGAATCAGTAGTTAAGAGCCTTGCTGGGGGGCACAACAGAGATGTAACTATTCTGCAAATGATGGGATTAGAACTGGCAACCTTCCAATTAGACACAGAGGCTTAAGCCACCTAGCCTCACACCAACCTTTGGGGTGGTCATAACCGGCAAAGTCATACACTTCGTTCAAGTCAAACCCGGTCGCAGATGCACGGATTGCTATGCATTCCCGGTTTCATTCATCAATGGGCCACTGATCAACAGTCATAACACGACTCAGATTAAGCGAGCCCACTTGCGGCACACCCAATTACCTATTTTTGCCGGAAAAAGGGCAAAGAACATCGGAAGCAGTCAGAATGGGGAGGAACGATGGCGGACTCCGGTGTCGTGATTGCTGGGGTGTCCGGGAACATCACAGAAACTTGCTATTTTTTTTTTTTAGTACTTTCAGATATCTCCAGAGATGCGGCCGACGTCTCAAATGAAACCAAAGTACCAACACCCTTACTCCACCTGTCACGAGATGCTGTTTCCAAATAAAAGCTGCTTTAATTACATCTTGCACACCCCCTAGACACATTACAGATAATGGGAAGCCCATACAGCTAAAGGACCAGCGGCACGTCGATCAGGAGGCCCAGGTGGCTTTTACCTTGATCTTGGTGTCGACGCTGAGCAGGGTGAAGAGTGTGTTCATGTCGATGAGGGCCTGCCGGGTCTCCCTGTACACCGTGCCCAGGAAGTTCAGAGGCATGGAAAGCTGGAAGAGCAGCCCGTTGACCATCACCAGGTCACCCACGGTCATGGTACCTGAAAGAAGCACACGTGGCCCAAACCTTTACATGATTGGTGTTGATCTGCCTCTGAGGTCAGAAAGAACAGGGTGTGTGATGCTGCAAGTTCATTCGACGGTGATCGCTCACGAGTAGCCAATCAGTAGGCAGATTGTAACTATATACCCAAGCCTGGAGGCAGTGTCCAGGAAATTGCTAATGCTACGCAAACCATACTAAGGCTACATGCCTAGAGCAACGCTGTGAGGGTGCACTCACCCGCCAAAATGCCTTTGCTGGCCAGCACCATGATGGAGGTCAGGCCCACGCTGAAGATGGTGTTCTGCCCAAAGTTGAGCATGGCCAGTGTGGAGGTGGTCTTCAGGGAAGCAGACTCGTACGTCTTCAGGAAGCCATCGTAGCGCTCAGCTTCATACTTCTCATTGTTGAAATACTGGATGGCATCAGTAGGGGGCGTTTGGGTTTGCAGTGGTGGGGGAAGGGAGGCAGTCGAAAAGCACATGCATTGTCAAAATTCAGCGAAAAATAAAATATATATATATAAATAAATAAAAAAACGGTTCAACCTGCAGCGAGAGATACCGTGGCTTAAATCCTAATTCCCTCCGGCTCCCTCCGGCGTGAGGAGTGTTCGGCGATTGAGTTGTTCAATTCGCAGGCTTTTAAGATGCCCTAGAGAGATGTACATGCTCGGAATGGGACAGAAGCCCCCACGTGACACCGCTGTTTGAGGCTTTCCTGGACACACGCCCGCCCCGCCCCGCCCCCCACCCGCGGCCATCCTCCATGCAGGAGAAATTATCGAAGAAAGTAATCTGCCAAGCCTTCTTCGGTGGGAAGTGTTTTTAGAAAAAAAGCCAGCGCCTCTGTTTCTATATCTGACCACATTTCTGTTTTGAGCAGAAGGCGTGTGCAGATTTCCAATAATGTTGAATGCCAAGGGAACATTACAAGTAATCACCTACTGATATTAATTTACACAAACATATACTCAAGATTTTCCCCACGCATAATGAAATTGTTATGATATAAAAAAAACCTCTTCCAAGGTGGCAGCTTCCAGACTATATAGATTAATTTACCTGCCTGTATTTGTTTGCAGGAGCTTTCGGTTAGTTATTGTTTTTTTTTTTTTTGCTCCCCCCTCCCCCCCCCACAGCTCCGACGTGAGGAATGGCTGCCTCAGTTCCCACGTGCACCTAGAGGCAGTGAGGCAATGCGGCTGTGTCCGCATCACATTTAGGGGCGGGGGGAGGGGGGTCATCGGCAGAACGGTCAAGGCAGGAGGCTCGGCGTCCACAGAGCACGCGCGGGGGAGGGAGAGCGGCGCAGAAGAGAAACAACACGTGTCACAGTTGGCATCGCCGTGGTTACAGATGGGTGCAACGGCATCCATGCACCATGGGATCTTACCCCAGGACAGGACAGCCTGACAAATTATATAAAAAAAAAAAACAAAACAGAAATAAACCAGCCTTTTTATACTGAGATTAGTCACACTGCACCCCTTACCAACTTTCATGATTTTTTTTTCGCTGCATGGATCATGATTGGAGGCTGGCAGCCATAAATTTCAACACATTTTGTTCTTAACATTAACCTGTTCGCAGCATCATGGCAAACAGCCCGGTGAGGTCGGGGGGTCCGATTAGAAGCTATAAAGATGGTCAGCTTCATGGTATTTAATGTACAGCGGACCAGTACAGAAACATCCGGAACACAAACGGAGAGTCTGAGGAAAGTGCCAGTTCTCTGCCCAAGGATGCTAACGGAACAGATCTGACCCAGACCGGAGGTAGCGAGAGGCACGTAATGGTCAGGGACACATAGGTCAAAGGTCAAGTAAGTGTGACACTTAACCTTAAAAAAGATGTGAAGTAAGCAACAAAATTTCCCCAAAAACGATATAAAGTTGAGGACACACTTAAATGAGATATTTCAGGTCTGAAATTTGTGTGGATTTCTGCATGAGAAACATTTACAAAACAAAACAAAACAAAACAAAACAAAACAAAGATTTGGCCTTTCAGTCCTGCAGATATTTGAATGTGGCGCATTTCTGCAAAAATGCGGAAATCCATCAAACGGCCGTGGAGGCAGAGTGGCGGAGGCGGCGCTCAGACGAGGGCGCTGTGCGGGCGCATCTGGCACAGGGGCGCGGGGGAGGCCTTTGTGCGGCCGAGGCGGATCTCGAGTGGGAGGGGGATCCAATTAAATATGCACGCCGGCTTACAGTGATGCTAAAATAAGCCGCGCAAGGAACCACATCTGCGGCTAGGAATGAAAGGAGCCCCATGAAAACAAGATGGTCGCTGCAAGGGTGGGGGGGGGGTGACATCTCGAAAGCAGGCGCGCTGAGGAAACGTACCGCGTTATTCCAAAATGTCAGCAGCCAGCACTGAAGCGCATATTAAGTAGTTTTCAGTTCTTTAATTTCCTGAGGGGGGGGGGGGCAATTATAAATGCAGGATGGCTGCGTCTTTAAAAGCTTCCTGCATTAGACCAATGAAGGGATGAGGCTTATCACCTCAGCCCCCACCCAAATAAAAAAAAAAAAATACCACCCTGCTAAAGGTAAGAGACCTTATGGGGGGGACAGTGAGAGGACAGAGGAGAGGCCGGGGGGGCTCACCTTCACAGTTTCATAATTCAGGAGGGAGTCGATGGCTGCATTTCCAGCCTCATTGTCTGCTTTGTTCATTTCTATCCTGAAGCGGGTTCTGTGGAAGAGGAATAAGGACCATCAGAATGACGCAAGTCCGTCATGCACCCCCCCGCCCCCCCAACCCCACATACACATGGACACAGACTGACAGGCAAGGGACACATACGCTCTGAGGTAGACGCACACAGAGAATGCCGGCCAGCATACCTCCACTGTGTGAACGCGATGGTGAAGGCCGTGTACGCAGACAGTGTTCCCAACGTCACCAACGCAAACTGGCCTCCACACTTGTAATACTGACAAAAGGATGAAAAACGGGGCTTCTTTAGGAAAGGAAAATACTCGCAAAGGCAACCGGTGATCCGCAGTTCCTGAAAATGTCACCACTGGCACTCAATTTCTATAACAGCAATTTTAAGTAACACTGTCTTATGTAACTACACTTCTATGATAATTGAAATCTCCTAATTAAAACTAGGGTGAAGTGGGCTGGGGGGGTCTAGGACGTATTGGGAGAATTATCAGGCTTTATCAAGAATCGGTGCAAAATGTGGACTATTTTCCCGTTCTCTCTGGGCGAGGAACGCGATGTATTTAAAGAACTGAAGCATCTAGCGACGGATCAAACGTTCCTGTCTCCCTGACAGCTGAGCCCCGTTCGGAGAATTTTCCCCCAGCATTCTGAAGGTTCCGCAGGTATGAAACTTAAGCCGGCGTGAAAAAGCCACTGATAAACATCTATGCCTGCACTCGCTGCATAACCAGATTTCTGCTAAATTCGGACAGACGAGGTCGGGGCGTGTTTTATAAAGCGCCCTTCGCAACGCATCTGCCTAACAGTGATTTAGCCACAACATTAAATGTCAGCTTTAGACGAGTTAGGAAAGGCATCAGAGACAGACAGATCACTGTACAGTGTTATTTTGCGTTAGGGAAACACATGGAGAAGAGCCAGAAGATACCCGATAACAGTAAAGTAATACGCTGGCAGACAGGGACATGCTAACTGTCAGCAAGCCAGAATAAGTTCGCTATGTGTCATTAGAAGATAAATTAACGGTATAGTGGTCACATGACCGTTCATCTGTTGGATCGGCCAGTGACGTTTTGAACGTTCAACCCACAGCAAAAACATCTACGATGCCCAGGTGGGTCCCACCTGAAGAACGACAAGCTGACAGCTTTCAGGCCATGTCGGCAGTATCTAAATTGCATGGTGCCAAAATGAACGCAGTTTTCGGGGTAGAATCCTGGCGGGCATTCCCCAGCCGAGTTACATTAACATTAAAACAGAGCCCCAGCAAACTGAATGAACAAACGCCACAGGCCAAACCATTTCCAACAGGCCCCATGTCCACTTTTTGTAATGTAGGGCTTTGACGTTTTCAAAAATGCCTCTCTGTTAAAGTGTTACGGTCACTGCTACTCGTAAACTGGAGAGTATAGAAAAAAAATACCAATAGCTAGCGGAAAAAAGCCAGCGTTTAATGAAATCCTGACTGACATCAGCCAAGTTGTTTCCAGGTAATATCTACTTCAGGAGGCTTCGGAAAACTTAGCTGACTGGACAGGACTCTACCAGTTCTGCCCTTCCTTGACACATGCTTTATATTCTTCTCGAAATATCTGCTCCCCTGAAGGGCATGGGAATACGATAGGAAAAACAACGCCATAACAAAAGATCATGATCCTAAACAGGCTTTTCTTTCCCCCAGTGTTGCAATGAAACTAATTCGAAAAACAGACCAGCGTCTTGGACAGAATTCTTCAGCAAACTGTGAGGATATCAGACATCGGTGCAGTATGAAGCTAAGCGTCTCGGGAAAACGAGAGCTGAAAATACCAAAATTTGGCGGAAAGGATAGTTTTCTGAAACAGCCTGTTTCGCACAGTTCTTAACGTATAACAGATTATGTAAAATTACAAGCACAATCAAGCTGACACTCAAAAGATTGACTTGTTTTTAGATAGGAACAAATATATGAAGTTTAAAATTTAACATGTTGAGCTAAACATTTTTTCAACACTTTCTTCTGGAGCATCACTATTTCTTGAGAGCAGTTTATTGTAACGAGCCGACGGACTGAAGCTTTCACGTTAATTAGTAACCCAATAACGCTACTAATAACGTCACAAAATTGCTGTCTTACCAAGATGCCACTGACGAGGGCCATTTCAAAGACCGTGGGCCCCAGGTTGAAGACCAAGGCACTCAACACGAAGCTGATGCCCCGTGTCCCCCTGTCAATGGCCTTGGACAGCGCCCCCGTCTGGCGGCTCAGGTGAAAGTTTAAGTCCAGGTTGTGGAGGTGCAGGAAGACGTTCTTGGCGATCCTGCGGATGGAGCTCTGGGCGACCTTCCCGAAGACGGCATTCCTGAGCTCGTTGAAGAGGGCGGAACCAGCTCTCGACACACCGTCTTATGGGTAGACAAGAGGAACGCCTTCAGCTACAGAATTATTCCCAAAAAACAACAATGGCCCCATGCCTTTTCACACCCCACTCACATTCCTCCTATTATACCACTCCATGACAACTCACATATGCCTTTAATTCCCATATAATTTCCAAATGTATAATTTCCATGATACGATTTGTTTTCTTACAGAGTATCCTACAAAGTCAGTGATTAGGTCAATATCTCAGACATTCAAATTAAATTCAGAAAAATTCCCTAATTGCTGTCAAACAAGCACAGACTGTACATTTTTGCACATGAGCAGAAGATAAGATACAAAAATAAAGTGATACAAAGAGAAAGGCAGAAGGTGATGTGTGAAAGCTGGGGCCCACCCAATAACCAGACGGTCATCTCACTTCCCGAGCCCCCTTCAGCCTCCCCCACCACCTGAATAAACCCCCCCCCCCCCTCAGTTCATGGTGGCAGTCAGTTACATCAGAGGGCCTGGGAAGACCTCACTGCAGAGAATTTACAGTAGCCTTGTGTGATATTACAGTAATATTTTGCTTATAGTACGGTCTTTAGGGCATGGCGCGATATTTTGATATGTTAGCGACGAAATTAGCAGTCGGCAAAATTCATGCCTCTGAGAATTTTTACTGAAATACTAAAATAGCATTGCTTTTGATCATACCATCAAAATACCATATACTGCAGGACGATATGAAAAATTATGTACTGCCGAAGTCTACAGTGCACCTGAGGACACGTTGCCTGGCAGGAACTAATGGGCAACCTCCGAATTACACAGTTCATTTTGAAACGACAAAAAATGGAGCGGAATCTATATAAAAACATATCTGACACAGGCGTTATGAAGCTCACCGTGACGACGCATGCAAAGCGCACGCCTGCGTGTAACCTCCAACGTCAGCAGCGGGAACATCTGTCACGCCAGCATAATCCAGCGAAAATTGTTTTAATTGACCCTGATGAGCCGCCCGGGTAGGCAAATGCACTTAAAGCCCCTTCTGGACACTGATTGCTCCGGAAAGCATTGCCAAAAAGCCACGCGTGCTAATTTTATTCAGAGGAGCCTCGCTTTTAACGCTTGACAATAAATAAAATAAATAAATAATCTCAGTAGGCTTTTGTTTTTTCTCCGAGAGAACCGAACCTCATTGTCACGGCTCCAATTAATCTTGATGTGGTGTCTTGCGCACGGACCTTAAATGGGCCTCATTAAAATATGCGGCTGGGGGGGGGGAGTGGGGCAGCCAAGGCGCCGATGGGTTTTGCCCGGCGGAGAGGCCGAATCATCCGGCTAAAACGAACCAGTGTGAGTATTTATTTGATTTCCTATCCCTTTCATCCGTGCGAGCCCTGCAATCAGGGCCTGCTTTTATATTCATGCACAGAACCGCATGCAGCCCCCACTAACACAGCTCATGCGGTGTCTGGGGGGGGGTGGCAACAGCCCCTTAAAAGCTGGATAGCCACCTAGGACAAAAAGAAAGGCAAGTCAGGCCACAGCAGCGAAATCCCCACTGCTGTGAGAGAGCAAGTCCAATCAATCAATCAATCAAAGGCAGGACAAGCATAAAGAAAATACACATATAAACTAAAATATAAACTCCCAGTTTCCATTTTACTTGGCCATTTAAGCTTAATTTCCTATTCCTTCCAAAATGGCAGGTGACAGACTTTTAGAAGGTTTCAAGCACACACACACACACACATGTAGGGTAAACATATCCTTATGGGGACCGCTCATTCATTTCTATAGGGAAAATGCTAA
>JAODUD010000002.1:13201776-13227437 GCA_026784285.1 Stomatorhinus walkeri
CTCTGTTTATTTAGCATACAGCGGCCTGACTTTCTGTAAGTCACCCCCCCCCCCCCATAGAATGTCACCCTGATGACTTTGCTAATAGGCTTACAGGTGCCCCACCCACTGGGCCATCTCCCATCACCGTTAGTAGCCCCTAAACTGGGGGAGCTGGCCCCTCCCCTGACCGGTGTGTCCTCCTCGCTATATACTGCGTTACCCTCAGACATCCGTGGCCAGCTCTTCAGACCCCTCCACAACAGTAAAACACCTACCCACCCCCACACACGAACCACACACCCAACAAGCGAGACCCCCACTCCGACACATAGCTGCAGCCATACCCAGCTTCAGAAGTAGGCACATGCTGGAAAAAAAAATGAGTCATGTGACCGGACAGGAGAGACCGGGCAGACGCGTTTCTGCAGCACGAGCTACAGGAATACAGGTATGAACAGCAGAGCTGATCCGGGGGCGGAGCAAGGTGACCTTTTGGAGGGGGCGAGCATGCCGGAAATTTCTATTCGACCGCTGCCGCTGATTCTCTTAATAGCCAATTACTGATGACAGGGAGTCAGGCTGGCATTCGAGGCTCGACCTGTCAGCACCGTGCCTGGCTGCACCGGTACATTTTCACGTCTAGGCTTGCTCTCTCGCTTTCTCACGGAACCAGCTTGCGCCTACCCGACCCTGGACGCCGGGCCCGTCTCGGGCACGTCCGAACGTGGGCAGTCAAACCTCAAAGGCATAGTCGTGCTCCCGGCCTAATACTTAGCTTACAGCTGCGTATATCAATAAATGTTTTTCAAAAGGGCGTGGCAAAAAAAAACGACAGCAAGATTTTTTTGTTTTACGATTGAAAAGATTCAATGGGAGTCTGGTGGCTGAGTTTATGAATGCCGCACAGAGGGTAATTTAGATGTCAACCTGATGTTGGCTTCACGCTAATGAGTGAAAAGTTCACGTTTTGCCCTTTTCACCAAATGGAAATTATTAAACGGTGGTGGTTGTGATGGGAAGGGGGGGGGGGGTTACGCCCTAAATAATACAATATAATGATGTGGAAACATCAGAAGTTGGGCTTTGCAGGCCGCTTTGTACTACAGAGTTTTTGATCATTGTTTTCTCCAAAACAAGAAAAAAAGATAATAAAACAGCAGATCATTTGATGAATGCATGCAGGAGCCTAGTTTGTGGTAAAAGACCCCCCTCTCCTTTTGTTCTCTCAGACGCGTTGTCCCCCCTCCCCCCCAAAAGAAACATACTTAGCTACCTAACTAACACCGTCCTAGAGCTCCTACTGCCTTTGTTTCGAGTTCTGCGCCGTTTGTCCTCACCACATGTTGTTTTTTTTCCGTCCGGGCGACGGAACGCGTTGCGAGTGTCTCGGGTTGCCACGAGCAACCGCTGATGCCGCTGTGCGTGGAACGCGCCAGCCTGCTACGCGGCGTGCGATTGGCTGCGTAATTATCCAAAAGCAAAAATAAATAAGTAAGTAAATAAACGAGATCCGTGTTCTCTCTTGGCAACGCCATGTCACATTCCTGGGGAGAAACGGTCTAAAAAAAACAGGCCATGTAGTAAACAGAGAATCCTTTCACGGCAAGTACTGAGTATCAAGTATTCTGTACTAAAACATTTTTTTTGATGCATGACTGGTAAACTATTTCCGCACAATGGGCCCTGATATCGCTCGCACCACTCGACTGCAGTGCACTGACACGGATGTTAACTGTGACCGGCTCTCAAATCTCAGACAGAACACAGTGGACACCTGGACATGTTTACGGAAGGAGAAGGAAGAGGCGAAAGACTACGGCCTCGTCGCCAGGAGACTCCTGTCGGACACTTTATCCAGCCGCTTTTCCCAGAATCACTGGAGTCAAATATCCGTTATGCAACAAATTAATGGAACAGAGAATCCTGGTGACAGCTTAACAGGTGGTCTGGTTGCATTTTTTTTTTTAACGACGGCAGCGATGTCCTGCTATGGAGGGACCAGGGAGAGCGACAGCTCAGCAAGACGAAGCCACTCTGATTAAACGATAACCGTGGTTTATCTATCCCTTTGCAGAGCCGACACGCCAATCTTTATCTTAATCCTGCACATATGGGATCTCATAAAAGGCAGAGGGCCGAACCCCAGACTGCTGCAAATCCCCGTGGTCTGAAGAGAATGTGGAAAAATAGATAGAAATCTGGCCCCATGTGGAAACCAGCCCCGAAAGCTAATTAATACTCGGAGTTACATCTACAGTGGAAAAGCTTCTCGTCGGTTCCTACATGCCGTGTACAGTGCAATCTTTTAATTTTTTTAATTTAACTGAATTTGATCATCTAAAAATATGGGGGAGAGAAGCTGTGTGTTAAGTGTAGAACTCCTGTGGTGAGGGGAAGCAATTAATACTCAGTATATTTTACATGACATGTTAAACTATAATTAAACGTCAAAAGGAATGAATGTAACATTTGTTATTTTAAGGAATTCTTACTTGAGCTGAATAAAGGTAAAAATAAGAGGGGAATATTTTGGTGATGCTGCTGATGTATTCAGTCAGCCGAGACCCAGCACCGTATTTCGTACTCATTGTGAAGTACGATCGCCGTTACGTGTGACTGCAGTCAGACCTCACAAAAAGCTCAAACGCCTGGTCTTTCCAGGAGCATGAGTATACCCATCCCAGGTAGCTGCAGAGTTGAGGTTCTGCGGCTACGAGGGAACTTTTTTCCATTATACACCTCAGTTATCAAACCAGATAGGATAGTCTCAACTATTAGGCAGAATCCGGAAATGCTTAGCAATCTCAGAAGATGCATTATTTATTTTTTTTTATCAGTCAAGGTGAGGGGCAGAATATTATGGCCCTAACTGAAGTGCACCAAGGAGGATTTCCGTCATCATACCGCGATGGGGCTCAGGTGCATTAGCCAATAGCAAATCGGCTAAAGCTAAATTAGCACTGTCATTAGCGAATCAAATGACGGGAAATGGCTGGTGGTTAACAGTTGCTAAGAAGAGAAGAGTCAACTCTACAAGGCACCTTCAAGTACATCAAAAGAAAGGACTGCAGAAACAAGACGTGTGGAGTGCTGTATGCTCGTGGGGGTTTTACTTACACAAAAATGTCTAAAGGCAGAACGAAAAAGTATTGGTTGAGAGATAACCAATCAGATTGTAAAGGGGGTGGGTCCAGGCAACTAGAGGAAGTGGGACCAATCAGATGCCTTGATCTGCCTACCTTCGCTCCAGCCAGCAGGCCCAGGGAGACAGCCACACGTGCGCGCAGATCTGGTCTGTCCTTGGGCCAGACGTATGACAGCATGGCTGCTAGAATCTGGCTGGAATTCACCTCCTTCAGCTGTCCGAGGGCAGAAACACAGATAAACATTAGGATGACATGACCCTTCTGCCACGATTGTCCTATTCATTCCCTTATTCAGGGACCAGAGCTACTGAACAACACTAGGAGCAACAAGTGGGGGGGGGGGGTTGGACTCCCAGCACATAAAGTCATTCCATACCCACAGAGTACCACAGTAGGAAACTTCCAGAATGTCACCACTTTGAGGAACCTCCCCTGCCCATGCTACTCGCGTGGGGATTTAAACCGGTCACCGTCATTAGGGCCGGTGGTGTGTGTGGTTTTGCAAGTTAGGGCTCTGCTCTGTTCCCGCGACCAGAAAGTGACTGGTGTGAATCCCAGAGCCGGCAAACTGATGGCTCCATTAGGCAGCTAAGCAAGACCCTTAACCCCCTATTGCTCCAGGAATGCGGCCCAGTGGCCATTCATTCCACAAACTCTGCCTCACCGTCAATCCCCAATCCCACAGGTCGCCACAGTATGCTAACCTTGCAGCCAGATCAAGTCAAAAAATCTAGGGGATCTCGCCTGGCAACCTGTGAATGAGGAGCGGGATGATCAGGCGCGAAGCTCTACCCCTGGGACATGAAGGCATCCTTTGCTGGATAAAAGTCTAACTAGGGGGTACCACAGTCCGAACGAGACTGAACAAGGAATTTTGTTATTTCGTACTTATTAACAATAGCAAACAAACATGCAGTAGCCAACAGAAACATGAATCGTCCTTCTGCTATGTTGAAGTAGACACTCAGAAGTTCCATAATTCTCCATCAGTCACATAGGCACCTTTCAGGTTTTTATTATTATTATTATTATTCTGAATGCTGTGACTCACTCTCTCCCTATTTATTTGCTCTATGAGAGCGCTGCATGTAAATGTGCATTTTTAGGGAACCCGAGGCAGCAGGAGCTGAACCCTTGCTGTTAGTTATTTCATTATATTCTCCTCCTTCTGGTTTCCACCTCCCCCCCCCCCCCCGTCTCCTTCTACCCGCGCTAGCTTTTCGCAGCACATTCTCGTTGCCGCTCTGTGCCGTCGAACTGAAACTTTGAAGGGATCCGTGGAGCTATTCTGAAGCCGGACAGACTGAGCGTGGCTGTCAGATTGGATTTCAGGGCTCTACGTGTGATTCCTTTGACTTTATTTGGAAATAAAAAAATACAAGCCTAGCAGCTTGGTCTGGACATGACACACCGGACGGCCTTCCTCACAAGCCGGCGCAGAGCATTTTGCCGGGCTCAACTTCAGCATTTATGCAAAGACGCAAGGATGGTGGGGTGGGGGGGGGGGGCACCGTAGCTCAGTGGGCTGCACTGACGCCTCACGCCTCCAGAAGCAGGGGACTGAATCCCGCCTCTGCTCTGTGTGTGTGTGTGTGTGTGTATGCTTTTGTAATCATTACACCACATTTTTCAGTCCCCACAATGATAACCTCAACTTAAACAGATTAAAATAAAATCTATGAATACAATTTAAAAACTAAAAATGCCAAAAGAATTATATTTTGGTTGGTTACGGTTCTCATAGTTAGGATAAGGGTTATGCGCAGAGAAATGAATGGACGGTCCGAACAAAGATATGATTACAGGTCTGTGTGCGTGTGTGAGAGAGAGTGTGTGTAGTTTGTTTGCTCTCCCTGAAGGTGCTCAAGCTTCCCCAGACAGGGAAAGAATAACTGTGTGTGCGTATACAGCCTTCTGCAACACCTTTTTTTTTAGCCACAGAAAATATTTAAATGATCTTCATGTCAGTGCAAAACTATGATATTATGTCTGGTGTCAGCTTAGCCATTTCAAACCCTCTCCTAAAGTCACCCGAGTATTTACAGCAACCAATGGATTTTTTGACTCAACCATTACCCACCTTGTCTGGCTGCTCTATACCTCAATGAATTATTTAACCATTTAAGTTAATAAACTGAGCTGGTGAAGTTTAACAAATACATGGAATGGCTGAGGTGCCCCTGAAGAGAGATTTGGAAACTGAAGCAGTGTTCATCTAGCCGTCCAACAAGATATCAGTAAGTTGGAGAACAGTGTTTATTTTTTGTGTTATTCTTAAATTGCATATATTGGAATGATAAATTGCTTTTTTCCCCTGAGCAAATATACACTTACTACCCAGATAAATAGCCTGAAACATTATCTTTGGGTGCCTCAAAGTTTTGCACAGTCCTGTATGAGTCCCGAGATGGTCCGACATCCTGTCCTAGGTGAATCTCTGTGAATTGTGCCCTGTGTTCCTGACCAATACAGGCCATAAAAAGATGGATATACGGATGGATGGACGGATGGATGGAGAACAACGTGCATCACTGCCCGATTAATGGATCATAGAGGAACAGCTACAGATTATTCTCAGCCAAAACTGAAGTGGAACACTGTAACAAGGAAATAATGTATCAAATTTAGGTTTTTGAAGTATTATCTGTTTCATAAAACTATACTCTGAAAAGTGGATGGATACGCTATCCGACTAGAGTAGGTAACATGAAAATTTTCCTTTATTAGTATTTTATTAAAACATAAAACAGCATATAAGATTTGCATCCCTAGTATTCAATGTAAATGTTTGGTAATGCGCTACATTAACTGCACCTTCATAAATACATTCATAGAACATTCAGTGCATCTTCATAATGCATTCATAGAACATTCATAAGCAACATGTACGTAAGAATAACATACAAATATACCGTAACCACTTTAATATACAATAATAAGAAACATTATATGGTTATATGATTGTAATGTTTGTTACTAATGCATATTACAGCAATCACACCATGAAAGATGTTTTAAGACGCTAAGGTACACTTACATACTGCTTAAGAATGTTCTATGAATGCAATATAAATGTATTATGAAGGTGCACTGAATGATCTATGAATCGATAATGAAGGTAGGATTCAGCTGGATTCAAACTTTTATTGTCATATGTATAAAGTATGGTGTACGGAGTACAATGAAATTCTTAATTGTCTAGTCTCTGAAGAAGCATTCAAGTATCAGAGCAGTGCAAGGTTACAACTAACATTAAACAAACAGACAATAAACAGCTAACAAAAAACGTATAATACTGACAAGGTTCCCATGATTGTTGAACAGTGTGACAACACTGGGGTTAATATAGGAGTTAATATGAAGCTTTACCAAATGTTATTTGTTAATAACCAGGTTTCAAGTAATAATTTAAAAAGTACATTTCAGTACCTGCCTCTCAGTAAGCCCTAGAGTATAATCTGCATTACCGAGCTGCTCTCATTGACTGTTTCGGCTGGTGTCTAAATGTGGCCTGCTGAGTAACCCCCCCCCCCCCGCCTGGGGATCTTACCACGTTCTTGGGATCCGCGCTTAAGCCACCGCCTGCGTGACCGTGCCAGCATGTCCGCTTGTCCCCTGCCTGCCATAGAGTCAGGTCCTGAAATTCACACACACACACACACACACACACAATTTTCTGTTCACAGTTGAACTGCAGAAAATGCTGAGCACATATTAAAGTACTAAAGTTATCATATGTCACAGGCACGGCGGCCTTGCCCAAGATGGTTTGTGTGTGTGTCTTTGTATAGGATAATATTAACTATTGAGTGTTAAACAGGAAATAAAGACACGCCAACTATGAGCCGACATGTCTGAGCTGAGACGACCCCTTAGTCCTGACCAGCAAACAAAAGTTATGAATGACTCGCTTCCCAAGTTTAATTAAAGTGCCAATTTTTACATCATACTCCACTGCACTCCCTCTAAAGGACATAGGAAAACATCTCAGTACAAGTGGAAAGGTATTTTTATCAGCCTTAAAGTTTGACTTCTATATTGTCCTCAAAGGAAGTAGTTGCAACAATTATATTACAATCAAGAAGCCACATTAGTCTTTACTCGCTTCCCTGCACTAACAAGCCATGACATTTAGAGCAGAATATAAACTTAGTTCTTCATTAATTAACAACTTTAAATCATATACGAAATAAGTAATCAAGGTACATTAAGGATGGCCTGATTTGGTGTTGCTGACTCACACATCCAGCGCTGGGGGATTGAATCTCAGCTTTGCTCCTTGTGTACAGTGTACAGTATTCCTGTGCATTTCATCTCACGGTCGAAAAACATGTCATTAGGCTAAACAGCAGTTATAAATCGCCCATAGCGTATGATTATGGGTGTGTGTGACTGCAATGGGCTAGCAACCCATTGGGAGTGTACACCAGCCTTGCCTCTGTTGCCTGGCCGAGGCTCCAGGCCCCCCCGCCCCCCCTCCCCATGACCCAGACGAACATAAGTGGTCGGGGATGGGTAGTTTCTTAAGGATGCTCCCACCAAATTAAATTTATGCACAAAATGGTTATCTTGTTTACAAAAAATTAAGAGTGGCTGAGCCTTCTTAGAAAGGACTCATATTTTCTGGAACAATCTATATTCTCATGTCCAGCATCCATACTGTCAAATGTTAACTAGAATAAAAAATACTGCTTATTTTTCGCCTATAGCTAAAGCGGTGCAGCCGAACAGAGGATGAACTCGGGCCGCAGAGCTGTCTGAGCTAAGCAGCATGCCACTCTCACCCTAAGGTTACGCGTGTTTTCCTCATATTAGCGGGAACATTTCCTGCTTGGGAGTCGGCTATCTCCTTATTTCTTCTCCTTTCATTGACCCCAAACAAACTGATCATCAGCTGCACCCAAACAGCTGGCCTGCAACAGTGTCTAGAGAACAGATTAGCATGTTAGCATGATACATTTATCTGCATCTGCCATCCTCAGTCCTCCGGCCTGCAACAGCTGGATCACTGGAGCATAAATCACTTGCCCCCAACTGCCGTCGCCCATAATCAAGTAATTTATATACAGTTTACAATTGCATTTGTCACCTGCACTTTTCAAGGACATTATTTTTCAGGATTACTGCCCGATCATCCACAATGAAGTCAGAGAATCATTTCTGATTTTCCCCAATACCGGTGTTACATTTCTTGTAAAAAAAATTACCTCAACTTTAAAATGACTTGTGGCAAACCTCTTTGGAAAAATACAACACTAAGTATACCTTACTTATTAATGAACTGAAACCAGTGTGTCAATAACATGCTATTGAAGGACAACGATGATACAGCAAACGATATGATTTAATGGATAACCTGACTTCCTTGTAATCGCCGCACCCTTTCAGGTCCGGGCCCTAACTGGCCCAGATTGATGGTACAGAACCAGAAGTACCTTCACGGGTTCTAGAATGCGTCTGCCATGTCCGTTCCATCCGTTTGCCCATGCCGCTGTCCTCAATCCAGGGCTGAACTGCAAAAAAACAAAACATTCACAGGGACAATGTGGATATCAAGAGCTGCAACAGACTCTCTGGACGAACACTGATAAGGCTCCACTTCAAACTCACAAACAGGGCTTCTCTACCTGCGCTGAATGTGGGGAGAAAAAATATCACCTCATGCATATGAGGAGACTTCTTACTGAACCCTAACTCATGTTGTTTTAACATAATTATGTGTCCATGGGCTTGGGCACAGCCCTTAAATTCATGCAATTCCATCTAATACCATTCATTAATATAAAATCACTTTCAGGCTGAATGTCGAGTTTCACGTATACTGCGTTAACCAAACACAATTGGTTCCTAGAATGCTTGAGTAGCACAAATTCAAATATCTGGCAGGTATTTTGATTATTTCCTATGGGGAAAATTATAATTTCAGGTCAGTTCAGGAGACCCAGATTATTCTGCCCGAAAAAAATACCGAAAGGTCTGTTTGGCCAGAGACCCCCCACTGATGAACATGTTTGTTTCAACAGTAAAAATCGTCAGCATACATAAATCTCAGAAAAGCTTACAATGTCACTGGGCAGAAGGTGCATGAAGGGCTCTGTCAACAACACGTGAACTGAAAGATTTAACTTTTCAGGAATATAGACATGTGGACCAGTTTCTCAAAGAGCAGCACGTTTCAGCCAGTGACAAAAAGAAATGTCCTATATGTATGCCCTATGCCCTAAAGTACACACACACACATACATACATACTGTACATATATATACACATATACATATATACACACACACAAACGAATCTAAAAAAAAAAAAAACATACCGCTAAGTTTGTAAAATGAACACAAGAAAATTACTAAAATGACTATAAAAATGCTCATGATGTTTACAAAATTTAGCATAGGTTTGTTTAAAATATGCCCCCATAATATCTGTTTCATACATCCAAATAAATCACTTTTGATGCTTCTCTTGTCTTGGATGTGCTTCAACACAACACTGTACAATTAATTCATAAGAGAAATATGTCTTCTGGACGGAGTCAGAGCACTAAATTCATCCAATAAGGAAATAAAAACCTGGACCACTAAACATGGCTGGCTAACCAGAGTAAGAAATTCCATTATTTTATTGGTGAAGCATTTTGCTTTTGGGTAACCACAATTTCATTTGTGTACAGCATTTACTTGCAGATCAATAGCCGACATGGATATATCAATATTTGAGTTATAAGTTTAAGTGCATTTTGTGCAGGTTCTCTGATTTCTTTCCATCTGGTTTCTTTCATGCTCGGTCAGGAGACCCAACCCTGAGCTGATGCGTCATATTTGTGTCACTTTCTTTCTCCATGAGAAATGTACATGTAACAAATCACATTGACAATAGACTATTAGCACACTTAACATTTTCTTCTGTCGTACGCAGATCAATAAGACAAACAACGGATGGAACGAAGGAATCTTATCGTCACAGTCAGACTTCAACAATACACTCTGTTGATAACCAAACCATGTTTATAGCAACTGTAGGTCCATATCAATTGAAGTCTAAATCGATCGGTGATTCCGTAAATTGTGAAATGCCTTCATGTGGCCGGCAATATATTTAGGTTCAGAGAATTTCTATACAGATTCCTTCTATACCATTGTAACTGCAATGGTAACAATATGAGAAAACACTGGGAGATACAGTCACACACGGTTACATAGTTCTTTGGGCTTCTTAAGATTAGCTGCATATTATGACAAAAACCAGCTGCCAACTGCAATTCCTCTGAGAGTATAGGGGTCGGGGGTGGTAATCGATTTAGTGTAAGTTACACAGTCTGCTTGACTTTGATTAAAATTTTGCAATTCCTCGCCCCCTTACATTCCCATAAAAGGCCAAACAGATTATATACGAGTAGTTAAAAATTCATTTTCATATTATGAGAAAAGTATAATTCTAAATAAATTATAAGAGCGAAGCTATAGCAAAACATCAAGGTACAAGCTACAATTTAATCTGTCAGCTCAAGGCAGCAAGAAAAATAGCATCATTTCAAAAACGCTAAATATAAAAAGCCATTTCAACAAAGTATTAACACAAAAAAATTCAATATTACAACTTTATTTGTCAAAAACATGACTAAGAACAATGCTGGTCAGCTGTGTAGTAAAATATTTATTTAATGTGTATTTTAAATGTGGGTGGTACAGTTGGTAATAGTACTACCTCTAGGGATGTTCTGATCCGATCTGCAGGATCTGTATCAAAGCCAAAATATATTTTATTTCTTTGATATTTGCTATGTTAAATCTGATCCGTTTTTTAAATTTTTGTTTTAGGTTCATTTGTCCAGTTCCTCCCATTTACAATGTCATATAATATGGTGCAGACTGGGCATAATCAAAGCTTGTCCCAGCAAGACTGAAATCTGTGTGGGAAATCAGGTTTTGAAAAAGTTAGTGCTACGAGAAACATCTGCACTGTCTAAGATGAATACAGCCCAAAGGTCACCTTTAGCATTTGCAACATCGGTGTCTGTCATTGTGGGAGTGGCAGGGCTGCTTTCAACACGAGTACCTTAATAAGGAAAGGACAGGACAGGAAAGGACAGGACAGGGCAGGAGAAGGCAGGACAGGACAGGGCAGGAGAGGGCAGGACAGGACAGGACAGGGCAGGAGAGGGCAGGAGAGGACAGGGCAGGACAGGACAGGGCAGGACAGGACAGGACAGGGCAGGGCAGGGCCGGCCAGGAGAGGAGAGGAGAGGAGGCGACAGGAGAGGAGAGGAGAGGACAGGACAGGACAGGGCAGGAGAGGGCACGGCAGGGCAGGGCAGGGCAGGGCAGGAGAGGACAGGGCAGGGCAGGACAGGGCAGGACAGGAGAGGGCAGGACAGGACAGGACAGGGCAGGACAGGAGAGGGCAGGACAGGACAGGGCAGGGCAGGGCAGGGCAGGACAGGACAGGGCAGGACAGGACAGGACAGGGCAGGGCAGGAGAGGGCAGGACAGGACAGGGCAGGAGAGGGCAGGACAGGACTTACCTCAAAATATTTCAGAGGATAACTGAATTCATTTCATATCAGAAGACCAGCTCAATGTTAGTAGAATGTATACTTATGCAAACTTAGAGAACTTTTGGTACATCTTACCTCCTCTTTACTGTATTTCAGACACACTCACACCAGACCTTTCCAGCAAGGTTAATGACCACATGCAAAATTGTCCTGTGGGCATTACCTCGATTTATTTTATGACGTATACTTGGAATTCAGATGTTTGCCCAGTGTCATCACTTAGCCTTAATTCACAGTGGACCGATTCTAGTTTTTAATCAAATGTTGGTATCGCATGCCGGTCAGTTCTGTAGGTCTGATGCTGAAAAACACGTGACACAGGGTATTGGGGGCATGCTGAACACCAGGGGAAAGAGTTAAGAGACCGGTCCGTGTGCTTTTCAGGGATAACGCAAGAAATGCATGAAAAGAAACAGATGATTTCAGTGTACCAGGTCTGAGGGGCTGACATCTCGCCCCGGATGTAGACAAGGGTGCGCTAATGCAACTAAAACAGGAGGCCGTTTTAAGCAGTGACCACAGGCGGACACGCCGGGAGCTTAGCCAGCTTGACATGAACATGCCGACAAAATGCCTGCCGTAAGATGCACAAGTTAGGTGGAACAGCACATGACTGAGAGCTTCCTGGAGCAGAAGCGCATTCTCAGAAGCACAGCCTCCCAGCAACACTGACAGTGAACTAGTGGACAATAACGAGGAGACAACTGAGATTTCAACTGCCTTTGAAGAGCTGATCAGGCAGCACTGAGGCTGAAGCTGATAAGATACATGCCAGAACAATCCAGCTAGAGAGCAGTACTGACCAAGCCAGGGTATCAAGCCTGATGAAAAACACTCTGAGACGATAGAAAGGCGCTTCAGCCTGATTGAGTAGCTCTACAACACAGCCACTGGGGTGGATCCCAGACAGAAAGACTGTGAAGCCCAGTAAACAGATCTTTTGAAAGTTATGATAACGGTCATTTGCAAAACATTTTTATGCAAACATTAACCATAATTTAAGCCACCTTCTTCCTTAAGAGATTTAATTGTGCTGTAACAGAAATAATGGAGCCCTTTCAAATTCATACACAGTCATCTATTTCCAGATAGAGATAAATCCAGACGAAATGTACAAGGTTGAGAAGAAGAACCCTGGGAGATATCAGAGGGAAAACTTGCTGTAAAGGTGCCACGTCGAAATAGCAACCCGCAGGACTGGCGAGATCTTAGCGGAGCGCGATATGGAGACAGGGTCTATGAGTGCCTCATCAGCACTTGTACAAGTGCAGACTCATCCTTGCAGAGCAAAACATGCCAAGATCAGACAATCCACAACAGCACTGAAAGAGAATTACATCACAATTTCCCCTGACTGGCTGCTACTGCAACACAGTTTCTCTGCTCCTTCTTACACCAGTGTAAGAGACTCTTCATTCCAGCACCTAACATCGCTGATTAGACGAAGGGATGCTGATGCTCCTCAATTAGAGATTTCACCTTCTTTTGAAGTGCAAGTATTGATACACAAAATGTGCGAGTGAATGAGACTAGAGGAAAGACCCCTGCTGCAGATGCAATTAAAGCAGCTTTGAAAACTACCTTTCCCTCATAATAAAAGTGTTGCAATTCAATTATTTTGACATTCCTCATTTAATATAAAGTCACTACTCCACCAAGCACAAACCAAAGAGTTTGGTCTTATGATTCATTTTAAGTGTTAATCCAAAGCTGGTATACCACAGAGTGGAACTGTGATTTTTTTTTAATTTGTTGTGAAAGTTGCTGTTTACTCCACTTCAAAGTGGAGCCATGATTTAACTGATGTTCTCTGGAGTGTTAAATCTATTCGATCAGTGTTTTTATTTGCAAGAGCTTTGTATAAAAAAAAAACACACGCGGACAGCAAACAAAATTAACAGACAACTGTAGCACAAAACTGTTCTGTTTTAAAGCACATGATAAATAAGTTGGATTGGTAGTACTAACACTAATATACTTAAAGTCTGTATGGGAAGTTTTACAAAAATACACAATATTGGCACTCTGTATCCACAGATACTTGAATGAGAGCAGAAGTCTTTATTACAATGCCACAAGTTTCCCAAGACTTCCAGTTTTATGGTAAGGCTGCACGATGTCACACTGCAATACGTGATATTTCTGCAAATAACACTGCGATATTTATAACATAAAAAAAGACGAAATTATGAAATGAACCAAGATGAACTACTGTTTAACTAAGCAGAATGTATTAAGAACATTTGAATCAGAATCTGATTCTGATTATCTACCAACAGAATGTGCAAAATAAGCAGGTGGTGATGCCATGAGTTGCATCAACAGACACAAAGCAGTACAGACAAATGTGATGTGAATTACAGTTACGATATTCTGTTTTCCAGTTAATTCATTCCGTTTAATTCCCATGGAAAGTTTCCAGCTTTGAATATTTCTAAAACTCCCCAGCTTTACTTCCCAGGGAATGGAAAGTTTCTGGAAAGTTCCTGGAAATTTTCCACCCCTTTGCAATGCTAGATGTTATTATTGTGCATGCACCCCTATGCTGGGTGTCCAAATCCCACCTCTGCTCTGTGTACGTGCAGATTGCATGATCTTCCTCTGTGACATAGATTTCTACCAGCAGCCCATACATGCAGTTAGGCTAAAAGTCATCTCAAAATTGCCTATTTTGTGTGTGTGTGTGTGTGTGTGTGTGCATGCGAATGTGTCCTTTGATGGACTGGCATCCCATCTAGGGCATATTCTTGCCTTGTGCTCCCTCCTATTGGGAACAGTGACCCTGAGATAAAATGCTATATTTAACAAAAACAGATTGTGTATTATTTTAGTTCGAAATTAAAAATTGAACACTTGGTAGAAACAGTAACCAACCTAATATTCTCAGCTGCAGTAAACTTTGCAATTGGTGTGAAAACACAGCTGTTCCACCCACTCTTGTACCACACGGTGATGATTGGTGTGCCCCCCCCCCTCTCAGTCAAAGCCCTCGCATAAGCATTAGCACAGCTTCAGAGGATCGCTGGAAGCTCAACAAGCAACAAGTGGCCGAGAGCCAAAGGCAGCAGATGGAGCACACTGCCCCCCTCCCTCCTTGTTAACCGTTATCTCCACCGTCCAACTGGGTGACCTTCACTCTCCTATTACACATCACATCACTTAGATCCACACCGCTGGAATCCATCACGCACGCTTCATATTCACCTTGAGGCACACACACCACAACAAACGGGGAAGGTGGGGGGCTTGTCATGTGAGGACTGCTCGGCGGGTAATGTCGATTCAGGGCGTCCATACAATAAGATATACAGGGTGGGAGTCACGATGCCTTATCTTTCAGCACAAGTTGCAAAGCATGCGACAAGCAGTTAGTTTCCCAACATCACGGGACATACTTAGGATATTTACTGAATAAGCTGAACGCTGATGGCCCGTTCAAAGGTCAACAGCAAAATTTCCTATTACTCACCTAATATGCTCTGTATCCTGTGCCAAATGTCACATTATTAAACCGCGCGTAAAGAGAATGACACCGATCAAATAAGATGATCGACCACAGACACCCAGGACACTATAACTCTTCCGGGTTTAGGCGCCAGTGACTTTAATATCAGGATTTGCTGTCGGCTTTTAAGACTGACTGAACTTACTTCACATGCAGTTCAAATTACTTTTTCTGATCAGACGGCTACTCGCAGGTTGTAGCCTTTTTTTTAACAGGCTAATTCAATTGCTAAACACTCATGACGATCGCTATATATAGGCGTGGTTCCGTGTTTATATGTTGATTAGTGGACCCATAATACAGAAGGTGTCTGATGTAGTCATTGCAGTGAAGAATGTTCGCCGATTACTCAATGCACACGGCAGTGCAGTTTCTTAAAAAGTTATATATACAACAATGTACACTGTAGGTTAAACGTTAACCAGGACACACTTTTTTACCCATCAGTTTAGCATCGACTTGTGATCACCGGTAACGTGGATCCGGTTAGCGCCGAGTGTCCTTGTGACAGCTACCGGGCCAGGCGCACGCAAATTCGGCTGGGGCTGAGCTCCGTGAGCCGCTCACCTGGAAGGCCTTCTGGTTCTTATGCGGGGTCTGGCCTCTCTTCTCGTCGGCGTGTCTCACGGCGTGATACGAGCTCGTCTGTCGCAGCAAAAGACCCAGTTTCCGTCTTTGGAAGTAAAATCCGCACCGCAGGAAGACCGACGGAGGCGCCATGATGAACGCGGGGAGAGCGATAAGGGGAGGAGACTGGCGGATGTCCGCGGGTTCAGAGGTCTCTCCGGAGCCCGCCCCTTTCGGCACGGCGCGCCGCTCCGCCTGATTCGAGCCGTCTGCTGGCGCGGACCGGACGTCGGGCGGGGGGGATTTACGAATGCCGTCCCGTGGCTGCGGTGTTGGTGATCTGCAGTGCTTCAGCCCAGCCGAGTCCGGGAGCTTAAATGCCGCAGCACTGTGCTGTGAGACCGGCTGCTGTGGCTCGTGTGACCGAACAACGGTTCCAGCAGCACCTACAGCTTGAAATATGAAATCTGTAATCGCTCAAGTAAAACAAATATTAATAATAATATTATTATTATTGTTGTTGTTGATGATGATAATAATAATAATCAGGGACATTATCCTGTTAAAGTTTTAAGTACCTATGCTTGTAATTCATCTAACTTGGTAACATTTAAGCCTTAAAACGTTACGATATTTTTTGTGAATGCCCTACATCAGATCATGTGTACATTAAATAGGGGCTGTTATAGTGTTTTTTAATGTTAACAGACATCCAACATCTCCCGTAAGTTTCTCGTAAATTGACACCCGCAAATGATGCGCAATGTCCCGAAAACCTTCTGTTATTCAGCGGTGGTCAAATTAGCCGGCAAGAAGTTTTACCACCGCTCTTTTGCCCCGGTCAGTAAATTTTACCCGCCTACCTGCCCCCACCCTATTCGGTAATATATACGGTATTACCGTAATACCAGCCAAGCACTGGCCCGTATCCCGCCCTCCCGGATGCCCCACATCTGCCTCCACGAAATCAGTATCCCCAAGGTGGGATTTCTGCGTCACATCTTCCTCGTCTCTAATATAATTTTAAATATATAAATGAATTGTTTTAAAATCATCAGTACTGCCTTTCGAACTAAACTGGCTGCGCGGCAGGGCTTCCCCATCGTCCAGATATGGCCCGCACTGGATCTGTAAACAGTGCTGACGAAATCCGCGCAGCCGAACTTCGTGTATACGTCAGCGCGGCGCGATATCGGCGCAGTCGGATGCACGCAGTTGCGGCGCAGCCGCCATGCCTAAAGCTCCGTCGAGCTGTGTCTGGGCGCATTCACCTTAACGAGCAAAGTAAGTGGCGCCTTTCATGTGGGAGGGCACGTCTGTTTGACTTTTTATTGCTTTCTTTTCCGTTTGTTACGCCTTTAGAAAAAAGGAGGGGGCATAGACAGTTCTTAAGAGGACGCAACCGCTTTATGGAATTAGCTTTGGACAATAAAACGAATAAGATGCCTTGCCACAACCAGCAGCTGAGCGGCGCCAGCCAGCAGGAACACGCTGTCAAGCAGGTCCGCTTCGTTAACAGCGGCTCCGGCGGCGGCACCATCTCCAGCTCAGAGGTCAAGGAGACCCAAGGAAGCGGGCTTGTCGGAGCTCCGTGTCCGTGGCAGCTTGGGCCGCGGGTTAAGCTGCTCCCGTTGAATGACCAAATCCGAGAGCTGCAGACCATCATCCGGGACAAGTAAGGGCATCCCCCCCCCCGCAGGAAACGTGGTTTATATCTATGGACCCACGTGTATCCGTATACGTGTAGCTCGGATAGATACCGTGTTTTGTTTCGTGTCGAACTTGTATCCGGTAATGGCTACGGCAAAGCGCCAGCTGCCCAAGAATGGGTGCTTTTTTTGGAGGGGGGGGTCAGCACTGTTATACTTTGACTCATAAAATTAAAATGGCACTCAGTTGAACACAAGTGCAGCGCTTAAATGGATACCACAGAAGCTTTTGAATCTTATAACAGGGTTTTAAGAAGTACTCTTTGGATAATCTGTTTTGTTACGGATACTGCTGTGAATATTTATTCATATGGGTGTTGATGTCAAATATGAACATTCCTGTAATATAGCTGTCATTATTATTGGTGGTAAATTGTCTTTTTTTGCTTTAAACAGGGCAACCAGCAGAGGTGATTTTGTGTTTTGTGCAGATCGACTGGTAAGTCTGGCTTCAAGAAGTCTTAAAATACTGTAATCAGAGATTTCACTTGTCGGTGTTGTGGATCTTTAAATTTAATTTAATCTTAAAGCACATACAGTATATGGACAAAAGTATTGGGACACCTGGCCATTACACCTACAGGAACTTTTTTATCATCCCATTCTAAATCCACAGGCATCAATATGGAGTTGGTTCCCCCTTGCAGGTATAACAGCTGCCACTTCTGGGAAGCCTTTCAGCTTTTTCAGCCGATTTTGGAGCATGTCTGTGGGAATTCTGCTCAAGGGGGGACCAACTCCATATTGATGCCTGTGAATTTAGAATGGGATGATAAAAAAAGTTCCTGTAGGTGTAATGGCCAGGTGTCCCAATACTTTTGTTCTTGCAGTGTACTTTAGACATGGTGACTGGCCGCATGATAATCATGAGATATAAAATGAAAGCTGCTTAATACAGAAAAGACTGGGGAAGTATCATTTTGATCAAATATTTTTAGTGGGCAGTAGGGAAATGGCATTCCAGTTTGTGTAGTCTTTACATTTTTCTTCCTCTTTTTCTTCCAGATTAGACTTGTAGTTGAGGAAGGACTCAACCAGCTGCCATTCACCGAGTGCACAGTCACGACTCCCACTGGTGAGTCCCTCATGTTAGGGGAAGCTTTTCGAAAAGGGAAATCATTTTATGGTTCTGGTGTTTCTGTCGCCGACTTTCCTTCTTGTGTCTTCCTGCAGGGCACAAGTACGACGGCGTTAAATTCGAGAAGGGCAACTGTGGCGTCAGTATCATGAGGAGCGGTGAGTGTGACGCTCTTCGGAGCCGTGCGCTCAGGTGTCTCCTATGCGACGCTCTTCCGATAAGCACACTGTGATTCCACTGTCCAGCTAATAGGCCGTATCAGGTACCTTTCAAACGTCATAAACCACCACTTAGCAATACAAGTTACTCAAAACGATCAGCCTATTGAGTCTGGTCTCATAAGTCTGGGGCCTAAAGAATTGTTTCTTGCCTTTGTACTTAAAAGAAGTGTGTAGGGCAATTTAATGTTGTACAGAAAAAAAAATCTTTTTTCATATTTCTATAAAGGTTAATGTTTTTTTTTCCCTGTATCTCTGTGGAAAGATACTGCAGTGCAACTTTATTAATGTACCCTGAAGAAAAGGCAAACAAAGCCGCTCTGCGAGTTTTTTTCTCTGTATCTCTGTGGAAAGTTACTGCAGTGCAACTTTATTAATGGGCCCTGGAGAACAGGCAAACGATGCCGCTTTGCTCCTGCTCACACTCATCCCACCACGTGCAGGAGAAGCCATGGAGCAGGGCTTGCGGGACTGCTGCCGCTCCATCCGCATCGGCAAGATCCTCATCCAGAGCGACGAGGAGACCCAGAAAGCCAAAGTCTACTATGCCAAATTCCCCCCTGATATCTACAGGAGGAAGGTTCTACTCATGTACCCCATCCTGAGTGAGTATACTTGTGCCTGGGGTTGGGTGTGTGATGTGAGACAGTAGGTGTGTGAGGGGTGCTTACTTAAATTATTAGTTTGGGAGGGTAGTGTGGTCACGCAAGTTTGGTTAAAGTTGACCTGTGCAGCGCAGATTGCACACGTTGTAGGTATCCTTTATATGTATCGGGAGTGACAACCTGCAAATAAGATGAATTAATGATGAAACGAAACAATGCTTTATTTGCCATTTGCACGTACAGGTACATTGGAATGCTTTTCCCATTATATCCCATCTTGCTCTCCTGTTTGAGACACCCACACCCGTTCAGGCGAGAGCGAAACGGCAGGGTTAAACTTTCACCCGGTGCTTGTGGAGCAACCGGAGGTCAAGGGCCCAACGGCAGCATCAGTCTGCTGACTGACCCCAGGGTTCGAACCAGCAACCTTGCAATCGGAGTCCTAGCCTGCTGAGCCAAACACCATCCCCCCTCCCCCCAAAATGCTTGGTTCATCTGCATTTACGGGTGGATTTCAGCTGCATGACTCCAACGGGGAATAAGACCCAGAGGTGTTCTGGACACTACCCCATAGCCTGAAAACCAAGCACTTCACTGTGACATGACATTGGGTACAGTATCATGTAAACCTCTTATTAAATGTGTACTTTCCTAGCAGATAATTTCTTACCTTTTTTCCACATTTCCTTTGAAACTGAAGAATAGAGAGCACGCCAGACTTTCTAGTTTAGTCTATGACCTTTGCGGTGTTTAATTTTTTTTCTTGTGTATAATTCAGCATCATTAAACCATGGTAGATAATTACAGCTTTCTGAAGGAAATTGTACAGTGCCGCTAGACGGCTATGGAGGTGATGAATAGCGGAATGAAGTCCACCAGAAATAGTGTACTAATGGCCATCGCTCTGCTTCTCTCCCTGTCTCCGTTATACCCACTTTACTGTTCCAGTCCCAGAGGAAATTGCACTGAGCTGGACTCGAATGTCTTTTAGCATCTTTCAAAAGTAACATTTGCATCATAACCGGTGCACTAAGCAGAATATATTTATTTTCCACTTTTACCGTGACAAAACAGTCGTTGTTTCATATGCATTGTTTAATCACCACTCTTGCAGATTAGTTACCCGACAAGGAACTTTTTTTTTTCTATTTCCTTTAGGCGGATGTTTATTTTCGACCGGTAATCCCACCGACATGATATTTTCACCAGTCACAGGTGGCTAGCATTACACTGAACCTTTCCGCTGTTGTTCCTGCAGGTACCGGTAATACTGTGATCGAGGCTGTCAGGGTGCTTATTGAACATGGCCTGCAGCCCAGACACATCATCCTTCTCAGTCTCTTCTCCACACCCCATGGTAGGTCACTCCTGAAATGCCCCCCCCCCCATCCCAAGACTATCACTGTTAATCAGGACCAGGGTTTTTTTTTTTGATTGGGCTGTTAACATCCCACCTGGGTTTAAAATTCCACTGTAAGATGGGGTTGGTCAATGATGTTCCCTGAGAGACTGGGCTTTCGAGCAGGAGGGATGCCTTAAGTGAAGCGCAGAAGGGTTTCTTGAAGTGACTGAAACACTTTGAATGCGTTTCCCTGACCAGGTGCTCAGTCGATCGTCCAGGAGTTCCCAGACATCACGATTCTTACTACAGAGGTGCATCCTGTAGCCCCCACCCATTTCGGACAGAAGTACTTTGGGACAGACTAGCTGCAAGTCTGCGGAGCCCCTGCGATGATGCGTCCCACCAACAGTGTGCTTTTCCTCTGCTAAGAGCGACCTGGTAAACGCCTATTGCACCACTCAGCCAATCCATGATGGCCACCCTATCATGTGACTAGAAAAGTGTTACAAAACCAGACACGCCCACCATGAAAAGAGGAAGGGGAAGCACATTCCATTCAGGTCTGTGAGGAAAATGAGGTGGGCACTGCCTGTTGATTCGCCTGTTTTTGCAATATTATTTATGTCTTCAGTTTTAGGGAAGAGAAAAAAAAAATAAACATCGCTTGTAGTTTTTCTCCAGGTCTCATTGAATGAATTGCTAACAGCACCTTGGGAGATTATGTATTTATCACCTGTCCCTCCTATATTGTACAAAAAAGCAGAAAAAAAATCTATGGACCCTTGATAAAAAGATGCAAATTTGTGTTTTGGTCACAGCCAAATTTCCCAAAGATTGTCCAGACTTGTAACAATATACTACAAGATTTTAGTTAAATTAAGATTTATAGAGATTTATAAGAATACCTTTTGAGAAACCAAAGAGCTGGTGGTGAATCATCAAGCATGGTCTTGGCTAAAGGTTAGGTGTTACCTCGTAAGCACTTTGAAGGTTATAAACAAACACAGAAGAATCATCCAGTCAGAAAGCATAGGTAAAGGCCTCTCGCACTCATCTGAGCTGCCTTATTGTGTCCCTCGATATCTGCCTTTCCACGTGAATTACCCTTTTGTCCGCATCGGTTTAATTGGAGGGTTCATTTCCCTGCAACAATGTCAACCGAAATTCCATTTTCAGAAGGCACGGCTTGTCTCGTTGCTGCGAGGGCAAGGCAGACTTTCGTATCAGTCGCTTCCAGCGCGATATTTTTCAAAAGGAATTTAATCAAGTATTCCTCCATCGCACTCCCGGTTCGGCGGGAAGAACTCGCGACAATGCTTCAGGCTATATGGACAAACGAGGGCCTTTTGTCTGGCGCGCATTCCAATTACGTGGCACGTTCGCGTGTGGGCCACGCCGTCTGTTTCGTAAGTACGAAGATGATGTAACGGAACCTTCACACGTTCTTAAACCTTCACACAGTAGAGCGTCAGCACGAGCAACCGTTTGTTCTTCACTCTTTTAGTATCTGTTCATGAGTGTTTCCTCCGTGGAACATCAGAGATCGCCCTAATCGCACACGCTGGGATGATCCCCGGCTTTTATATGCAAAGATAAAAACTCAAACCAAATGCATAAACAAATAATTGTCGGAGGTGGCTTTTTTTTTTTTAAAAAAAAAAAGACTTTTACAAACGCTATTCAAAGTGCAGAGTACAAAGAAAACGACGGGACCTATCCGTGACGGCTCTCTCACTCAGTCACACCCACAGCTTTAACGCCAAGTACAATGGCCTGGCAGTTGTGTTTTCCTGCTACAATAAAGGGAACTGACAGCAGTCAATTGACTGTCCAAACAAATGGAGTAGAATATCACTCATCGTTTTGGATGACAACCAAAGAATTATATTGTTACTATTTGATAGTGTTTTTTTTTTTTTTTTTTAAAAAAAAACATTTTGACCATTTGGCCTAAATTATCATGGGGGGGAAAAAAGTCATTAAAAAAATGAATATTTAGATCACACAGGTGGTGGACAGGAAATGCTTAATGATGAGCAATTAGTGCTGGTTACCAGGTAGAGAATGAAACCCAGGGAATGGGTGCACGTCGCATTGGGAATGGTATTAACTGGCGTTTTAAATGGGTTGTGTCAGCTGACCTGCGGGGCGAAACAAAAGCAAATCGTTATTCTTAGACTGAAGGAGTTTCATGAGCAGGAGCTCTTGGTTTGCCACACGCCCAGGGGCACCGCCTCTTCCTCCTCCTCCTCCCCCTCCCCCTCCCCACACTGCCAGCCAGTGAGCTTTCAGGACGACTGACTGACGTCTCTCACAATGAAAGATACAGGACCCAGTGAGGTACAACAAGGCGGTGGGCGACATAACATCCATGATCAGGACAAACCAGAATCCCTGTAAAGGACAAACAAGAATGGAACCCACACCAAAGTGCATCACTAACCGCTATACAGTGTCTGCTTTTGGCAGGATGACAGTACTTTGTGCAGTCGTTCCACTGCCTTTGGATTGCGCGGCCCAGGTTTCGTATAAGAAATAATCAGTTAAAAACACTATCAATTTAAATTAAAACAATTTCAGGCTTTAAATTTATAATTCTTTCAGGCTAAAATACTCTTAGCAGCGACAGGGAGCCGCTTTTACATACTATTCATGGACACGTCTTCTAAATACTTCTTTAGAATCATCTTACAAGCACAGAAAAATAACACATCATTAACCGCTTATACCTCGATAGTGATGGGAAAACAAACCAGACATAAAGTACCCAACAAAAAAACACAATATCAAAATAACACATCCTCCCCAGAAAGTCTTTAAAAACTGATTGTAAATAAATAACTCCCCACTTTCATCCTTCTCTCACCCTCACCATTCCTTCCCGTCCCTCTGAAGCGCTGGCGTATTTCCACCGTGCTTCTTGCCACCACCAAGCTTGTGCTTCATACAAACGCCATTGACGAGTTAAGTGGAGATGCTCCGTTTTCCTTGGTCACGGACACACCTATGCTGCGACACAGGTAATGAACCGAAATGTAAACCTGCATGACTAGACAAAGTGCATTTCCCATAGTGATATGACAAACGCCGCACGACCAACTTCAGGGCAAATCAGAAGCTGGTTTTACCACGTAGTCCGTAACCCGCCGTTTTCCGGTGACGGTAATTTCATATGTAATACGTTTCCTAATAAATCCCTCTGATGAATGTCCCATGTCATCTTCATCACTGGCTCAAGTTTAAAAGCCCACACCCCAAGTCTGAGGGGAAAATGAGCACAACCCTGGTCTCCACTCCTGGAAAGAGCAGCACGCTTGGGTCCTCTTCTTGTTAAGGTTGGCAGGGAGGGGGTGAGCTTGTCATAGTTAACACCCCAGGGAGTGGCCTTTACAACTGTAGGTAGTGAAGTGATTTGTGCATGGATCAGGGTTTGCGGTCAGGATGGACAAGGAAAAAAGAAACAATTGTATGGTATGATAAATGGGGGGGGGGCGCCTGCTGTTGGTATGAGCCTGAATATGAAGATCACTTCAGATGATATGAGGCACTGAGATTCCAGCTGATGCTCTCATTTCCATGGTAACTGCAATCATGACGATGGGCTTAGGCAGAGTAAAGATCAATAATCAATCTCGTTACCAGCTGCAAACTCCTTCCCCCCCCACCCCCGTAATAACCACACACATCTGTATGGTGACATGAAAAAGGGGGGGTGGGTGAAGACCACCTTAAAGGAATTTTTCAGCGAATGTTCTTGTTTGACGCTCAGTTTCTTCTCGGATCTCAGCTGGTCTGAAATTCTTCACAACTTCGTAGACATCACCATAGACACGGCAGCAGCATCTCCAGACACACGCACCCTCCACCACATCACACCGCTTCATCGTTGTTAAAAAATCACCTTGATTGGTTTCTGCTGAAGAAGAAGAGAGAGACGGGGGAAAAAATAGCATCATCCTGGCTTTACGAGGAACACTCGGGCAACACGAGCAGCGCAACCATTGTGGGCCAATTGACCATCTCTCAAGGAGGGTGTGTCCTTGTGGGTGACAGATCTACCGCTAACCGCTGAACAAGTGGGGAGCTTGTACCGGGGGAACCGAACCATCTCGCTTTGTACCGAAGATGAAAAACAAAATAACTCACCTGCTTTGCTCTCCAGCCAATTACGACTCTATGTGTATGGTGACTGAAGGGTCTCTTTGAATGGCTGAAAGAGATGCAAACAGGCGTAAACAACTCGTCTAAATGCTTTTTAACTGAACAAACATAAAGTGGCTGCATTTTAACCCTTATCATTTCAACACATGCTGCGCTGATATATCTGTCCACTAGAGGGCAGTATTAAGACACGGCGACTTATCTTTTGTCGTTTTTCTTTCTAATAAATATGCACAACACGCCATATGTCATTTTCTGATGGTAAATAAACCAACTGTGAGACTAAATAATGTTCCAGATGCAGAGGTGTGTGACAGTTAGGATTCTGTGCAGTGGGTCCTTGTCTTTGCAACCAGGATGCCTAAAAAGGCCACGTCACGCCATTTTGAAACTGGAACTGCCACACAGTGGCGCTGTGTCTGTCCACTGTGAACATTTCCCTCAAGGCTCATTCAGCATGGAAGGCGTCACAGTGATCTACTTAGTAATCAGAGTCCCCACCCCTGACACAAGGCAAGGAAGGAGAAACCTCGTCAGTTTGTAGTAGATACATTACACAGGACAGATGAAACCCAGCTTCACTGCCACACAGAACAACTGCACCAACCCTGCCTCTAACAGAGTGTCTTTATCTTTCTGTGTTGAATTTAGCTTTCTGATAGCATGTCATCCACTCGTGTCCATTAGTGATGTCAGTTCCCTTATAGTCCTCTCATTAGTGATGTCAGTTCCCTTATAGTCCTCTCATTAGTGATGTCAGTTCCCTTATAGTCCTCTCATTAGTGATG
>JAODUD010000002.1:13229098-13244365 GCA_026784285.1 Stomatorhinus walkeri
CAGTTTCCCCCCCCCACATACCCACACATCCAGATGCTTACGCCTCTCAGATCGCAAGCATCTGATCGCCTCCCCGCCACCCGACCCCGTGGGGTGCAGTAGCATCCGTCGGACGCATTCCAAGATGCGCATCTCACCCGATTGTTTTCGGATAGGCGGATGTAACTGAACTGGACTTCACACTCTATTAGACCCCGTAGTACTCTGAACAATGGACTCGACTTACCTGGACTTTCTTCATCCGATCCGCCGTCTTCCTCCCATTGCTCCTCGTTACCTAATAAAGGGTTCCGGGATTCACTCTGGGCCCCCATGGGGAAGAAATGACCATCGCCAAGGCTACAAAAAAAACCACGAGAACCTTTTGTAAAAGGTTTTTTGTGCAGAAGATCTTCATAGTGTTAATTACTTCTTGTACCAATACCTAAGCTCACTAATGAACACAAGTTTTGCGTTCCGCGACTTAGCTGAATGTACCTCTGTACACCAAAAGATAGTGCTGCATCTTCTTCTGACTGACTTTGAGGTCACAAGTGACGGTCACAGGGATAAGTCTACCAGCAGAAGACAGAAACTCATAGAGTGACACATAGAGTTTGCTTTACTATCACCAGGATGCACAAGTGGGTCTGTGTGTAGAAACATCACAAACTGTGAAACTATCGGCCTTTATCTCCAGTGTGGTAGCATTTGTGATTTAGAAACGGCTTAGAGTAACAGAGGAACGATCCTCTCACACTTTCAATAAAGTGAGAAAGTGATGCCCTTACAGGAAATGGAAGTGCACTGATTTGTTTTTCTTGGGTCTGATGTAGATGTAGTGAATCAGGCAATCATAAGAGCGACAGGACTCAAGATAATCTGCATTCCCAATAGCTGCCCTCACCTCGTAAAAACAGGGAGGAACCAGAGTTTCTGCTCATCTCCGAAAACTTGGGTCAGGTTCCTCCGGAAGCCCAGGTTAAAGCCATTCTTGTCAGGTCCAGTCTGGAATATTGGGGCTGAGAAAGCCTCTGTGGGAGGAGGGGAGGGGGGACACATGGCAGGACCTCGTTAAATGTTTGCTCCACAATACAATAGAAGGGAAACCTGTTAAGTCTTGAGGAAACATCCTGGGTCTTAGTGGGAGTTTCAAGTAGCATCTACATCTTCAAAAAAGGAAGCTTCATGTATGGCAATGACTTTAAACCATCCTTCTTCTTACTTAAGATATATTTTCAAATACTTTTCAAATGCGAACGACTCAAAGCATAGAACAAAGAACACTTCCCGTCCCCTGTTCCGGCCTCCGCCCCCACACCCCAGCTTACCCAATGTGGACCTGTTCTTGGTCACCAACCAGCAGTGGTACCCAAAGAGGAACATGAGGCTGACGAAAAACATGAGGGCCACGAACATGAGGAAGAGTACATGGAACTTGGCCGGAACGTTGGACAGCTCTCCCTAAAGAAATGGTGGGGGGGGGGGGGGGGGGCACAATGGGAGGACTGAGACATGTGGGTCAGCTTTGGACTTAAAGTGTGCCGGTTCATGAGACCCATTTAGCTTTTCAGAAGAAAAGGAGAGTGGCTCAACTAATTTGTCTCCTGGACGACAAACCAGAACATCATACTAATTCTGTTCAGCTATTTCAGTAGTTCGTCTCACGTATATAAATACATGGCAGAGACAGATTAAGAGAGGCACCAGACCCAGCCCCCCATTTGCCAAAACCACATAAAATAACGCAAAACCTTCAAGACGCAATACAAAAGACTTATGTTACTCACCGACCAAAACTTGAGGAAATATCGAAATACTGTTGCAGCAATGAAGACGCAGTAGAGCATGGAGTATGTCAGGAACAACAGGAAGAACTTATAGTTGGAGAAGCCCACACAATTATTTACCCTGAAACAAAAAAAAGATTTTCTTGTCATTATGCCTAAACAATAGTTGTGGGGGCTGTAATTTATCATAAATGCAAGAGACCTACCATGGACAGTGATGATCCATTTTGAGGACGCATCTGAAAAGAAACAGACAAGGATTATGGCCATATAATGCAGGCAGGCTTGGCAGGCCTCTTTTACAAGGATGTGGATGCCTCCCAATTTGAGGTCAGGCCTCCTAGCCTCTTTGAAGAAATCTTGTTGTGAAACGGCTTCCTGTGTAACAGATACCATTTCTTTCTTGAGAGGGTTCGGCCAGCAGCCCCAACAAAAAGGAGTCCTGTCCCACCCTGGTTTCACCCCCCCCCCCCCACCAACCACCATAGGTGATGCCTGCTGTGCACTGGAAATGGGCCCAAGAACAAGCCTCACCAGGAAGGAGACCTAATCAGTCTCTGGGAACAAAGGGCTCATTATTAACTGCACTATCATATGACGACTGTCTGCTTGCTCTATTGTGAGCGACTTTATGGCTTTTTGTCCCAGTCATGAAATGCCACAGCGTCGGCAGCGCAAAGGCCGCATTGCTGACGCTGAAGTCTGAGACTCAAGAGAACAGACTAGATTTGATATATATGTATGTATTCTATGGATTTGTGGATTAGTTCTTCCACGGAAGGCTTCCCCTCACAAGAATAGCGTCTGCTCCTGGCAGAACACCCCCCCCCCCCCCCCCACCCAACCGTGGCTTTCCCAGTGGAAATTTACCTTCACCCGAACAAGCTGCGGGGAGGGGGGGGCTGCGCAGGCAGGGCGACACTTACGTCTCACAGACAGAGCAGTGATGGCACCGGTCAGGCTTCAGCAGCTGGCAGCGGTCGCAGAACCTGATCGCTGGGGGGAAACAAAAAAGGTGCAGACTGAAGCGCCTGAGCTGTACTTAGGATAGACCTGCCTACTGCCGTCAACACAAACACTGAGCGCCAAAGAACGACTGCATTTCCCAAGCACCCCTGTCTGGAAATGGTCACAACTAAACCAAGTTGTGTTCAAATACAATTAGTACTGACTGAACGCAATGCATTTCTGGTTCCAAAAGGAATTGGGAAGACTATCATCTGGCACAAGGTGAATACAGATTTTTGACAAGTCTAAATATCTTATCATCCCCAGTCTCTCAGGAGTGATCGCTGTGGTCACACAGCTGTCACACACTCCTCGGTACAAAGTACTAACCAACATGGCAACCAAGACAACCTCAAAGTCTCAAAGATACATACATATTACTTTTTATCTGTTATGGCACAAATGTGTCTTTTATAACTTCCTGGGGACAGCCAATGAGAGATGAGACCCACAAACTGTCATCTTCATCTGAATGGCTGTCAGTTGGGTCCCTGCTTTGTGTGAGGCTAACATTTGTGCACAGAGTAGCTCAGAGCTGCACCGCGCTCCCTGCTACGACGCACAGAAGCAAAGCCGTGACTGAACTTTCAAAGTGGTCTCTTTCAGCTCGTTCAAGGGCTTTTCCTCATCAAGTGACAGCAGCACGGATGTGGCAACTGCCTCAGAAACAGAGGAAGCCTGTTCATCGAGAGGGGAAAATGCAAATCACTTGCCTCCAGATGTTGTTCTCGTGAAGATAGGAAGCTTCTTCGCCACCTCCATAAGAATATGCTTCTGCACATCTGGTCTATCTTCCTTATCGTAACGCTCCTTGTCCGAGTAGGAAAGGTGGAACTAGGAAAGTAACAAATAGAAACGGTATATTTTAGTTGGAGTAAAGCCGCATTTGGCTCTCTACTGGGGTCTATTTGATTCTTGAGCTGGTTTCTTCTTAAGTCGGACTCGACCTGATGGTGTATGCTCAAGGCCAAATTTTCTCCAAAGTTAAGTAGGTCCCTATGACATTGATAACATATTCTTAAGCACCTAGAACTCTCCGCAGCTCGATTACCTTCTTGCCAGGTGTGGAGGGAGGTGTGAAAATTGACTTCCAGTAAGTCCACAGAAACATCACAAAACAAGCATGGAACACCAGAAGGTAGGCCGCTGTGAAGAGACAACAGCATGGATTTGCTGCATTATTAAGCCCAGGTGCCAAAAAAGCCAAGTGCATCAGTGCCCGTGCAGGTAGCAAATACCAACAGTTCCTCATTCAGCCTTATCAGAGTGTGGCTCCAGTCTTCAGAAGTATAATGAACTACTGTGTCCCTACTGAAGATATTTACAAGTTATATGTCAAATGATGTTTCTATTACCTTTTTCCAGGGTGTTGCTGAGAGTGACTAAAACAAATACATAAACAATTCTTTATATTAAAAATCGTTACGTTAACAAGCATCCACAATTGCAAACAAATTTAAATAAAAAACTTACACACAGCTGTGTAGTCTGAAGGACTTGTATTAAATTCTCATAAACCATATATTACTTCTAATATCACTAACTGTCAAATGTATGTAATTTATCGCTAACATGCATAATTATTTGGATAGCTTTACTCGACGATTAAAATGTACTGATACATAACAGTTGCACGCATTATTATTAATGGCATTTTAAAGCAATAAATAAGTCATGTATACGTTTTATTTCCGAGATAAGTAGTCCGTCAACTAGCTACTACCATAATCAATCTGACCAAACACTTCCCGACTGGCTTAGCATTTTAGCTAGCGAGACTGCAAGAATAAAAAAAAAAACAAAATGCAGAGATTCCTTTTACTTACACAGACACAGCACAAAGACATACGCGTAATAGGACCACAGAACCACAGACGCGATTATAATAACGGGGATCCAGGAGAATATTCTTTGACAGCATCTAAACCCTCTCGACAAAGCCATATTCAAACAACTAGCACAGAAATCATCTTCTCTGTGGTCGATTGAAGAGCCTTGGGGGGCTGGCGAGATCTGCGTTTGATTTGTTCAACTGAAAGGACAAAAGCCCGCAGTCAGAGCAGCGCTAAAACGCCCCCTGCTGGTGACTGGAACCGTATGTTGACCTCGGGTTCTTCATTTAATTTTATGCATTTAAACGTCCCGGTATAAATGTCTTATTAATTCAAATGGTTTAAATACATCGAGTAATAATAGCAGGACAAATTGTTTCTGTGTTCTAAATATCTGCGGAGAAATCCAGCCTCGTTAAAGCCTATAACAGATAGTCTTGCATAGTGGTTTAGTGGTGTTGTCGTAAAATAGCTCATAAAAATCATTCTTTCGTGCAAATATCAAGATTCAAACAATCACGCAATAGATAATACAGAAAATGCAATATCACGACCAGCTGTTAGGAGCTTTTAAAAGTGCAAATTACCGCTACATTTCTCGCCAATGTGCCAATACTGTCTGTGTAAAGACGCGGTCTTTTGAAGATACCGCTCCTACAATAGGTATGAACTTGACGAGGTCCATAAAAGAAAATGTGTATTCGTGGCAAGACTGAACTCTTAAAAATACTGTTCCTGCTTGACTGGTTGGACGAAACTACAAAGACTTCTGTTTATGTCTTTAATGAAAACCCTTATCCTGGACATCATTTCGGGGGATGATTCGAAATACGTGGGCATGAGTTTTTACCGACAATGACCAGTTGGTGCCGCTGCTAGATCAGGCACAAGAAGCGCCGTTGCTTAAAGAAACGGATAACTGTGATTTATGAAAAAAAAGTAGCGCGGAGGAGCCAGCGAGTCGTCTTGGCATTTACACGTTATTACCGTAAACTTAAAGCACAGTCACGGTGTTATTTTATTGTACTTGTGATGTTCCATAAAGGGAAAAAAACGGAACTTTTTGTTTAAATTTTAAATATTTCTGCAGAAAGTGTACATTTTACAATGGCTGCAAATCTATGCAAATTAGATCCCTTGTGTACAAAAATTTTAAGACTGATTTATTAAGTGAACTGTGACATTGGTTTGGTCATTTTCTCCATAATTACTGTGTCACCCCTTCCCTGACAGTCAAAGCAAGGTGCAACGAGCAAAATTGTTCCACAACGCACCATAAGGTTTGATGATCCAAGTGCTAAGTGACGCTTTGGACCTTTAGGTGCACATCTCCCCCCAAAAGTTAGCCTAGATTTGGGTGGGGTCACAAATTATCACCATGGTTAAACCAGACCCATTGCTTCATGAAGTATCAGCACAAAACTTCTACCAGAACTGATAGCACTAGAGCGCCCTGCCCTGGGACAGCTTCAGCGTTGAGCCAGGAGACTCAGTGTTACGGGGATTATGTTCTTTATTCAGAATGAGATTGTATGACCAGGGGTAGGTCATTAATAACAACTGTCATCACATCTGCACTTACCAACGCAAAGGGGATGTGAGAAAGACTCAGGATTAATGGCTAGTTTAGCATAACTCCACCCTGTCTAGCTAACAACTAAGCCAACTTTTATCCTTTTTCTTTATTCACATCATCAGCAGCACAAATATGATCATGAAAAAGCCATTTAATTGAAACCCTTTCGAAAATATACAGCTTACTTTTCTAGCGGTCACTGCAACTCATATATTGTTGTGGAATATATTTCCAGGTATTCAAACACATTTTTTTAATACACAATTTTTTGAATACACAATGAAATGAACAGGGATCAAACGCTGCCCATTACAGCAAAATGGTACATTATCTTTGAAGGCGAAAAAGATAATTACGAAATTCAAACGCAAGCATGTCCGGAGGCCATTTTTGTTTGGACTGTAGATAGTTTCATGTGAGGTCATGTTTTTATTTAGGCTGTGATCACAGGAAACATGTCTGAGCAGAATGACGTGACCCATGAATGCGAGAGTAACCTCGGGTGTGCCGCCTTGTCAGGACGATGCTTTTTCGAGGTGCCCAGGTGTGCCCCCCGTGCCACATAGCCCATTCCATTGGGAGGGAACCTCAGGTAAACTGAAACCCAGGCCACACCAACCACCCCACCCCACCCACTCCACGACTGCCTTTCTTGCTGGGTTTCACACATGTTTATTCTTGCCCCACCTCTCAGGTGTTGCGTGACGTGATGACAGCAACGTTCTATAGACAGCCGTTCACTGGGTTCATCGGGGGGGGGGACATAGACCGTCTGTCAGCTTGCCAGCGGCTACTAATCGATCCTGAGTGGGAAAACAAACTGTCAGTCACAACACAGGCCTCGGATCAAACGGTCTGAACCGAGCCCCAGCTACCTTCACGCTGGCAGAGGTTTTGTGCCAAGACTGTGTGTTGATAATGCACTGGCATGCCCAAGTGCATTGGCAGTCCTAGGATCCCATAAACGTTGTTCTACTGAGGAGTGATTTAGAGACAGACCATTGTTTGAGCAGAACTGAATAGAGATGGGAAGATGGAAAGTCGCTGCTTTGTTAAATTCAGGGATATGATCAAGTTATGCTGTCTGGGGTATTTGTCACTGATCCCTGAATCAGGGAAGTTTTCTCAAGGCTTAAAATTTCCATGAAATAGTTAAGAACAGTGTGCATGTGCTCAAGTGTTTATACATCTGAATGCGATGATATTTCCAGGCTTTTCTATTTCTGTCTCCTTGAACTCATCTTGGAGTCGTGGAACAGAGTTTAGACTGTTGTTTTCTGCATCACCTTGACACTGGCTATGGCTGGATAGCGCTCCAGTCTTGTCCCAGGAATGCTTAAGTAGCCTGGAAGGGCGTTCATCTCACACGCAATCACTTGATGAAGTCAAGGTGGAAGGCACGTTAGGAGGTTTTCATATACGGTCATTTGCGTCCATAGTTGATTACAAGCCGTGCCTCTCTGCCTTACTTCAAGCTCATTTGAACCAGGAACCCTTGAAATAGAGGGGAGAGAGGCTTATTACAGGACCGTTTGAGGTGACAGACAAATCCAGACAAATTAAAGACACAACTCCCCCAGGCGTATTAGAAATATCTACTTAAGGACAGTCATTCTTGCCTCCAAAAGACACTAATTTTTTTGTGGCAGAGTAATGCTATTGGATTTGGATGATGGCACAGTCATTACTTATCATTTAACGAGAAACAGGTTTGTTACCCCAAGGCTAAATCAGAAAGGCCGACCTTTCAGTCCACATCCTGATGACTAAAAGTGTGGTTATAGGACTTCCAACATTTCATGTATGATGTTGTCTTCCGCCGACCCTCCTGATGAGTTATGTCGTGACGACATGACGCCCCTGAAGCTGCCGCTTGGGCTAGTAATTAATCTGTTAACAGAGGCCGATTGCAGTCTGCAGAGAAGTCGTGAAGCCCCACCATCCTGATCGTTTCATTTTATCGGCTCTTGGATGTATAGCTACAGAACGGGGCCTCAGCTCATCAGACACTGAGAAAGACACCCCTCTTACCATGTGACGGCCGGTTGTGGGTAGACACAGGGCAGCGATCAAACCAAACTAATCTGAGCAAACATCCGGACCTGGAAACCTGGGATCTGTACAAAAATGAACAATTATAAGACACGACGGTGGGGTATAGCCACTTCATCCAGCATGTGTGAACATAAGGGAGCCCTGAGAGTGGAGTGCGTTCTGGAACACTTCAAGGGCCTCGTCACACAGAAAGCCGCTCCACAATTTGCTCCTTGGATGCTCCTTCCAGCCAGCATTCCCAAAATCCTAATTGGCACACAGCTCTGTCCCAGTCTGCCTACATGTTAATGTTTCCACAAAGTTGCACGGGAAAGCAGATAGATTAATGGATGCTTGGGTCATTATGGCTGCTCCACTGTCTGTGTTGAAATTGCACATTTAGCCACGTCTAGAAGGCTCCTTTGTTTCCCGGAACTTGCCGGCGATCATCTCCATCGAGAAAGCTCCTTTCATCTTTCCTTTCGACATTAAATTCCTTGACAACCGCTTAACGGACACAAGGG
This sequence comes from Stomatorhinus walkeri, assembly GCA_026784285.1. NCBI lineage: Eukaryota > Metazoa > Chordata > Actinopteri > Osteoglossiformes > Mormyridae > Stomatorhinus > Stomatorhinus walkeri. Next base: position 13,237,842 of record JAODUD010000002.1, read on the forward strand.
CCGAATCCAAAATAAAGGGCAGACACCCTATCCACCACATCCCTCAATGCCGTGTCGTAAACAGCTTGCCCCCAGACAAATGTTAATGAAAGCCGTTTTGGAAACGGCAAGAAGCGACAGGCAACATAGGGATCAAAGCCGATTCAGTGATGATAAGCCTGGTGTGTCTGGAGATGGAAAGTTTAATTACACTGCAGTCTAAACTTAACCTTCTCTTTATGAACTAGGACAACAACAGGAAAATACAGTCTATAAATAATCATTCATCTGCCGTTGGGGGGGGGATAAAAAATAAATCCCAATGCTTTAGTTGCGGTTTCATCGCTCACGCTGGACTTTCCGTAAATACTCTGCACAACCACCGATCAACATTATTTATGTTGATTGACATGGCACCGCCCACATTAGCATCCAAGGTACAAGCCAGGACGTGTTGCCGAAACAATCGCGAGTCCCTGTTGCCAGGCCGAGCGTTCGCCGTAAGTGGAAACTCTCATCCGGGAGGTTCATGCGACCGTTTTCTTTTTCGCCGAGATGTGCCACGCCTCCTCCGAGACACATCCAGCTGCGTTTCTGTGCTTCCCCTCCAGCCCTGACGAAACTATAAAGTCGCTTGCCAATTGTCAGCAAAGTGCACGGGATACAAGAACACTACGCTATGCTAAAAATGCTACACCGACGATTGTTAGGTTTTTTTTGGTCGATCATTATGTCGACAGTACCGATTAAACACACCATCAGACCTTGGAATTAATTTGCAGCTGGAACAGGCCCTTAACGCCCCCAGCCTCGGCTCTCGCCCCCCGGGCGTCACCACGCTACCGACACGACGCTTAGCTGAACCTCACATTCGTCGCTGTGTCTCTAAGGAGCAGGTGGACTCCTGAGGAGCGGGAAGCTGTTTCCATTACAGCTGTGTCCCTTCGGTTCTGGCGAGAGCAGCAGTCCTGGGCGCTGCCAGGGAATGCTCCATGTTTGGCTTTTGTTTACAGCGTTGCAGTCAGCCCCATGTGTTCCACGGTTGTTTTAGCAAAATCCGTAAATGCTGAAGAATGACTGTTACCCATTTCGAGTCAAACATAATAATACAAAGTGTTCTCTTTATTCTCTTACCCTGTTCCAGTTCTGAATGATTTGGATGTGTAACACTGGTCTTCAGCAAAATTACAAGCCAGGTGGTAAACAATCACTAGATAATAAGATAAATGGGCATGGCTGCACTTTAAGAGTTATTTAAAATTGATACTATGGGGCAAAATGACCATGACAATTATATCTGATGCTTCAAAGAGGAAGATTGCAGAAGTAAAATGTATTTGAACATCTATACAGTAGGCTTAACTCTGTATCCTCCAGAGGCCCCACCCATTCATTTATGCCCATTGTAGTGGACATTTTTCATATATATACACACACACACACACATTAGAAAAATGAAGAGACCACAGCCTTATTTCTCAGGTCATGGGACTGTGTCTGTGTAAAACATACATTTTTTGCAAACTGCAGCCTGGTTCTTCTCTCTTTCTCATTGATGAAGGGCGTCTTCCTGGCTTTAAGAGACTTCAGTCCTGCTTCTAGGAGCCTGATAGGAACTGTCCTAGCAGTGCACTTCACACCACTTAATGTTTCCCATTCTTTTTGAAGGCCACTTGATGTCATCCTCCAATCCATGAGACACTGGTCATCTCTGGCATTAGAACGTCGCTTCTGCCCTCTACCTGGCTGGTTTCTGGTCGTTCCCAGTGTCTCCTGCTTCACCTTGTTCTTATGCTGCTGTCTTAGAATCTTTGAGCCTGGAAGCAGCCTGGAGGCAGCCTGTCACACAGCGTAGCTCCTCCCAGCAGAACCAGGATTAAAGAAGGATTTAAAAACGCAGATTCTTAAAAAATATGGTGTGGTCTCTTCATTTTTTCCTGAACTGTATTTGTTAAGAAAAAAAAATCAGCAATATTCCTATAGACACATACATGCTTTGAATGTTTGACACAACGATTTGTAATATTATCTTCAATATAAGCAGTAATGGCGACATCTGCCAGTTGCAGCTCAAGCCACAGTCTTCCAGGATGCAACATTATGTAGAGGAAATAAAAACTGACCAATTACTGCATACAGCCCTTAATCACACTTCCACAGGTGATCTAAGGGCACAAGGCAGGGGACACCCAGGCTGGGATGCCAGTCCATCACAGGGCACAAGGCAGGGGACACCCAGGCTGGGATGCCAGTCCATCACAGGGTACAAGGCAGGGGACACCCTGGATGGGATGCCAGTCCATCACAGGGCACTAGGCAGGGGACACCCAGGCTGGGATGCCAGTCCATCACAGGGCAGAAGGCAGGGGACACCCAGGCTGGGATGCCAGTCCATCACAGGGCACAAGGCAGGGGACACCCTGAATGGGATGCCAGTCCATCACAGGGCACAAGGCAGGGGACACCCAGGCTGGGATGCCAGTCCATCACAGGGTACAAGGCAGGGGACACCCTGGATGGGATGCCAGTCCATCACAGGGCACTAGGCAGGGGACACCCAGGCTGGGATGCCAGTCCATCACAGGGCAGAAGGCAGGGGACACCCAGGCTGGGATGCCAGTCCATCACAGGGCACAAGGCAGGGGACACCCTGAATGGGATGCCAGTCCATCACAGGGCACAAGGCAGGGGACACCCTGGATGGGATGCCAGTCAAATCCAAGGGCACACACTCAGACAACTACAATCACATGCTATTCATAATTCAGAGGTATCATCTAGCTGCATATGTTTGGACTGCAGGAGGAAACCAAAAAACAAGGAGAAAGTTTATGAAATACATGGAAAACATGCAAATTCAGGACTACAGTTGTCTGTAAACAGCCTAACCCGAATGGGATCAAATTGGACTATTTAATAGCCTTTGTCTTAAGCACTATTAAAATTGTAATCTGTTTGGTCATTTTAATCCCTAAACTATTATGTCAACATGAGACAAAACAAGACCACCTTGTGGTCTAGCATATGCTTTTTTTACACATCTGCCATTCTAACCCTAATAAGCAGATAGAAGGTGACATCCATCCGCCGGTTGGCAAAAGTGTTTATCCAACACGTGGTCCCTGGATGGGATGCCAGTCCACCACAGGGCACAAGGCAGAAGGCACCCTGGATAGGATGCCAGTGAGGTAACAGGCACCCTGAGCCAGGTAACCAACTGTAACCCAGAATGCAAGGTTTTCTGCCTATGAGTCTTCATGGTAGAAGACAAGGGCACTAAGTGTTGACAGGCCTTGGACTGCTGATAAGCAAGGGTTTCTCAGCTTGAGATGAACTGCAGAAGGATCAGGTGTCTAGGGAAGGGAAGGACATAACACAGGAACATAGTAACCTGAAGGACAGATGGGTCAGGTTGGCATAAGGGATACCAACCATGCTAACTAAACTAATCAATTTAGACAAAGCAAACTAACCAAATGACTTAAGCAAATTCAGCCATATCAGATAAGCTTAGTATAAGCAAGGATCACAGCCTGATCCTAAAACCAAAACAAGACTGAATGGCAGGCTCCACTGGACGACTGTTTATATAGCTACTAGACCTTGTTAACTGCCGGTGCTTCCTGTTGTCATAGTTTTTTGTTTCCTCCCAGAACGTCCAAACCTGGAAGTGGGTTCCTCCTGGCTTGGAACATAATGTAATACATGTGCCACGGCCAATTTAGGGACATAAATTCACCCAAGCCGCATGTCTTTGGACCTTAGAAGGAAGCTGAAGTACCTGCAAGTATGGGTATGGCGTGCAATCTCCATACACTCAGAACGGAAAGCCCAGCTACCACCCGCTGAGTCACCCCTCTATGATGTCATTGCTAGGAATTCCGCTGGTCAGAGTGTAACAAGGCTCATTTGGTCCTGATGAGGCAGCTACAGTGATGCAATGAGGGAAAGCGGGTGGATTCCAGCTCGCAGGGGACATGGGGACTGGGGACAGCACTGTGGCTGCTAGCTTCTTCGGCGCCACGTGTTCACAATATTAAAGCATGTTTGCTCACTTTCATCCCCTTAACAGCATGGTCACTCCTCTGAAAAAATAATCATAAGAAACGATTCTTCAGAGAAGGGGTTAGTTATGATTATAGCAGATATATTTCCATCAAGATTTAAGATTGCCTTTTTCATAAGCTGGAATGAATGTTGGCACACTTAATGCTGCAGATATCATAAAAAGTAATTGAAGACACCTTAAGTTATGATGAGCTCTGAAACGTTGGAGTTGGAGAACATGTTTGGAGAACAGCGTTCTTCTCCCAGATGGTAGAAGGTGGTTTTCCAAGGGTTCCAGCACTGGCCAGTGCACACAGGGTGCTGGGCAAGCCCTGACCAACCAGGCAGTGAGCATGGAGGAGGCAGAAGGACTCACTGGTCTTCAGAGCGTCCAAACAGCTTGAACGCTATCTGAGCACCTTACCCAAGCAGCCTGGGGAATCTGTTGTCAACAGATTACTCAGCTGCCTCACGGAGCACCTGCTCACATGGGACACCATTCGTTTTAGGCAAAAAGCCATAATAATAAACCAAAATATTGTCCTCTGGTTTGCAAGATATTCAACTGAAGTGCACAGAGGTCCAGTTGCTCAACCATCACCCCTAGTGAGGGCTGAACCAAGATTAAGATAATACCTATAGCTATGATTCCCAGGGTCTCATGGCACAATGATAAACGGTCTTTTTAAGCATTGATTAAAGGTTTTCAAGCATCTGAAGGATCCACAGAGCCCTGCTGATTTAGTCCCTCTCTTGGCTAATCTTAAAACACAAGTTTAATTGCATCACAAAAAGGCTCAGCAGTCTGGATTTAAACATCTCTGAGTCCAGATGAGGACCAGAGTCTGCCAGTTGGTGACCAATGTGCTGGATGATGGGTCGACCAGGGCTACCCCTGGTCAGTCTGTCACACAGCATACCCGTCTAGTGTGTGTGACTTGAAGGTGGCTGAAGAACCACGCTCTTAAAACCAAATGCTGAAACGGTTCCCGAGGTTGTATGCTTGGAAATAATCTAATAATCTTGCCACCTTGACTGATAGATAGATAGACAGACAGACAGACAGACAGACCGACAGACTGACTGACTGACTGACTATATTAATCCCTGGGAGGAAGTTCATGCAGGTTATCATATGTTAGTTTTTCCTTCCCAGGTTGTGGTTTTGCACAGTTTTGCACAGAAGCCACGAGCCACGTTTGCAGTGCAGGCCTGGTGACCTATCCGGTGGCAGGGCAGGCCTGGATCTACGCCATTGCAGTGCGAAGCAGCGGGAGCAGAGGGCGTGTGGAATTCAATTTGGGTGCAGCCTGGGGCTTTGCTGCGGTCCAACAAACAGCAGTCATGAAGGCGCGAGCGAGAAGCCAGCCAAAGGTGGCCATGCAGATGAGTTTTAAACCACATTAGAGAGCGATGTTCTCTGCGTTAAGGACCCTCTCAGACACTAATGTATTTTCGTGCTTGGGCTTTACCAAAATAATGCGGTTTCTGTGGTCACTTTTTGTCTTTCGCAGAGGAATGCGAGGGACGTGGTGGCATCTGCACACCTCGGCAGCCAAGAGACAAATCACACCACGTTTGACCTTGCTAATCCATGGAGCAGGGCTGGGGCAGCCAAGAACTGGTGTACCCCCTCTTTGAAGCCCACAGCCATGTGTAAATGCATAAATAATCAAGATAAGTAAATGGTTCAGCATGCTGATGGGTCCAGAAGTTGTACATGTAACCCGAGGCTCTGGGTAGGCCTGAGTACTGAGTTCTAGTTGAGTCCATCTCATAGCCTCAGTGATATTCCACGTTATTACTGTACCCAACGAACATTTTGCACCTCAAATTTATTCTGTGCCTCCCTTGATGAGCAACGGAGCCTGCCCCACCATGGGAAAGGGAGGGGTCCATGCACTGTAGAATCAGATCCACTGAGCCAGACAAACGTCTGCAAGAAAAAAGGATCACTTGTGGTTCTGTACCGCTCCAGTGTAAATCAGACGCATGAAGCTTCCTGAGCGGAATCACAGAGTAACTTCTTTCTAAGTTGGTTACAGAAGCAGACTCCCTCTTGATGAATTTATTGAGTAGCAGCCTGTGGAACAAACTCTTTTTCTGTGTGATGCGTTCCCCTGAGAATCACGTGGACTTTTGGAAAAGGCATTTTTCACCATCCCAGAGTGATGACCTGCCTGCAAGCTTCTGGTACAGCTTCTTATGTTGTTTCTGCTCTTCATCTTCACTGATCTCAGTGACCTTTGGGGCTGATTTATGGCACCTGTGCCAAGTCCAGCCATGCAGTCATATCTCTACTGCCTCCTTCTCTCAGGGGGCAGGGGCGGGGGTAACCAGCTGTCTGGAGTGAGCTTCCAAGTGACCTTGGTCAGCCTCTGAGGGAGGTAGAAGACACCCAGCCTTTCGGAGACCTTCAGCACTACCTCATCTCAGAGACCCCGTGCCCTCTCTGTAAATCCCTCCCATAGCCCCCCCCCCCCCTTCAAAACACCCGC
>JAODUD010000002.1:13280859-13293665 GCA_026784285.1 Stomatorhinus walkeri
GGCTGGTGAAACGACCACAATTCCAAAATCTTAACCACATGTTACATGCCCTGTGGGATCTGTTGTACTGTCGATCACCTTCATCGGCTTCGAGGATATGGCTTGCTCTGTAATAAAAATAGAACAAAAATCTAATTAAACTGAAGAATCACATGGCTTATCAGACCAATCAGCAATTTATCTGATTTACCCCCCACAACTTGCTAACAATTGTTTTTTTGCCATACAATCCCTTTAAGACCTAAAGACCTTTAATGTTTTACTCCTTCTCCTAATCTTTGGCCCTGGCAATCAGATTCCATATGTGTACGATGCCATGCACAGCAAACAACAACATAGACCACAGTACTAAGTTGAAACCACATAAATGAATATAAATTGTACGTATTGGGGTTTGTTTTTGGATAGAAGTCTCACTTTCATTGCAGAGGTTTAATAAATTAAATCAAGTCAAGGAAAGCATCTGAAAAATAAGTCAAAGACAAACAAAACAATAGCTTCGGTCATGGAAAGTCAAGTCCAGGATTAATTTCTCTCTGAGCATTTTTGTCAAACGCTTACATCACTTTAAACTTTCATCGCTGCTCAGAAACATCTGGCTCACAGGTTTTTCTGTCTTTTACAAGTTGAGTAATTTTATTCCACTAAACAGAAAGAGGAAGGGCCCAAATCTGCCAACACTGACTACAATTACATCAGTACACCGAGCCCTTGTTATACAACAAATCAGGGATAAACTTGCACTGGTCACAAAGACACATGATCTAGCATTGGGCTGTCAGCTCCCTTTTTGGGGCACTGATTGGTAGATTCCCAGGAATCTAATCTTAGGAAAAACAAATTCTGTTTTCATTGTCTCCTCAACTGATCCTACAAGGGGTTGCAACCCTCCAAAGGAAGGGTCAACACAAAGCTCTTCTATGCCAGCTGTATGAACAGAGTAAAATCTGTGATACGCAACAGTGCAAACGAGCTATTAATCGAGTCTCAGGTGTTTGCGTCCCCTTAGCGAACCCCCTACAGCCGACGTTTAGCTGTAATCTCCCATTACCCTAACCTCGGTCATTTTTGGTAATTGTCTCAGGTAGCTTTCTAAGCTCTTTCTGACAGAACTCCACTGACTGACTGGGGATTCTCCTAACCCGAAAATAGCCGTGAGCATGGAGTACAGTTCATTTAAAAGCCGAAGAGGTGAGCAGCGCCACTACCGCCGCCGATAATGTAGCATAAATCATTCTGGGTACAAAACTCTGTTTTATGGGTTTAGAACATCAGAGTTACTTCTCATCTACGGTTTTGAAACCAGAAGTGTAAGAATATTATATTATATTATATTATAGCCTAGTTGTTACATGTAGTTCTTACGGTTTATTTAACAAATTATTAAATTACCACTTAAATGGAATATATGTAGGCTATATTATATAAATATAAATGTTATTGCATAGTTTTTATTGAGGCTACTACGGGATGATCCAAACGTTATCACATTTACAGTGACAACATAGATATCCTGTATCTTGTATCATGCGAAAGTATACAATAGAATGTCCCTGCTTTTGTATTGCGTGATGGGGCAGCATGTTCGTGGTGCCCAGACCATCTTCAGGTGGTTGGAAATAACGTGCTCTCTGGTAGCCTTGTACAGCTCCGAAGATCAGCAGCGGTTTAACCACCAGCCTTATTATACAAGTACTTCGTAGATATGAATGGGTGTCATGGGGTAGCTTTTTATGAATGACTAAGATTTCCTGTCTTTATTAGAATGAGGACGGCTTCTTTCGGTGCTCCAAGGTAAAGTTAATCTGCCTCTTCGTAATCCCCCTCTCCCTCCAAATGCAGCAATCTGGTGCCTTTGCCCGTGTTGAAAACAATTGGCAACTAGAACAAGGCGATCGGGTTTGCGGTCAAACAGAAGCACATGGTACGGGCAGGGCACACCTGCCCCGGTCAGCAGGCACTGTGGAGGGTCGCTTCCCTGTTTGCCACTCCGTGGTATGCACCCATCAGTACGGACATTGCGTTGTGCTGCGGATCTCCTTGTTCTCCCTTGATCCAGATCGGGTGAAAAAAACTAACGACTTTGCCTGTTTGTGCTCACTCCTCCACGTATTTCAGCTGTCAAAAACTGTTTTTTTCTTTCTTCCCCCTACAGTCCTTGTTTAACGCGTCCTTTGATTCTTAGTGTTTGACACACAGTTACGGTAAAAATAACGAGATAAGGGAGTATTTAATTCCGTCTACTCTCACATGTGGTTGAGCTCAAAGGCAGAAAATTTCATGCCACACCTGTGTTTTCTTTTATACACAGAACTGTATCAGTGTTATCTTTAGTTAAAATATTAACAAAACAAAAAATCCCTATAATTATGCGTAGGTGAACACAAATGTCGAGGCCCTAAATCATTCTGGCATACAGTGACTTTAAATAATATGCTTTTAGTGGCTGAGGTATTCACTTATAACAACAATAGGAAAACACAATCTGAGTCTAAGACTGAACCGGGGGTGATTAAAGATGCAGAAAAAGATCTCATCCAACCAAACCAGAAGGCAGCAAATTGGAGCTGGTTCATGCTCTGCTTTGTGGTACGCTGGAATGTCTAAAAATAAAGGAAACTTTAAAAGATTACTTACATCACCCTTGACTGAACTTTCCACAGTAATTAACTAATGTGTCTCCATTTGTCTTGCTTTGACAGTGCATAATTTTTAAGGCAACCCGAGATGAGATTTTTTTAGTTTTTTAGAAAATAGAGAACATTTTAGCACCACCTGCTGGTAATTCTTGATACTTTACAGACAACCGTCCCCTTCCCCCACCTTAAATTCTCAACCAGAATAGGCGATCTGATGGCCAGTTGAAATTTTCAATGTACGCGGGCGAATTGCGAATGCATAACCTCCACGTGACTTCAAGGAAATTATTTTATAAAGTCAGAGCAATACCTTTGACCAGTTTGCATTTTAGTGACTGCCTTAAAACTTTTTTAAGCATAGCTATATAAATGACTCAGCAGTCCATTTAACCGAGCAACACTATCAAAAACAAAGTCTTATCCAAGTAACTCAGACCCACCACTCACTAATCCAGGGTGTCCTAGGGGACGGTTGTCGTACTTTTAATTAGAATATGCCACCATGTCTGATATAAATCAGTTCAAACAAGCCATTCACAATCCAGTCAAATCATAATTACCTTCAATCACTTTTAGAATAAATCTGTTACTCCACTAAGTAATAAACAATGTCAATGTTAGAACACGGCTAATCAAACAACCAAGTGTTGTCTCAAATGTCCGACAATCACACAACACAGATGTGCTGCTTAGTTCAATAGGAAGCCAAATTTATAATAGTACAACAAATTTGAGCTAGATGTATAGTTTCACTGACGTTTTAGATTTGATAGATTCTGGGTCTCCAGTGCCCCAGCTACGCCTCCACCACATGTGTGGCCCCCCACAAACCCCCGCCCTTGCTGGCAAGATCCGGTAACCAGTGACCGTTAGATGTATGTCTCTGGCTAATGGCTAGTAGGTTGGACAGCAGACTGAAACAGCAGTGCTCTTTGAGTATGTGTTAACATGGGAAAGACTAAATGGTGCCTGGAAGTTTATTTTAAGATTACTGCTACATATACATGCAGAAAAAGATTGGACAGATAGCCAGGATTTATCACCAAATGTCATTATCCACGGTAGGGATGTGAAATATCTTTCACCGTTGTGTTTTAAAAATCACACCAAATCTGGTCATCGACCTTGTAGAGAGTGAGGCAGGTCACATGGTGCATGCATAACCTAGACTCACCCATTTCCTAGCAGCGAGCTGTGTTTGTCCAAATCCTCCTATGGGCTACTCTGTAACTGGACATGTCTAATGGTGTATTGGCCAGCAGAGCTAATGAGCAGAACCGCCATTAAGCTTTGTGATGATTGGATTGGGACTAGCTTGAGAAGGCTAGTGTGACCCTCTTCTAGTGAATGGCGCTTATTTGTGAAAAACAAATGAGAAACAAGAGATGAAGTAAAGTGAAAGAGAGAGAGAAAGAGAGACAGAGCAACCAGCTGGATTGCCATGTAAATAGTTGTGAAGATAGGCAGGGTAGGCATTCTGCCAAGGGTTTTACAAAGGCCTCCCAACATCTGTTGGAGGGTAGATTCCTGGTCTGTGTTGTACAAAGAATAACTCGCTCTCTCCCGGTGAGCTGTTTTCCTACTCGCTGGGTTCATAATCACGCATACACCATCATCAGAGATGAACTTGCAGGTCCTTGGAGAAACAAGCGCAGTAGTGTTGTACCACAGTAAACCATTTAATACGAAGGGTAAACACTTGTTCATGTGCAATGTCTACTGTGAAATACGTCGAGAGCTTAACGCGGAATAACAGATGTTACATAATTGAGAAATGCCTGTGGTGTTTTTTCCTGAGAACACTCACCGCTGGCAGTTTTTACCATTGTGCAATAAATTTTCCAGCCTAACCGTGACCCTGATGAATCTTCAGTATTTCTTGGATGTATGGAAATTTGTTACAGTTTCAAGATGAAGCACATGTTTTATCGTAATGAAACACCTCAATTTATAATCTGTAAATTATAATATTCAGTAAAATGTGAGGTAACTGGCTTTCAGGTTAAAGGTCTTTTCTCCTAAAACTGTGAATGATTTCAATTTAATTGCTTTATACATGTTTTACTTTCCTTTCTACAGGTGCACAAAAACATTGATAAAATAAAACATTAATCCTCTTATGTACGGTTTGGGATTTTAAAAAGTTCAGGCTTTAAATACTTGGGGTAAAATTTGATCAGCCATTTCAGGAAACATGAACCACAAGCAATAACTGAAGTAATTAATTTAGAAACCACACTTATGTAAAGCCAAGTAGGAAGGTACTAGCCGGACAGACTTTTGTCGAAAGATATGTGGTTTTTAAAACACAGGTGATATTTTCCACACAAAAAGTTATTTGGATTTCAAATGTCACCTCTTATAATGTCTTTATAGGGTTGCTGACCTCAAAGCTGAACACAATCTCTGTTAGTCTGTGTTCAGCGCAAAACAAACAAATAAATTTGTACTATACATTTACAGTGGACCGCCAAGGGGAGAGGGTGGTTGGAATGTTACACCATTACCTAAATTCGCATGCATCTGTTGGCATTCTCACTCACACTGCTCCACGTGCAGCACGCCCTTGAACCAGACCGAGAGACCACCTGCGTGAAAAGGGAGAAATGGAGTGTTATGTCTCCGCAGCGGAATAAAATAACACGAAATCCAGCTCTGCAAATAGCTCAGAGAGGAGATCATTTTCCGCCGCGCGGCTTGACAAAAGGTAAAATAAGAGCAGATGATATCATTCTGGGGGAGATGGAATTTTCTCCAAAGGCACAGCATGCTCGATCTTGGGCGGCGAGGCTCTTTAGCGACCAGGCCGAGGCCTCTCTCCACCCCGGCCGCTACCCAGGCCGCTCACACGCAGACTTGGTGACAGGGGGTGTCATCATGCCGCTGGATCACCCACTTTCTCAATGGAAACCTCTCCCATTATTCATCGAACTGCATCTACTTGTTCTTACCCCCTCTTCATCTCTCAACACCCCCAAAAAGAAAAAAAAACTGTGTAGGAAGGAGATGAAGAGCAGAAATGAACCTAAACATCCTGGAAAACAGTTCAGGCTGTTCAAGCTTTCATGTACCCTTTAAAAATACTTTGGCTCTTTTTAAGGAAGAGCAAAAAAGAACATCTATGGCATCATTCATAAAACACTTGTGGAATAAAAGAGGCTCATTTTTCTAGCTCATTAGTATTGAAGTTGACCTAGGCCATCCACATGACACCACTCAAAAAACATGCTGGAATCACAATCTACACAAATCCGAAAAGACTCTTGAGTCTCAGATATTTTAAGAGCATGTTACGATTAAATTGACCTGAAGCTCTGTTCTTGAGGTTATTATCTTCATCACATAACCTACAACCAGAGGTTCTCACCATATGGGAATATTTTCTACTCTGAGATTTTCTCTCTGCAGCCATAAATCCACCTTGTCAACTATAAAATTTTGCTGACCAGCAACAGATGTAGCTAGAAGGGGGGGGGAAATCAAAATTGAAATTTTACCACCACTAAATTTTCACGGCTGACACGGAATATACAGCTCATGGATCCCACAACTGTTGTTCTGTATCAAGCTGTCATTAACAGACGGGCAAAGGTCACCGTGCCTGAAGGTGCATTTAGACACTTTTTTGAGATGTTCTGGTTCGTTCCGTGCACCGTAGGACACTGCGGCAAACCTACTATCGCATGCTGCCGTACTCAAACTTCACACTCACGGGCCTCTTGGTTACAAGATGGGCTCTACAAATTCCTCCAGGTCACTCAGGACCATCCAGTGTTTTAGCAGATGCAGCTTCCTGCTTCAAGCATCCATAGGACAGAGAAGAGACCGAGTGTCATAAAAATCTGTGTAATATTAGTAGAGTCTGAGTTACTATGTCTGAGATATTACTTTTAATTTTTGCTAGTGAACCTACACTGTAATTGGTTTACACTTGGGGTGTTACAGGGAAATCCATTTAGTGACCTTTAAAATAAGTAAATAAAAATAAACAAAAATACAAAAATACAAAAAATGAATGAATGAATGAATGAATGAATGAATGAATGAATGAATGAATGAATGAATGAAAAAGCATTTTAAAAATCAATAGTGGCCCATAGCCCTTTATGCTTCGCACCCGTAATTATAACAGGAATACACCAAGCAGCGTTTAATCCTGCAAACTGTATGTCCAACATCACTCCCTTCCACCCACAAAAAACTACCATTACATTAGTACATTTTTTGTACTTAATTTAATCATGGTTTCTCCTCCCTGACCTCGGTTGCAGTCAGTGGGAAAATTTCTGCGATTGCCGCGCCGCTGCGGATGACCTTAATATCTCAGGGGGGTCTTTCCAATACGTTCCTGGAGTTTTTCGGTAATGCATCTGGTTCAGTTGCCAAGAGAGAGCTTCATATTCCACCGAGAATACGTTTGAGGCATGTTAGTGCTCATCATGTATGGTGTACGTATAATTTTGCATTGTGTGTGCATAATTTTAAAGGAGTGGAAATGCATTCAGGGAGTTTACAATTTAAAAAAAAAAAAAAAAACACAATAAAATGTCTAATTCTTCTAACCCGCACGGCGTGCAATATTCCTTTTGATTCAGAGAATATTCATTATATTCAGTCCTTGATGTGTTGTGTAGTAATTACTTTGGAGCGTGCCTTTCTTTTACCTTTATTAATAGTGGACACCAAAGGCGGGAAAAACAGCCAATCCGTTTTATGCCACTTTTGTGCAAGTCCAGTCCCGTTTCACAGCTCTCAGAAAAAAAGGCAAATCATAAAACAGAGCCATTATTTATTGTTCGAGATATTGCTGTTTATAATACCTTTGATGTCTTTCTCTGAGGGGGGTGTCACAGCTCAATGAATTTTCTCAAGATATCAAATGTTTGACATTCTCTGTCCACGGAGAACATTATCCTCTGAAGACGACAAGGGGGCTCAGAAAAGAGCAAGCTATAAGCTATACTGAATCTATTAATCGCCCATCTTCTGAAGGAAGCCACAAATCTGCTATCTAGAAAGCTTTTTTGTTTTCATAAAAGAGACAACACGCTTATGCTGGGAAGATCGAAAGTTTTTCTTCCTGGAGTCTGGGAGCAAACCGCCTCTGACTATTTACGAGGTGACCATAGTACATCCTAAATGAAATATCATCATATCATAAGCAAACATAATTTGGAAAAAAAAAATCTGACACTGGGCTTAACGTTTTTATTGTTTGCGATAGCCTATGAATTTATTGCGGTGATCAACAAATAGCACGTCAGCAGTCCAATACACGCACAAACAAGCGGTGACATTGGACTCTAGAAATTTTTAATGAATTTCTGCTGTTGCTGTTCGTTGTCCCATGGCATCTGGGTATTTTCAATATCGGTCAGCTTTAATGCAGTACGTCATCAGCTTCTTCCCCTCTTTTCTCCCCTCCCAATTTCATGTAAGGCTGCCGAAACAGCTGGTTTCCAAGCTATACCACTACCGCCGAGGGAGCAGGCTGGGAAGCACCTGCTTCCAGCGAGGAGGTGGAGAAACAGCTTTCGTTTAAACCTCAAAAGGCAGCTTCTCCCGTTACTCGTAAGGCGCGCTTGCACGGCGAGTTACCCCAGTATCCGGATGAACAGCCAGACCGGCGTCTCCGTTGCAGTTTAGGGCTACCGGAGGGGCTTCTTTTCTCCTTCTTACTGTCAAAGAAAAACCGATGGGTGATAGAGCCGTGGTGCGATGGTTAGCAGCAGGACGACAGATAAGATCAAAAATAGGCAACTAAGTGAAATAAGTGGGTGTCACACGGAGAGAGACAAAGGATTTTACCCAGACATGTAGTCAGCCGCGGCTTGGCATCAGGCTGCGCTAAAGTTTTATGCAGTGTGCTTTTTAAGATGTTTACAGGAATTCTGTAGAGGGGAATTATGCCTTTGGTTGCATGGTTTAGGTAGCAGCCAAAATAATAATAATAATAATAATAATAATAATAATAATAATAATAATAATCTGCAGCCAAGAGTAGCTATGCTTCATTTGCGGAGTGCAATGTGTAGATTTCGTCTGAAGGCTCACTTCATTGTTCATAACTTAGCAGCAGTGAAAGAAATAACAGGGATCATAAGAGTAACGGAATCGGCGGCAGCATCAATAACAAAAACGGAGGCGAGAAAGCCCCACATTTTTCTTCGGCAAGCAAACTTATGTGCGTAAAGTGGAGATGCCAGCCAGGCGTGGCTTGTATTTGAATATCCAATATGTGAATGCTCGGGGAGTATGTATATAAACGCCGCTTTCCAGCTGATAAACAGACATTTGCACGCTGATGAATAGCAAAGGATGGTTTATGAAAGGCTTGTCAAGCATTCATTCTAAGAAGGGCGAAGCGCAACTTGCCGGACACGTTTCGATCCGCGGCGACTGCATGGGTTTCTTTTACAGCGAACTTTAATCTCCTTGTCGACTTTACTTCTAATTGGCCAAACAGATCGCTCCAGCTTTACGCCATGGCAGAAGTCGGCGGCTTTCTTGGGGTGCTCGATCTGGATTTACAAGGGTTTCCAACGCTCGGGAATATGCCTTTACCGGAATCGCCCGTGGGCTTGAATGAGAGATTGGGACAGATTGAAGGGAGGCTACAGCGCGGCTCCTTGACGGATTTTGGCCACCTGCAAGGTATTTTGCGACGACGGCAGCTGTACTGTCGGACGGGTTTTCACCTGGAGATATTTCCCAATGGGACAGTTCACGGGACCAGACAAGATCACAGTCGATTCGGTGAGGAAGCAGGATTCACCTGATCTTTACCGTATGATGACCTGGTAGATTATAATAAATATAATTTTGAAAGATTTTGATAGCCTTCATGCTTTCCATTCAAAATTACAGTTTTGCTATCAACTTCAACGTCATGGATTTAAAAACGCATTTGGGATTGTTAGTATGCACTGAACATGCCGGTAGTTTGCGTCTGATCATCCCACGTACTATTTTCCCCCAGATTAAATCCCCAGTCAACTAAACTGGCAAGAAACGCAGATCTTTCCCATAGTAGCCTATATAATTTATTATAAAAGCGCTGTGCCACGTTTGTAATACATGTATCTAAAGGACTAAACATAAGGACTTACATAAAACAAAGGACTTACATAAAATAGAAATTATTCTGTTGATACAGTTAGACTATAGACTGCGAATGATAAACAGATGAAGTCCGGACTCAGATATGTCCATTTTCGTTTTTTGGAACTGCAGTCATCCTGCAGGTGCAGGTTTGCTTAGAAGAGCGAAATACCTCCTTAATTAAAGCATAATCATTGCGGAATTTCGGGAAGGTTACTGCCTGCCTTTCCTTCCAAAACAAACAAGTCAGCTGGATTAGGTGGTCCCTGCTTTTTTGTCATCACAAAAGTCTATTTGCGACGGCTTTGTCAGTTACAGTACCCCGAGGCGTGGTAACGTGTCTTTAATTAAGGCGCGATGTAAAACACGCTCTTCCAGCGGCGAGGCGTTTGAACGGTTCCTGGCGTTTTGCCGTCAAGATCACAGCTCCAAACCGCGACAGATCGAAGAGGCAGCGTTGGAAAACACCGTTCCTCCGTTTGTCTTATTTTTAAGTGAACACCCGGATTTTTGACGTAATGGTAGGCTGTGTCTTCATTTGTCACAGACGGACCAGGCTCTCATCAAGAGTCGTACTTTTTCTGGACTATACTGTTCACTATGATCACGCACTAGACATATGTAGCCGATATTGATTCACGAAATAGGATGAAATGTAGATAACGTGGTTCAAAAATCCGATAAAAGGCACAATTTAAAAACAAAACTCCATTACAACCATTGTCTCGTCTGTTTCATTCAGAATTTCTGTGATGACTTATATAACAGTTTAGTGACGTTTCCGGAAAAGTAGAGCCGCGTGGATTCCTAGTACAAATACCTTAAATCCAGCAGCAACTTATCATTAATATAGCTTCATTCTGCCGTTTTAGTTGTTGAAATGATTAAAATAAAGTTCTTAGGCATCTTGGTGCCCCATAAGTAGCTTGTCCACTGCATGATCAAAGAGGTCCCAATGAATATGTGTTTCCATCTGGCACCACTTTATAGGGTGCAGATCAGCCGTTAATTTTAAGTACTACAGCTGTCTTGTTTGGGATTATGTGCAGGATCTGCTTGAGTTATCTGTCCCCAGCCTGCATAGTGGAGGAATTGTCTACAGATCACATATCTGTTTCACGCCTGTCCACAAACACGCCACTATACCCAGAGAAGTTAGGTGATGCGAAGCTCCAGCAGACATCTCGGTGCTGAGGCATCGCGGAAATGGTGGACTTTTACGACACCATCTCAGTATTGTCAGGGTAAATCCATCCCAGGACTGTGGAGAAAGATCTGTCCATGGTGCTATCCCATCCCATCTGGGCCACCCTCTCCAACTTCACCCATCAATCATAATAATCCAGAACTCACTCCAAAGCTTGAGGTTTTCCATGTCACACACTACGTACCTCCCACCTTAGGCTAATGCATGCAGCCCTGTGGATGCTGTAGACACGAGGACATCGTCGCCCGCACTTTGCACTCTTAGGCGGCTCCTTGCGAGCACGAGAGGGGTGACTGTGGGAAAACTGCGGTCACCAGATTATCTCATTGTGGACCAGGGGTATCGCAGGATCACTTCCTCCATTTGCAGTGAGTGAGTCATCTCTTGGTATCTGCCGGCACATAGTGCCGTCGCACGTTCAGGCCACTCAGCTGCCAGTTCCTCTGTTATTTGGACATTGTTCATAGCTTATACAAATAAACCTGTCCACTGTTTGTGGAAAATATCTACTGGAGCTTAAGGTGTGAGCAGAAAGCCTCTGCTACCAGATTGATTGGGCGTAACGTTACATGGCACAGGGTATGCCCGTGGAAACATAAAACAGCCGCTTTTAAAAGGATGTAGCATTCAGATTCGGAATTATAAACATGCAAGTGATCACTTATAGCTACGACACACAAAACACATGGAAAAATTAAATGTCCCAGGAGATTAAACTTTGAAGTCCTACCACACTTTCCAATTCCCTATTCCAGAATTTTTTGTTATTATCCTTTCCTATCATATTTGTGATATGCTGTTTGCGACAGACGCCCAACTAGTTAATCTGACATTGCAATCATAAAAGTCAATTCAGTATTTTGTACACTCAGATCATGACATAGAGCTTTCAGTACAAATGGCTGTTCATTTTGATTGGGGAGCATTTATTGCGATATTAAATGCTTCCAGTGTAAAATAACGTAAAGCTTTTTCCCAAATTGTTGCGTTAGTCTCTTGTATCATGCTGGATTGCATCAGACCTACAGCCTAGATCTTATGTTTCTGCGGTACTCCACATGTCGTGCAAAATCCACCTGACCAAAAGAAAGAAGTAGGAAGACCTGGAAGATGGGCTGCCCTTGAAATTATTACAGACTTAGAGTCTTTCGAGGCCGGAGTGTATTGGGGAACTGACTATCTATGATTTACCTTCAGGTATCCTTGAGTTCATAAGCCTAGCAGTGGGACTGGTCAGCATCCGAGGGGTGGACGCTGGAGTCTATCTGGGCATGAACGAGAGGGGTGAACTCTATGGGTCGGTAAGTCAAACTCCACTCATTCCACCAACAGCATGGGAGGCCTTTGTACTCACCACCGGCGGGATACTGTGGGCTGAGAAAGAACAGCAATACTGGGACTGCAGTGATATTTTTAAGGACTTGGCCAATGCAGCCTGAAATGTCGTTAGTATTATTTGAAGTTTATTGCAGGCTCCTTGTAAGGGAAAAAATAGTTGTGTTCAACTTGGGAATTAAACAACTGTTGTCTTTATCGAGGTTCTGGGTTAGTAATTCACTCCTTCCCTCCTGCTCATTGTCAGTCATAAAACAAATGAGGCATCCACCAAAATGTGGCCTATCAATAAATATGAAATGTTTAGGTTAACCAGTGTTTGTTTTCCAAACTGTTTCAACACAAGGTATACTGCTCAGAATGAATCTTATACCTCAAAATGCCCAGAGTCCCCAAGGTCTCTGTGTTAGGTAGCAAGCTCTTCAGTTTGTTTTTGTAAAAAAATATTTACATATTTTCCCAGTACACACAGGAAACAGACTGGGGGGGGGGGGGGGGGGGCTTGAGCCGGGCCTTTAAAAAAA
>JAODUD010000002.1:13306326-13319969 GCA_026784285.1 Stomatorhinus walkeri
CCCCCGCAATCTGATAATTAAGCCACTTGCTTACATCTCCCACAAACACAGGCCCTCTCTGTGGTCTCATTTCCAGCGAACCCCGAGTTAAGCCTTATCGGAACCGTGTCCAATTCCAGGGCCGTAAATGGGTCAGGGAGCCTCGGGGTCAGATGGCAGCACGGCAGTCCTGGGTTTGTGGGAGGGGGGGGCAATGGGTGCAGAGAGACTCCTAATTAATTTCTGGGCTGAACTCCCAGGGTGGTCCGGTCTATCTCTGAGCGGCTCAGAACACATGCGCCTCTTATGTCTGAACTAATAAGGAGCTGCTTCTCCCCCCCCCACCACCATGTGGGCTGCCAGTTAACCTGCCGGGTAAGGAGACGCGCCCCCCCCCCTCCCTCCCTCCTTCACAAAAACCTCTGTTGGGGAAGGAGGGAGGGGGCGGCCGGGTGGATTCCCAACGGGAGAAATGTAAACGACCTGACCGCAGTGAGCAGGCCTCCTGGCTGGAAGCAGAAAGCAGGGCAGGAGTTCAGGTTCTTATCCTAGCAACACAGTTAGGGAGCTCCGGGGACATGAAAATGCAGGCCTGCATCAGGTCCCAGGTGAACAGCAGCCCCAGGACGGCTGGGCTGGGCTACAGCACCTCACAGGGTATGGAGGTCATCCTGCACACACCCTGTCCCGTTCCTGGGCCCTGCATACCCTCCAGCAGCGAGTTGATGACGCCTTAATGCTGCATAATGGCAAATTACTCAGTCTATCCAAGGTAATCAATGTCTCTTGCGTTTATCTTGAATCATACTTCTGGTGCTGCATATGAAGATTCACTAGGGCAGCTGGTTGAAAACTGCTTTGGGGGGGTAAAACTAACACAAAAACAGAAAGGGAAATTGTTTGCTCTTCAAGCATCTGTTAATCTTGGAAAAACAGCCCTCTCACAAATGATGCTAGACATCACATTTATCAGAGCCTCTGTAAGGTCATGCTTAATGTTGACCTGATTGCGGCCACCAGCTCTACTGCCCCGTTTCGCTATGCCAACAAAGCTGGCCAGGAGCAGAGGGTGCCGTGCCAGGGGCCACTCCTCAGGGGGGGGGGGGAAAGCACTTGTCAGGCAGCACGATGGGACTTTTGCATACATGTCCATTTTCTGGAAAGATATTTTTAATGGCTGTAGGTTGTAATGATAATTTTTGCTACTCCCAAAGCATGCTAGTGTGCTAAACATTAAAAACTGACCCTTCTAAGCAGTATAACCCCACTTCTAACAGGCATGTCATTTCACATTTTCATCTTTAGTCAATGATCCCGAGTGTTACATCATTAAAAAGAGGTGCAGGTCTGTTAGCTGCCGCAAATCCCCAGAGGGGCAGCCTTGTTAGAGAAGCATGGGAGGGGGTAGTGATGATATTTGTAATACCAGACCTCGGTCTGTCAATGCTGAGGTCCCAGCTACAGGCGAGTGGCATGCAGCTTGGTGTAAACACCGCTGTAGGTCCGCCACTTCCGACTGGGCTGCACGCCCAATAGTGCGTCTCCCAGCCTCTGAAGGTGGCTGAGCCATTTGGTGCACCTCGGAGTCCGAACGGGCCGCACTGTATTCCCGGAGCCTGAGACCGCACGTTCTGCCACAAAAGACTAGAGGGAAAGGTGCTAGATCTTCCTCAGTGCTGTTTTAGCTTTGCATTTAGGGGACCGGGCTGTTTTCGGGATGAAGAGCGGACCAAACCCAACATCTGAGCTGGCTCATTAGAAGCAAATTCCTGTGCCTAATTAAAAACACGGAGGCCTGCCCCGCTGCGCAGGATGAGCCCCGGAGGGCAGGATAACGGTAGCAAATGACCCCTGTTCCCCATCTGCGACCTGCTGTGATAGGTTCAGCATTATCCCTCCCCCCATTCTATCCGGGCAGCGGTTCTGACTCATCAGCAGGACCAGACTTGTAGCATAGCTCAACCACCCCCCACCCGACACAAGCTACTCAAAGCTCCCCAGGCAGAATCGGACTGCGGTGTGCGGTGTGGGCGGCTCTCATGCCTCCCTCCGGTGTTCCCCTTTGTCATTACAGAACAACAGATTTCCTTTGTCTCCAATTAGTTCCTCTGAAGATTATAAAGACATTTTTTGTAGGGGTTGGAGGTCGGGGCGGGGATGATAAATTAGATGCCTGTTTTGAAGCTTCAGAGACCTGCTCAAATGAGGGTGAGACTTTTTTTTTTTCCTTTTAAATGATGGCAGGCTAAGTTTGGGTTAAAGACGGGGAGATGTAGCCAGCCCCTGGCCCCCAGATAGCCTCAATCACTCGGGGTGGATATGACTGGGCAGCGACTCCTGGATTGTCTTGTACAGTGAAACGGCCCTCTGAGGAAGAAGAGACAGCCTCTCTTTGACGACACGATCCCATTACATGCCGATACTGGCCGGCACACTTCGAAGGGAAACCTTCATTCTTCCCACCCAGAAATGTTTAATCCAAGGAACTGCCTTCTGACCTCCTTTAAACATTAACTATCAGGATTTCTGAACACCACCCTTTAAGAAAAAAAAAGTCATATTTCCTGATCAATCAACTTATTTGACATTAATTCACGACTTGGAGGTGTCTGATGGGAAGGCACACAGTTATTAACCTCACACTTGTCCCTCTGGACATAGGACAGCATCACCCAGACCCTCTAATGTGTCCAAAAATACAGTCAGACACATGCGTGCAACATGGGTGGCTATGAGTAACTCCATACCAGGTCCTTAGCCATGTCTTCTGAATTTATCTATTACAGAAAAATGCAGACTTTTTTGGCCACGCTACTAGAGAGCAACTTCAAACGAGCGGGTGCCCTTTGCAAGTTAGGACTGCCTTGCATTTATAAGACATTCGGGCCCGGCTCTATGGTGGGACCGTGTATTAAAAAAAAAACCGATGAGCACAGCTCGTGGACCGAAACGTCCGTAATCAGCCGCTCCGCAGTGTTCAAAGTAAAGGCCGTGACTTGTGATTATCCGCTCGCGACTTCAGAGGTATGTCTAACGACTACCCCGGTGGTATTTGACGTCCCGGAATCGCTCACATAAATGAAGTCAAAACAGAGTCGCGCAGCTGTTCCCCCAACAGCAGCTGCGGAGCAGACGACCCTGCAGGCAGGACGCTCTGCCTGAGAGCCTGGGCACTGCTGGACGCCACGTCTAGGGCTCTCGTGCCATGTTCTTTTAAGACCTACCTGATCTGCGCCTGAACTAATCACGACAGCTACTCATACTACCCAGATATCAGGTGAACAAGAGAGTTTGGGACATGAAATGTCACCATGATATGTTTTGTAGATCTTTGATTCCTATTTTCTTTCAGATTTCCAACCATAAAATGATCATTTTTGACAGATATTAATGAGGAAGACACACAACTGCTCAACCCCACTCCTTACTGGAAACCATGTTCTGGAAATTAATTGAACAATTAAGTAAACATAAGGTTATTTGTCCCCATCGTCAAGTCCACTTTGGTAGACAAATTCCATCTGTATGACAAACAGAAGTATCTAGGAGGAGGAGAAATCCAATCTTGAAACAAAGATATTAATGCATAAGTGACATTATGAGCTCTTCCAGTCAAGGAGGAATGTTCTGGAAATAGCAATCAGCTTTGTCTGGTCAGCCTCACGATTTAACACAAGTTTATGATCTCAGAGGGGGTGACTGCAGGCTCCAGAGACCGTCAGTTTGCTTAATTTCTGCCCGATTCCCTGCTCTACCTCAACACACAAACACCATACCGATGTTTACTAGGCCCTGGAGGGTTTGACACTATCATCCACAATTGACCCATTGCACAAATGAGTTGGGGCTTCCTTCTGGGTCCATATGTTTTAAGGGTCACCAGGCTAAGGAAAGGATACCCAAATGGCAACAATTTTTATGATCACGTTGGTTGGGGGTCGGCAATAGCTTGAGAGGGCCCACTATATCTGCTTTGAGTTGATGCCATGATCATAAACAAGAAAGCCAAAGCGGGGTCAAAGGGCAATCGCTCAAAGCTAAAAGCTCCACAGGTAGAACCTCAACCTAGTGCAGCAAAGAACGTGGGTTGTATAGAGAACACATATTTCTCGACAAAAAAAGAGGCGATCCAAAAATACGACGTGAAGCTGATGATGTTCATAAGGTCACACCAAAATGAAGCCAGATAAGAATATCGCACCATAATTCCTGAAAGGTCACCTAGAGTGACATCCTGTGGAAAAACACGATTATATATCTGAGGTAAGAACAGTTAAAAGCAAGAAAGAGAGCCATCTCCCCCCCCCCCCCAACATACTGCTGAACAACACTGTCAGCTCGTAAAACCCCAGGACCCCTCCTCAGCATTCGCGCACCTGCACCCACCAAAAATAAATGAGGCTACGCTCCTCACGAAAGCAGCTGCACATCATCTCCGGATGTGGGTGTGCAGACCCTTAGTGCCAGAGATAAGCAGAGATCGACCCCCGGATTTGGTCTTGGGGGGGGGTATATACAGCGCAGCCCAGTCGAGCACCGTCCTGGGGCTGCTGGACGTCAGCTCAGGCCGTCATAGTCCTCCTTGTCAGCCAACACCACTGATAAACTTGACGGAACAATCAACGACAATTTCCGGCATATACTCTTTAAATCCCACTGCGAGCGCAGGCCTCACCTTGGGCAGCATTGGTGTGGCCCGTTTGCTCTTTTTCTCCGAGTTGGGCTCATCCAACTGCTCGGGCTCGAACGTGTACAGCTCGGTCAGCTCGTTCATGGTAAAGTGGCGCTCGATCTGCTGCCGGTCCACCACTCGGAAGGACAGTGACTGCTTGGTCACCTGCCGGTCGTAGATCTTCTCCTCCATGGTTCCCTGCGGAGAAACGCCCATCACACAATCGGTGTGGGGGATGGTCAGTTCTCAGGAAATGCTGTCAACTACATGCCCCCCCCAAATAAACTAAATTCTCAGAATCGCCTTTTGGTTTATGTGTTCCCGTGAATGAGCCATACACCAAGTGCATGGTGGGAGACCCAGTTGGTATTTACCTGCGCCAAGAACCGGTACACGAACACAGGCTTCAGCTGGCCGAACCGGTACACCCTGAAGATACTCTGAATGTCATAGGAGGGGTTCCACGAGGCGTCGAAAATAATGACCCTGTTCGAAGCTACTAGGTTGATTCCGAGAGACCCAGCTCTCGTAGAGATGAGAAATAAACGACCCCTGGAGAAGCAAGACAAAAAAAAAAATGCGACAGTTATTCCATGGAATAACGTTCGTCCAATTAATGCCTCTTCCGAAATATGGTGGACATAAGCGACCAAATGAGGACATGAAGCTGATCAGTTGTAACCCTGGGTAGCTACCCGAGGCCAGACAGATGACTTTTCATTAGGTAAGACCACAAATCTGCATAAGGAGCGCTTCCTAACACCTGTGGCCTTTTAACACAGAAAACACTTTTCAGCCACTTGAAGGAGGACGCTCTCATCAGATTTTCTAGTCGTGTGGGGGGGGTGCGACTCATTGGCAGTCATCACAAACAGGCAGTTTTACCGCGTGTTGCTGGTGTCATTGAAGTCTTCGGCCCACTTTTTCCTGGTCGTAGCGCTCGTGGACCCGTCCAGGCGGTAGTAGTCGATGTTTCGGAACCACTTCCCATCTCCTGCGAGAGTGAGGTGGGGAGAGGGGAAAAAAAATATATATTTTTAAAAACCCCATCATTTGCAGCTGGTAGGGGCTCCTCACGGGGCAGCATCAAAGCAGGAGATGTTCACAAATCGATGCAGCATGACACAGAGATGAGAAAAGGAGGCCTGTGGATTTGTGCCTAGGGCAGCAGGACACTCGGAGACCCAAGTGAAAAATTGTGTTCAGGTATTTACGGGGGGGGAGGGTGCACATGGGTGGGTTGGGGGTGCGGGGGGCACAAGCTTTAATATGGCCGCTCCTTCTGCTGGTGTTCACGGCCGGCATTTGAACGTGTTTCCAATTACAGGGCTGTGATCTTTTCGTTATAAATTGCAAACCCTTAAGCAAACATTTTTAGGCGAATTAAAAAAAAAAAAAAAGGGGCGGGGGAGTCAAGGTCTAATCATTTTCAAAATGAAAGTAAAAACAGCTGCAGCAGTTTAATTAGGAACATGACCTTATGGCTGGAGGCTGCACGACTGAGTATGAGTGTATGTGTTCCCACGTGTGTGTGTGTCTGTGTCTCAGCTCCTCTATAAAGTCAAGTGTCAATTCTGTCGCCTTGGAGTCCGGCGGACGTGCGGACACGCATGTGATGGGTGATGCCAGACATGCCATTTGCCTGGAGGTCCCTGGTATCTCCACACATGTATCCATTAAACAGACCCAGGAGGCTCAGGACAGCAATCGCAACCAGCAGGAGTCGGACCTCAGATTGGGGGCAAGATAAAGCCGTAAAGTGGAGCGGCCACGCAGATGCACAAGACTTGAATTAAGGCCACATGGATTGGGGCTGGCGTGCAAGAGCACCGCTCTGCTGGTCACCCGTTGCAACTACAAGAGACGGGCTTTACAGCTGGTCCTCATTCCATAACAGTGATGGGGGTAGAAGTCTTAATGAATAAATAAATACAAACAAACGGAACGATAGGAAGGATATCCACCAGTACTCAATTGTCAACATGTCCTTGGAAACGGAGTTGGGATGGGATGGTTCTGAATGTGATGCGCAATAGCTGAAGGGAAAGTTAGTCCGGAAGGCTTTAACGACACAAAGCGTTACTGGCTGTACAGAAGCCCCACAGATCCCAGCCCAGAGCGCGCTACCCTCTCCCACTGCAGCCCACCTTTATACAGAGAGGGCTTCTCCTCTTCCTTCGCCCTGCAGGCCAGCTCCAAGAAGTCTTCAATCAGGTCTAACGAAATGAGGGACTGGCTGAACACCAGGCTAGTGCGACAGGAAGGAATCAGCCAATCGGCGTCAGATAAAGGGTTCACATAACTACAGATGGCAGAGGCAAGAACCTCCAGCACGTTCTTCACGCAACGAGACTTACACTTTGTCGTTAAGCTCTTCCGCGATCCGGAGAATTTCAAAAAGGAGCACCATTTTTCCGGAATGATCCAAAATCTCGGCATCAGCTTCCGTCACAAAATCTTTGTGCCAGTCAGGAGAGGGACTTCCGGGGCCAGAGCTAGAGGTCGCTCTCACTGTTGATAGACCAAGAAAGAGGGTCGGATAGGCTTCACAGAAACGGCCGTGACGTTCTGCGCTTGACGGCCTGCACTCTAGCTAATCGTAAACAGTATTAAATTGCATCCCCAGTAATTAATAATTCTGTCGACCAATAGTTACAGCTGACAGTTATGGTTGATAAATGCACACAAGAATGGAGGGGAAGTGAATGATCCCCCTATGGGGGGACGGGGTAGAAGGACTACCTTCTTCCACAGGCTCCGCCCGGTTCCGCCCCTCAGGGTTGCCGCCTCGGGAACTAGTGTTCCACTCTTTGATTACTTCCAGGTCGTCGCTGTCCGATTCATCCATGCTGGCCTTCTTCCCCTTGCCTCGCTTCTTCCTGTGTACAGTCATGGATTGGGGGGGGAGAGGGGGGAGGAGACGTGTTCAGTCTATGAATGGCACACTTCTCCTCGCCTGCATCTTGGCCAGAACACGGTAAACACTAAACATTAATGACTCAGGGGCCTGGTTTGGATGAGTCCCTTCTGCCCAATAAACACTATTGCGGCTCCGCATGCGAAGGACCTATCCTGGGGCCGTTTGGGGAACGGGTTCAGTCACAGCGTAAAAATATCAAAGCAATACCTATGTCTGACTTAAGTGGCAAGTACATTTGAATTTACTTGCTCTTCTCCAGAGCCACTTGACAGTTTGAGCAGATAATATGTGCAACGAATATCAAAGAGAACGGAAGTTACTGTCCCCCGTCACTCAAAAAAAATCTAGCTCTGTATGAGACAGGGCGCCCCCTGGAGGTCCGGCGTGTCCATGGAGTTGCACGTACTTTTTTGTCTTCTCATCTTCTGAGGTGAGGCTCATGGACGACTCGTCCGTTTCTGACGCGATGAACTCTTCCATGCTATCCTCATCAAAGTACCCCTGCGATGAGAGAGCAGAATTCGTTACGGGTGTGGACTTGGACACCCCCGAGAGAAGCTAAAGAGACTTAAAAGGACCGTGTTAGCAAGCTGCTGTCCCCCGGTCGGTGATGTGACTCTTCTCCGTGTCCCACAGTAGATACACTAGGGACCTCAGCCCTTAACAAGATCGCCGACGCTGATTAAGGCGTATGAAACCCGGACGGCCCAAAAAAGTGAAAAAATTATAATAATGAACATCTAGAATCTTGCACTTCAGGTGTGAACCAAAAGTCTCCACACAGGAGGGTAGAGGGGGGCTGTCCACAGACTGTCGAGACGCGGAAAAAAATCCCACAACAGGAGCTACAGGTGGCCTTTCAGCAAGGGGGAGCCGGCTCACACAGTCACCTTTGCTGACAAGCTGCAAAATAATATCACAGCGTATAATTTGAAGAGAAGCCCTAAAACACTTGTGCGGATTCTTATGGTCAGGTTACACTTTGCGGAGAGGGACGGACGCAGACCAGACCCGAGCTCCCAATGCAAGCTTCCGTCGTTATAGACGGAGCCGAAAATCACAGTGGAAACGACATCCTGGCCAGCGCCACATGGTTGCCAGGCGACCAGCGTGTACGAGTGCCACAGATCGACACCCACTGTCCCACCTGGCCTTGCCTTTCAGACCCCCTCGTGTCGTTGGTCTTGCCTCTCTATTCACTTTTCCACAGAAACTGATGAGTTTGGGGAAACTCTGCTGAATATCCCCCCCAGATGGGGCAGACGAGGAAGGCCGCATGCCCGCCTTTTCCGTGCCCCCCCCCTCCCCCCCCGCTATCCTCACCTTGTTTTCTTTGCTGATGTAGTCCAGCTGAAGACACCAGGGATGGGTCCAGATTCTGCTGAGAATCTGGAAATCCTGGAAGAGCTTGGTCCCGGCCCGGCCCCGCCCCCCCTCCAGCGCGGAGCCGACACCTGTGCAGAGATTGGGGGTGAGCGGTGGGGGCGCCACGCGGCATCGTCACGCGGCATCGTCACGCGGCATCGTCACGCGGCATCGTCACGCTCCGCGGTGAGACGGAAACAAGCCGCGCAGCTGTGGCCCCCACAGGGACAGGTGCGACTGGCACCAAACGCTGAACGTGCTTGAGTGGGGGGGGGGGGGGGGATATATTAAAGTCACATAACTTGGCGGGAGAAGATGGGCAGCATTTCAGACAAAAGCCTTTATTTGCGTCTAACTTGCATTTACCGCTACAGGAGAGCGGCCGCTAACTATCGGTCCCCGTCAGACCGGGCTAATTAAAGGCCCGCAACTTTTATTTGGACGCTACACTTGTTTTTGTCAGACTTGGGGCTAAAATAAAAGAGCAATTTGTAACGAAGAATGTCCATTAAAAATAAGGCCAGAGTGATCTGTTCCTTGACCTAACCCCGATGTCCCTCCTCCTCCCCACGGTGAAATGTTTAAAACGGCAGGGGGTCACTGTGCCAGCCCGGTGGTCCCCAGGAAGGTGGTGGTGGTGGTGGGGTGGGGGGGGCTCACGGGGCTCGTTCACAGTCACAACACGGTCAGGGCTTGCGGGAGGCTCAACGTGGAGCAGACTAATGAGTGGGGGGGGGGCTCTCCCAGGGCGCATTGTTATAAAGGGACGTGGGAACCTGTGTGAATGATGCCCCCCTTGCCTTGCCAGCTGCCTCCCCACTGGAGACCTCACCGCTAGCGACACGGGGTAACACAGGCGTGCAGCATGCATACGGCGGTAACACAACAGACTCATAACAATTAAATTAAACCCACTCTATTACTAAACTCAAAACACAACTAGACCCTTAACATAATTAAACCCATGACTAACCACCTACCGCAGGACAACTCACAACGAAAAAGCACAAAACAACCATCACATAGACGCATGACTAAACCATAACATCACCATACCCACAAAGACGCTTAAAAACAAAGAAATAAAGTTGTAACGGGCTAAACATCAGGATAAATATAGTGTCGCCTTCACCTATAACGCAAATTAACCCTGAACATGTTCTAAGATCCCAAATTCGACTCTAGACTTCAGCCCACAGCACAGAGGGAAACCTAACACCCGACCCAAATTCCACCCATATTTCCCCAGACCCCGGGGTTAAAATCAGAACCCAGTTCAGACTGGAGGCTTTTGGTGCCAGGGAGCCGGGATGATGACAGCATGTATGACACGTAATGGGGGTGGGGGTGGGGGGGGGAATGAACCGCGATGCAGAAACTGTGTAAGGAAGGCAATCGTCAGTAACGGCCTTTGCATCAAACATGAACGGACAGACAGAAGGACGGCGAGCCACTAGCCCCGGGACTCAGGCGGTACCTGTGAAGTGTTCCAGGTAATAGCGGTACAGCTTGCACTGGATGGGCGTCACGCGCACTGCCAGCACGTACTCGTACTTCGGCGGGAGGAACTTGGTCAGGGCCGTGTAGTCTCGCCTCTGGGGGGAGGGGGGAATGAGACCGTGGGGACAGGGAGAGACGGGGAGTAGTGAACAGGGTAAACAGTGGTGTGTGATTATACATAAAACGCTTCTATATGTACTTCTATATCAATTGACAGGTAAAACTGTTTCATAGTTTTTATTAAATGATCGTGCAACTCAATTCCAGATAACAAATGCACCATTAAAAATTATTTAACCTCCAGCCAGGAGCCCCAGCTGTTGTTTTTAGTTTCTCCCAAATACCGATATTCCCAGTCTCAGAGGACACCTTTGAACTGGTATATTTTTCCCATAGCTTGACAAAACGACTGGCAGAGTGCCAGACTGGGGAAGCGCCAAGAGAGCGTAACGCACTACTGCACGCAGACGGCGGCAAGAACAAAGGGCCGGGAGACTCGCGTGAAGATGTGTTGTGATACGTGAAAAAATAATGAGACGGATGAGGTATTTGCAGCACGACGTAAACAGACGCGCCCATTAGGGGGCAGCAGCGGTCACATGCCGTTGAACTTACGAATGCCATCAACACCCAAAGTCATACTCCTGTTTGCCAGGGAGAAGGGGAGCCCCCACTCTGGGACAGTAGCTTGTTAAAAAAGTCCCCATAGCTTAGGGCTGTAAAAACGGAGGTCTAGTAAACAATGAAATACTCAGCAGACCAATGTTTCCCAGCCCAAGCGTATGTTCGCCTGACTAATAGAATAGGTTTACCTTTAGGGTAAGCATGACGGTTTGTAAAGTCGTACGGTTAGTGGGAGAGGGGCGGGGCTCACCTGCACGCACCCCGCCAGCATCTCGTACAAGATGTGGGCACGCTTCTTCATGACGCGGACGTCCACCGGCGTGGAGTCGGCGCACTGGCCATTCTGGATGGGATTGACGAATCTGTTGCGGAACTCCTTCACCGAGCCCAGGAGGTTCTCCTTGATGAAGTTCACCATGCAGTGATCTGGGGAGAGCCATTCCTTCAGAGCACCACTCAAGCCTCACCGCAAATACATACAAGCACTACTATAAGCATCCAAGTACAAGGCAGCTCTGTGTGCGGACATCGCATGTGTAGGTTTGTACCAAGTAGGTGACCTGATGTGTACATTCTACCATGCTGTCCCCTATCTTGCACCCTGCAAGACAGGATCTAGGTCCATCATGCCCTTACATTAGACAAGTGCTTATGATGTTTTTTTTTTCCAAACAACTTACAAAAGAGGGAAGGTCTCAGTTCCTGGGTGCTCCCTGGGATTCAAACCTACAGCCTCTGTGTCACTGACACAATGTCCTACTGGGTGGGCTACAGGAGCAGTACACATCCGAGTACATGGGTGTTTCTCCCACTGCACCAGGTAACGTACCCTTGGTACTTCGACAAAATACCAAAGTGGTACCCCAGCTGGTTTGGCACTTCTGTTACTGGAACACGACCAGAAGTCGATGGAAAAGGGAAAGTACCAAAAGTACCGTACTTGGTGCGATGGAAAAGCGCACAGTGTGTATGGTGTATAGTGTATAGGTATAGAAGGATATCAGCAGTGAGACCATGCACTGATTCTCACTCAAGCTCCATGCTTCCGGATTCTCTTGTACTCACACTCGGTGAGGTTGTTCTGCAGAGGCGTTCCCGTCAGCACCACTCTCCGTCGCGTCTTGATGGAGTTCATGGCTTTGGATATGGCGGAGGATTCATTCTTCAGAATGTGCCCCTCGTCGCAGATGACGAAATCCGGGCCTGGGAGACGCAGCAAGGGGAGGTCAGGGTTCGGCCTGGATGAGATGCTCCCACGCAACTGGCTTGCCCGCACGGTACCTGGGTCTACCAGCGTCTTATGGAAGATCTCCTTCAGCTTCTTGCTCTTGATGTTCCTCCCCTGCGTCAGGTTGCGGTACATCTCGTAGCCGATGATCATGACTCCGCCCATGTCCTGCCAGCGCTGCAGGGCATAGGCACGCTCCTGTGGCCTCTTCACCGTGGCTAGCTCAGTCACCTGGCATGCAGAGGACCATTAGCATGTGCTATAGGAGGCACGCTAACCAGTGTTAAGCAGATTAGAATGAGCTAATCCATCCATCTAACTATCCATCCATCATACCTCCTATCAGATGTCCCACAATGTACATGGTATGCAGGGGACACCCTGGACAGAAGCCAACGAGATCACCAGATAAAATTACATGTGACACTAGCAGTAAATGACTTCTAGTTACCATAAACAGGGGCGCAGTATGGGTGTGGATACCCTGCAGATTGAAATGGGGGTCAGCAATTTACAAAATCACACAGCAAATTTCATCGTGGGGAACCTGCACCAGGGCGGCTCCGAGAATCCTGTACTGGATAAGCGAACATGGAAGGTGGATGGATGATATTTTTAAAGAGGAAGTTGAGGTGCAGAAAGGGGTTTCTCTCCAAGCCTGTAATTATCTTTTAACTATTTCCCCAGCCCCATTAAACCATATCCTAATGAGGCTGCGATGTCAGATATGTATCTCAGTCACTTCAAAATCACGCCGGAAGCCAGAAGCCTGTGGTGATTTTATATTAACCCACAGATCTTAAATTACACTATTATTATTGTTCCTTAAGTGCAGAAAACAAACCTTGTACTTTTATCCCCCAAATTACAATCTATTAAAGATCTGAGGAACTTGACTAGGCTCATTATACTTAAACATGACATCAGGTGTGACAGCAGAGTGACTCATCATGCAGAACTGCTGCCTCAGAGCTCCCACGTCGGGGGTTACAGTCTGAATGACCTTCCTGTGTTGTGTGGGTTTCCGGAAGGTACTCAGGTTTCCTCAAAGGCATACAGTTTGGATAATTGGGGTCTTGAAATTACCCGTGTTCTTAGTGACTGGTTGTGCCTTGCGATGAACTCACATCCCATCCAGGGTGTACCCCAGACTTGCACAGTCAACCCGCAGTGCACACCAATTACCCCAAACCCCGCATATAATCCAGACCAAGGTTAAGTGGGTAGAAGGCGAATGGACGACATGCCCGAGCTAAACCAAAAGTGTATCTGTGTGACTGCTCCGTTATGCGCGACTGCTCCGTTATGCGCGACTGCTCCGTTATGCGCGACTGCTCCGTTATGCGCGACTGCTC
>JAODUD010000002.1:13320069-13333893 GCA_026784285.1 Stomatorhinus walkeri
GACTGCTCTGTTTGTATACAGCACTGCTACATCAAGAAAGATACAGAGTAGCATAACAGCGGCTCCCCGACGGACCTCCAGGCTCTCCTCGTCTTTCATGCCCTCTTGCCACTTCTCAAACTCGTTTAACCAGTTGAGGACAGTGTTGAGTGGGCACACCACCAGGGAGGTGCTGTAGTTCAGCTTGTCACACAGCAGCATGGTGTGCAGGAAGGTCACCACCTGGTGGGAAAGAGCGGTGTGGTATCACATGACTAACGCCCCTACTAACTAACAACACGGTATGCATGCTGTTTCTGTCACCTAAAGTGCAGCTGCACTCTAGTGGCAGTTGCGTGAACTGCACTTCAGTAGTCGAGCTGCCTCACCTGCAGAGTTTTTCCCAGACCCATGCAGTGTGCCAGGATGCACCCAGAGCCAAGTGCCTTCTTCGCCTTCTTCACAGACTCGCAACAGCAGTCCCACATGAACTGTACTCCTGCGGTGACACAACGACACGGAAGTGAACAGAACAGGTTCCTGTGATCAAAATCAGAGAACTGCAATCCGTATGGATCCATACGGATATCGATAGGGGCGCTAAGCGACGAGTCCCTTGGAAGATTCGTGAAGCACATAGCACCCTTTTAAATAGATTTCGTGTCTTAATGAGGAAACGGCAGCGGTGTCAAGGTCAGAGACCTCATCAGAAGCTACTCACCATCGACCTGATGGGGCTTCAACTTGGTCACCAGGTTCCTGTGGACCTGGACCAGCGGCTCCTTAGTCTCCTCATCCTCGTCCAGCACCAGCTTGGTGGTGATGGGGCAGGGCACCTGCGAAGCCTCCTCCACCACAATGACCTGCATGGTGGATACCGGGGCTCTTTGGGACAGCACCATGGGGCTGGGTTCACCTATATTTCATGCCGGAAGGGCTTCTCCCTTCTCATCATAAGTTTTTGATGACTCTCTAAGTATATTCCAGGACCTGTGGTTCTACATGAGCATAAGTGTTTGCCCCACTGACCTCTCGCAGCTTTTCCCTCAGCTGCTCCCTTTCCGCGATGCGTTTCCTCCTCTCCTCTTCTTCTTTCAGGGCGTTCTGGGTCTCTGACCTCAACTTGTCGTCCTTAAGGATCTTACGGATCTTCTTTCGGCCCTTGGGCGTGCTTTTCGACTCGTCGTCATCATCGCTGGCGTCGTCTTCTTTTTCCCCATCCTCCTCGCCGGAGCCGCTCTACGGGGAGGGGGAATGCGGCGCATCATCAACAGGATGCGGCCCTGCTGCCACCAAAACCCCACCCCATTTCCCAGGATACCCTGCACTACCTTCTCGTTACTGGAGGAGTCATCCTGCACCTTGATGCGACGCCGTTTCTTCTTCTGGTGGTAGCTCCGCTGGCTTTCCTCTCCCGCCTTCTTCGATGATCTGAAGGGTGGTTGATTTTGAGTAACGAAAAACCCAACAGCCAGAACTTAAATCCCTTTCTGCCGTAAGGCTGAGTGTGAGGAATATGACCGGTGACGAAGCTGGGCTCTAATTCAGTTTCCAAATCTGAGAAATGCAGCCACCTTGTGGTGGAAATGTCACAAGAGCAGCTTGTGTACTCGGCAGTTTCTGGAAAGCCAACTGGGGGAGAAGTTCACTTGCGGTAAGAGATTATTCATGAATTTACAGTAAACCCGTAGCCGGTAATTTAGCACAGCTGTGGGCATGACGCTGACAGAACTGCTGGCAGAGGAGAAACGAGGGATGCTGGGAGCTGGCCTGCAGGGTGGTAATGCTGGTGGTATGGGGGGGGGGGGCGGGGGGTTGGGGGAGGCGGGAGTTTTCACCTCGTCTTTCGTCGATTACCCTCATCGGATTCGCTGACTTCCTCGCTCATGCCTGTCGCCCCGCTCTGGGCTGACCCGTCGGACTCCTCAAAGTCAGAATCGGCAGTGTCATCGCTGCTCACTGCCAGAGTGAATTGAAAGGACCGGTGAGACCAGCAAGACCAGCAAATCAGCTGGAAGGTGCCACTGGTGCTACTAATGTGGGGTATTTATGGCAGGTGGTCTCTCGAAGGAGCGCGCAGTGCCCACTGCGAGCCGCAGAGGGCGCTCCTCGCCTACCCTTCCTTCGGGCTTTCCTCTTGCCCTCCTTCTTGGCCTTGCCGGCCGGCTTCTCTTCCCCGGACTCGCCCTCGCTCAGCGACAGCTTGTGGCGGAGGAGACGGTGTCGGTGGCGCGTCTTCTTCACATCCACGTCGGAGTCGGAGCCCGAGTCAGACACCTCGTTCTCTGCAGGGACAAGCGACGGTGTTAGTGGCAGCCGCCAGAGAGGGACATTACGGCCCCAGGCAGCAGTGTGACAAGACCGTGATCATGACATTCATCTTAGACTACAAATTCCACAGCTCTTCGATCCCTTAAAAACTTATATTCAGCTGCTGTGGAACCAAACAATACCTGGCTATTTTCACCCAGTCAGTTCTGGTTAGGCACTTCGTTTATGGGTTATATCATACGATTCCCTACAACAGTGTTTCCCAACACGGTCCTTGGAGACCCCAAGATTTCGCTCTCTCGCAGTTTTGCTCTCTCCCAGCTCCGTGCCACTTTTACGCTCACCTTCCAGCTGCCGGACTTGACAGGCAAAGGACATTGCAATGACAGCATCATTGAGGGGATTAAATCGGAACGCAGATCCCTCCCGAAATCTGCACGGTCCATGTGGATTTTACACCGCGACTCCGGTCTGGTGAACACGAAGTGCTACTGTCTGTCTGCCCCTGCTGAAGATACCTGGGTGATTCAAGACGCTGGAAACGGGGCTGTCGTGTGCCGCAAAACACATCTCATCCATCACTATTTTCTTGCCAAAATTGCAAGACAAAAAAACCGTGTGACGTGAAAATGACTGCCTCAGTATTTCATGAGCACTTGGTTAATCAAGAATGCCTCTCTGGTTAAACATTAGCAACCACATGCTATGACCCTAAGGCAGAATAACTGAATGCAGTATTTATAGATACATCTGCTGGAATGTCAATATAAAAATATGCAGGATATTCCTGTCAGTAGTGCTTTGTTAATATCAGCATCCAAAAAGATTGTTCTAAAAATGAGCAATAGGGACATAGATGACAACATACAATAGAATATCAGCTTTAAAGGAAAGAACGTGTTTTTTAACCATTAATTACTCAGAGAAACAGCACACGCTGTTCCAAGTGAATTTCTAGACTATTATATTCATTACAAATGACCAATAAAAAATGATATTTCAACATAGAGCTGAGACAACAAAATGACTTTTATGTTGAGTTTTAAGCCAGATTTACACTAAAGAGCACATTTCAAATGGTGTCACTTCCTGGTGCTCAGCACAAGCTATTGACACATTTCCACTGCATGAGGTACTATACTGTTGGTATATCAAGATGCTGGTTTTCCACTGGCGTAAAAACTGGTAACGGCGTGAAATTAAATCATAAAATGGCCGTAGTATATTATAAGGCAGCATTAATACTAATACTACATGTCATGCAAATACAGACCTTACATCGCTAGTCAGGTACATTAAGATCAGGCTTTTTCATACCTTCAATTCTATACAGACAATATAGCAAAGGGAGTTTAAGTCTCATTAAACCATTTTTACTTTGTCATAGGAAAAAAAACAAGTTTTGCAGTTTAATTGATTTACCTGCACTGCTTTTGCATCAGCACTGTATGTGCTCTTCGAGACACATTATCGTCCGTTATCATCCTTGCCATTTAAATCATTTAGATGGGTTCATAAAAAATGTATCTTGAATACTACTGGGCGGTATAGATGGTATAAACGGTATACGATATAAATTTGGCCAACGGGAGAGATTTTGATTATACCGCCCTACCGCGGAAATTTCTGCTCCTCGCCCGCAAAAATGACGTAATGAAGTTGCGTCAAATAATTTATTTATATGATTTATATGAAAATTGTGTATATATGATTATTGCTGCACCCGGCAGCAGAGCCCTGCACGGGTCTGATTTTGACAAACCACACCCGCCCGTACCCGTCATACTTAAACCTGTATCCGAACCGTCATCCGAAAGAAATAAATTTAAATTCTGCACCCGATCTGCTACAAATAAATAATAACACCCGACCCGAATGAAAATCAGTCAGATTAAAAATTAAAGACAAAAGTTTATTGCCACAACAAACGACCAGTGACATGTGCAGCATCAGTTGAAAAGGCGTGTAGCCAAATGTAAATGTTGCTTAATAACAGCCTAATAATAAGCAAAACAAATGGTAGTAGCCTACCTCCAAACTAAAAGAATGTTTGATATTGCAATGCCCAAACATAGCCTTACCAGCTTACAATTAAATGTGTTAATAAAACTAATATTATATAAAATGCACATTAGGCTACCCTGCACAGTATTGGGTTTTATAAGCTACCTATGTGCACTGTCCATTTTCCTTTGATTACCCGATTGGAATTCCTACGTGAAGGCGAAGACTAGCGTTTGGTGCGGTGCTTCATATTACTGTGTAAAAAAGGATATCGTTCACAACTGATGGCCTCCGCTGACTACTTCAGCATCCATTTCTAACAACTGGAAATCGCGTGCGTTTTTTGAAAATGAAAGTGGGAGAGATTTCCGGGAATGCGTGTGCAGGCATAAACTGATATGGATTTTACGTTTTATCATCTTGAATGCAGGGATTTTGTCACTAACATATAGCCTTTTGTTGGCACATGATGTTTTGAAAACTGCAATTTAGCTCTCCTGCATCCGACCCGACCCGAACCGAACCCGTATACGACACAGCAGAATATTTTTCACCCGTTTCATCAAAATTTGCGGGTCGCCTATCGGGTGCCCGAACCCGTGCAGGACTCTCAGGAAAGATGGTCATAGTAATATAGATCGTTTTTTTCTGTTTTCCTATACAGTTTACAAAACCAACCTGTGTTTTTAATAAAACATAAAACCAGTGAAGTTACTTAAAATGTTTTCATATTTTTCTGTAATTGCAAAATTTGCACAATAAATATTCTGCGTTCATGACTACTTTGAAATGTGTTAACAGTTTATTATACAACTTCCAGCTGCAATGCCTCTGCTATGGACATATGTTACCCTTTCAAAAACAGTTATATTGAAATTTACAGATCAAATCATATACCGCAATATATACCGTCTACCGTTCAAATTATACTGAAATATGAATTTTATGCCATATTGCACAGCCCTAATCTTGAACTTCATTTTTCTTATAAATACTCCGATATTTCTTACAATAAAATCACATCACGAAAATTTCTAGTACTGTGCTGCCCTATTGTATTATCCAAAATATTATTTTATTTCTTGTTCTGCTGTCCAGATCTTGTAGTATCTGTTCTTCTAATCATATTGCAATTAAAGCTGGTATACCTTCGTTTGTCTGTACATCCATCTGTATGTGTCTTTTTTTTTTTTCTTACTTTATCGGAGTTTGTAATTTTTTGCAAGAAGGCAGTCCTGTGTCAGAGGCAGGTCATTGGCATAAGAAATTGAAAGAAAGTGCTTGCAAGTCCCACCCCAAAGGACCAACGAAGTACCTCTGCCCGTTTGGTGTTTTAGGTACCGGAAGTCCATGGAACAAAGGAAGCACTGAAAATATAGTACAGTGTACGGTGCGGTGGAAAGTACCCTAGCAGAATCATGTAGGGAAACGTTTCACCTTCATCTGCAGAGAGTACCTAGCAGAGCAGTTAGGCAATGCTTCCTGGATTCAACGACGCGGCCAGTTTTTGGACTGGCATGCTGGCACTACGGGGCACAAACCATGCCCACGTTTAACATGTCGGGCATATCTGCATTCAGCAGCTCACCAGTGTAAAACTGGCGGAATATATAACAGAGCAGTTTAGGTCAGACATCTTGTCTAAGGTCTCTGCACTAGGGCCCCTCCTGACTTTTCAGCTGAAAAGTCCTTACTAATTACACCACAATACCATTAGCGCTATATATACAAAATAAATCGCATTCATTTTTTAGAATGCATAACTTCAAAATACATCTATCTTGCAATTAAATTTTACGAACATTCAATCCATTAGTCTCATAATTGAATTATTGGATGCTACCCCTTAATTCCCCCCCGTGATCAGCACGAAAGCATCACTGATCAAAGCAAGACACCCGCTAGGGGGCATCGGAGATCACCGACCTTCCTCATCTGCCTCCTCTTCCTCATCTCCTGCCTTCTTGGTTTTCTTCTTGTCCTCCTTCTCGGAGTCCTCGTTGTCTGACGAGCTGTCCTCGCCCGAAGAGTAGTTGGCTTTTATTTGGGCCAGAAGCATCCTCTTGGCGATTCTTTTTGAAAGAGGAATGACAACATCAGAACGCTGCGGTCCTCAGACGGCTTTCTCGATCTCACCGTCTCTACAAGCCCGGTCTCCCTCCCTCCTTCCTTGCCCCTGTACTCCTTCTTGGAATCGACCAACCTCCTGCTTCGCTCGTGTACTCCTGACGCCCGCCATGAAAATTTCGTGCTCGCGAGGCCGCAATTACCGACACGCCATTGTTGCCAGAGAATGTTTGCTTTATGGGAAGATAACAGGGAGAAATTGCTGTAAACGACGTTTGCAAAATGTCCATCGAGGTAAACAGTTTTCCAGACACCCATTGTCCGCATACTAAATCTTCTGGGGATGAACAATGGCTAATTATCTCCATACAGATTCTCATCCTGCAGAATCAACTGCTAACAAGCTGCTTTCTATTAATAGAATCACTTTAAAAAGCACACACAAGTTTACTTAGATTCTCTGGTGGGCAATTTGTTAAAGCCTGGTTTTGGGAGTATGTTTTTTTTGCCCTTAGTTTCCCCCCCCCCCCGTTCTTGTGAATTAGGTCATGTTGATGAATAGCAGGGGGCGACATATTTGATTAAATGAAAAAATGATAAATCACTTTAGAGAACTGCAGGTGCTTAGATTGGCTTCACAAATACTAAAAACATCCTGCTGGAAAAACATACTATGAACCAAAGCAGTATGTTATATACTGTAGTTAGCTACATAGTAGTATGATTATTACTTACTAACACGTATTAAATATAAGGGGGTATTTTTAGTGTACACTAATCTGAAACACAGATATAAAACCTTACAAACCGGCAAAAGGACCACTTTAAACGTAATACAATTTAAATTACATTCACAATTGATTTTATACGATAAAAATAGGAGGGGAAAAAACAGCAAATACAAAATTTGTGACACGGCAAGATAACCCGTCCAAGATAAGGTATATAAAACGTGCATAACGGCAGAATAAACTCTTGATATCGGCAGGAAGTCGACTGGCATTAATCCACACTTTGATTACAGCACTGAGCAATGAAGACTCAGCACTTTAGACAGGTACGGACGACAGCGGGTCGCACCTATCGGGGCTGCCGGCAAACTGCTGATATGGTGCTTTTCGCAGCCCGGACCAGAGCACCAATAAATCACTGTAAAGCAGAAGGCTAGTAGCAGAGTTACGAGACGATATAACATGGTCTGACTGCAGCTGTGTAAAATGCCCAGCGCTGAGTGGTCCACCTACCTTCATTTCACAAAAATTTATATGTTTATACAAAACTAGCCATTTTAATCAATCTCGCCCTCAGTTCACTAAAAATGCCTTTTTTATAAAAATATATATATATATATATATATATATATAAAAATCCATTCATGTGTATAAAATTAGCATGTGCTGATTACAATCTTTTCTAATAGGATTTTATGAGCTGCCAGATTAGCGGTATGCACTGTAAAATAAGGACTTGCCCTGGTCTCCAAGATTTTAACACCCAACGCACCCACGTCTTTCTGAAATACGAATCCATAACAATAAACATCACCACACAGTAAACAATGGAAGGTAATTAGCAGCAGAATATGAGGCATTTCCGCTCGCTCATTATGACATACATCTCTGCAATACAACCCAAAACCTGTGAGGCAACTGGTTAATGAACATAACTTATATGGGATAATTTTATTATTACTTTTTTGCATGTCGCCCAGTGTTTCATAACTAACTTTCTCGCTCCTGCATTTCAACCAATTTCACCTTTCCAGTTAGTCAGCATAACAATATCCAGGAGATTTTCCAGCTAAAAGCATGTTTACCAAACTCAGAGACCCAGCAGATGTTAGCTTGCCTGCTCTGGACTGTTTTTAAAAACAATAAACCAGGCAAAGACAGGTTTTACCCTCTTTAATGAGAAGATCTGAGCTTCTCCTCAGTGACTGTAGGGAAACATATTCACTGTAATATATTCAATAGGTAATACTGCACTAGAAAATTATAACGCTTCAAGCTGCGTGGAAAATAAATTAAGTTTCTTGGAAATGGTGCCTGTCCATTAATTCCCACGTTCTCTTCTTCAGAGTCATACCTGTTCTCTGGGTCATCATCCTCGTCAGCCATTAATATTGGTTCAGGCTTAATCTCGGCCTCATCTCCTACAGGGTAAACATGACATCAAGTCAGCATCAATGCATCCTGTATTAAAAGTCTTGACAATCTTCTGCTTCAGAACTTCTGCTGTTCAGGGTTATTTCATGAATAGGTGGTAAGTGACTATTCGTTTAATTAAGGTAAACGCTTTTTTTATAGATATTTTTATGGGCAGCTAATAATTCACATCTTCTAAAGGAGTCTGATGGGGGGACAATACCAAACATTAGTACATTATTGCTTTATGTGCTCTTGTACAAAGTTTGAGCATTTGACTCTTGTAGATGAATCGCTGAAGTCAGCAAAGCATGCCGCCTCACCTGAAGACTGCTGGAATGTTTCTGTTGCCATTGCCATCACCTCCTCTGTGATGGGCTTGATCTTCTGCTGGTCGCCACTGTCATCTCCAGAGTCTTCGTTTCCCTCGTCCTCTTCACTGGAAGACGACGCCGACTTCCTCGCGGCGCTCTTGGCTTTCGGTCGGCGTTTCGCCCCCTCCGGCTTCTTCCTCTCCTTCGCCACGTTCGCCGGCGGCTTCTCATCCTTCCCCCCATCAGACTCCTCATCTTCTTTTTTCTTTTCTCGGAGGAGTCTTTTCTTGACAGTGTTGAGTTTGCTCAGACTCTTGATCTCCTTCTCCAGGTCTGAGTCTGAGGAGTCGGAGCCCTTCTCCTTCATCTTCTTGGCAGCCTTCTTTGATGTGCTTTTTTGGTCGCCCTGGTCTGAGTCTGAGGATCCGTGCTTGAGCTTGCGCTTTGTGGCCTTCCTCTCCTTCGACTGCGACGTCTTCTTGTTGATCTGGAACAGGCACTTTTGGACACTTTTGGGCACGACCTCGTCCCCACTCTCCCCTACGTCCGAGCTGGGCATCATGGCAGCCGTCTGGAGCAAAACTGCTGGCATCTCGTCAGAGTCCGAGTCATCTGCCCTGCTGGAGGAGGCCGCGGCTCTCTTCGGTTTACTCTCCTCCCCGTTTTGGGGGGCTTCCACCTCTGCAGATCCCTCGTTGTCCGTGTCACTGGCGCTGTTGTCCTGAGAGTGGGCGGGCCGGCTCTTGCTGTCGGCCGGTTTCCGCAGGGGTGTGGTCTTCACCCGTGGTGTTCGTCTGTTCTCCGAACCTTCTTCCTGCAACTGAGCCCCGTCCACGTCTCCATCAGCCTCCTGCTCAGAAGCCACCGACTCTTCTATTTCACTCATGTTCTCCTCCTTGGTCTCCAAGCTGGACTGCGGAGATCCTTTGACAGGTACAGGAGATAGTTTTACCACTAGATGTTTAGTAACTTTGGCTGGGGCGCCCCTTGCTGAATCGGGGGACTTCCCGCGGGCGGCAGATGACCTTGAGGTCCTCCTACTTTTGGTCACACTGAGCTCGTGCCTCTCTGCCACCCCTGAGGAGTCCGCAGCAGCCTCCATCAACTCGAAAAGCTCGTCAGGCACAGAGACCGGGACCGAGACAATATCTTTGTCGTCGGATGCATCGTCCGCTGATGCAGACTCCTCATTGCAGTCCGTGTCCTTCTCAGAGTCTGCACTCTTCTCTTTGGCTTGGCTTTCTTCTGGAACTTTCTGGGGTAAAGAATCAGGGCTTCCCTTCATCTCGACATCTGAGTCAGTATGCCCGGCTCTACCGTCCTCACAACACTCGCCAGCAGCTTCTGCTAAATTATTCACACAGTCTTGTTCTCCAACATGATTATCAGAGGTGTCAGTAACCTCAGTCTCTCCATCCACA
The DNA here is from genome assembly GCA_026784285.1 of Stomatorhinus walkeri. Taxonomy (NCBI): domain Eukaryota; kingdom Metazoa; phylum Chordata; class Actinopteri; order Osteoglossiformes; family Mormyridae; genus Stomatorhinus; species Stomatorhinus walkeri. Next base: position 13,330,270 of record JAODUD010000002.1, read on the forward strand.
CATTGCATCTGTGATATCAAGGTTGCTGACTTCTCTTGCCCATTCTGCAGCTCAAGGTCTTTAAATTCCTTCTCCAAGGCTTCCTCCAGGGCACCGTGGGCCTTCTTCAGGTCTTCCAGGACTGACCTGAACGCCTTCAGGTGCCGCAGCCTGACCACATTCGTTCCCTGGTCCTGGCTGCCCTGCTGAATGAACTTCACAAATGTATTGTTCAGGCCCGTCGTGGTTTCAATTAGTTTCTTGGTCTTCTTAACCAGCTCCTTCGGTACCTTAAGTGCTTTGTAGGAGAACGTCAGTGTGCCTGAGCTGAGGCCGTCCACGCCATGCTCCCTGCCGTTGAGCGCGGCCTTCTCCTTCGTCGTGCGCTTGGGCATGCCGTGCTCCCGAGCCGACTTCTCGTGCTCCGCCTTGGAACGCTTGCGGTGTTGTTGCCACAGATGCTCCAGGTTCTGTAGCACGCTGTTGCACGCGGTCACCAGGTCCAGCAGGGGCTCCGGGCTGCACACGTAGCAGTACCACTGGCTGTCCTCATCCATGATGCCCGACAGCTCCTTGCGGCCCAGATTACGCAGGATGCACTTCTTACAGAAGGCGTTACTGCAGAAGTCACAGCAGATCAGGTTTCCCCCCTCAGCACACCACCTGCAGAATGAGAAGAACTACTTTTATTTGGGGGGGGGGGGGTGTGGGAATAGCAAAGAGGCTTTTTGGAGACTTTGATGATAATTTTCATCTCAATTGCAGAGAAGGAACCTTTTGGATACACAGCATCAACATGAAACGGCAGGAAAACACAGCATAGTAACTTACACTTAATTTCTGCAAAACCTCTGCAGATACACCCAGAGAGAGGCTTAAAATTCAGTACGTTTCCTATAAAGCACTTTGGTGATATTAAATTAATAAAACACGTACAAATGATGGCGAGTGCCCAATCTGAGTTGGCAACTCCAAACAGGCAATATGACTAAGAATCTCATATGTATGCAAGTCAAATATGTTCACGCCGAGCCTCTGGCAGCTACTTATGTATTACTCAGTGTTGTATAGCTGCTGTTTTCCTTCTGTTGAAAATGCTCCGACAGGAAACTTTTAATTATCCTGCCCTGATTAACCGCGCTGCGAGACGGATGCGGGCAGGTTTTCCGAAAATGGGCTACAGCCAGCAATGAGTGTAGCCTCGGACATTCCGCAAAAACAAACCCGGAATGTCCAACTCAAATGCCGAGCTGCTCCAAATCAGAAATTTGTGTGCATCATAACGATGGTGGTAACGCAGTTCAGACCTGCACTGCTCGTCCATCCCATCTGCATCCTTGCTGATGTCATCACTCATGTAATATTTGAAGCAGGACTGGAAAAGAAGAATGAAATCAGGTTTCAGCATTGTATATTACACCGACCCCTTGACAGTTTCAGAGATAAAGCAACAGGCCCACAAGAATGGCGCTATTTAGAAATTAAAGTTAGAAACAGCCAACAGTTCCAAATGATTTTTATATTGTTATACCTTTAAACATATTAAATTGATTTATTTTCAGTATGCGAGTATTTAACTGTACAAGGAGTACGGTCAACTGTTTCTTAGTAAAAAAAATAGAACAGCAAATCATGCAAAGTACTTTCATTTCATTTAAAAAGTATAGCTAGGATGCATTTCTAGGCATTTTTAGAGGGTCACACGGAAATGAGACACTTTGGATAGTGGTCTGACATCCCAGGATTAGAGTCGTTATGAGAACAATAATTTACAAAAATGAGAAACAAGTTCTGACCTTGCAGATGAGCACCTTGAGCACGGGGTGCTGATAAATAGAGTCCTTCTGGAAGTGGTTGACTTGCTGTCCACATGCGGTGCAGCTCACGATTCCATGCATGTGCTCTCCTGCAGAAAGACGAGCATATCTGTCCTTATATGGACATCAAGGGACCCGCCCCCACCCCGGTAAACTTTAACTCCTCCCATACTCTATAAAGACTGGTGCAGTGCATGCTGGGATAGCCCCTTCATCAACTCAAATCAAAGAATAGTTTTTAACACCAAAGGCCGTGTCACCTACCAAAAACTACACAGAAGCCCATTGGGAAAACCAAATACTTTATTTTAAAAGGAATTTAGGGTTCTAAGATCACCATAGGGTTCTAGATCACCATGCCATATACCAGGGGCGTCAGACTCCAGTCTTGGAGAGCCTTTGCCCTGTGTAGTTTAGTTCTTTCCCCGTTCCACCACAAATGAGCTGTGTGGTAATCAGCACAAGGAGTTGCAAGGAGCTGAAGCAGGCGAGTTAAATGAGAGGAACCCCAAGAACGCGCAGGACCCCTGCCATACACTGAAGAACACACAGGTTCCCCATTGTGCTGTGAGTGTTACAGAAGGTTTGCAATGAGGAAGCTGCACTCACCGCCTCTCTTCCGCGTGGAATCCGTCTTCAGCTTCCCCGCTCCTCTGCTGCGGAACTCGGGGCCCCTGAAGTCGTCTTTGGCTTCATTTCCCACAGGTTCCGGCTTGACTACCACGGTACCTGGAGGGTGCGGGGAAAGGGGGCCGCTGGGCCAATGACGCAGGCCATCTACAGCTGGTGGAACCTGAAGCCCAGAGCTCTGAACAAGTGCCACAGAAACCCCGGGTACTGGACAGCTGAGAGCAGCTAACAGAAGTACCTTTTACGTTTACATTTATTTAGCTAGCAGACGTGTTTGTACAAAGCGATGCGCGAGTCAGCAGGAGATAGCAGGGATATGGGCCTTTTTCAAGGGGCCAACTGTGACATCTCTCTGACAGCCATGGAATGTGAACCCACAACCTTCTTTACAAAGTCCTAAACTGGCACACATCACCTCAGAGGTGCTAATTTCCATGGATCTTTACATTAATCAAGTTTGAGGGGAGGTGGGCGTCTATCACCAATCGACCAATCAGGGGAGACCAGCTGGCCTTACCTTTCGGCAAGCTGCTCATATCGAGGGAGCAGTCTGACGGATGCGTGGGCACGGCGTTCTCGTTCCCGCTGTCGTTTGAAGTGTCCGACTCGTCCAACCCAGTGTGCTTTGTTACCACGGAAGGTTTCCTGAAAGAACAAGCCGGACATCGCCGCTCTTCAGCCGCGTGCGATTCTATGGGCCCGAGGGGGGCGTCACCCTCTGGGAGCGCGGTGCCGGTTTGGAGTTTGGTGCGATCTTACCTTTTGGAGCGGGAAGAGGAAGGCTTTGGAACCTCTGTTGAGCTGCCTGGCTGTAGGGAACAGGAGGGGAAAAAGGCAAGAAGTCAGCATTTGATTTCAATTGCAATTAAGCGGGAAAATAAAGTAATGAAGTAGAGGGATATCCCATAATAATTTGAACAGCTATTCTAAAGGCTTTAAGCCACCAAAGAAGGGGGGAAATCTGGTTTAGGAATAGCATCCGGACTCTGATCCAGACTCGGAACTGAGTGACTAAGCTGAGCAATTAAATTTGATGATGGATTTTAAGAAAATTAACTTGAGGACGAGTCAAAAATGGATGGTGACCCATTTCAGCACACAGGCCTACATAGCTCTGATATCAGGGGAGCCTGATTCAGGCCTGCGGAATCACGAAGGTGGGGGGGGGGGGGTGGGGCGGGCGACACTGTTTGAGTTA
>JAODUD010000002.1:13333903-13358760 GCA_026784285.1 Stomatorhinus walkeri
CCCCCCCCCCCCCCCCCCCCCCCCCCCCCCCCCCCCCCCCCCCCCCCCCCCCCCCGACACTGTTTGAGTTACAATGGGAATGATGAACATGAGAATGACACATAGAAGCCAGAGGATCCAAATTGAGTCTCGTGGGCAAGTAGCAAGGATTTCATCTAATAAATTTCACATTCATAAAAATTATCTTTTGACCAGACTGGTGTACTATTTAAAACGATACATACATCTATAGATGGATGCGGCATATATTTGAACCAATATCAGATTCGCCAATTCCCAGTTTAACCGGGGTCTGGGCTGAAACCAGCACAATGTGGGGAAACCGCACAAATTCCTTGAGTACAGAGCTGAGATAGGATTCGAACCCCTGACACTGGAGATGCAAGGCAACAATGCTACCCTTAATAATACTGCCATTTTCGCTCATCGAAAAGCAAAACGCATGGTAAATAAATCTTATCTAGTTACTATAATTTATTTAAATATATATGTATTTCCAAAGGCTGCAAAAAACACCCCTCTAAGTTGGAGGTAGTCAACAGTACATAATATCAAGCACAACCACAGACTGTAGTCTCAGTCCCAATGAATGTTTGACTGGCAAGAGCAGAGAATGAAGGGTCAGGTTTTGGCCAAATTTTGAACGAGCACATCAGACTGGCATCCATCCACAGAGCATCTTCACAGACTGCTCTTAAGTGTTAGCCTGTGGTTTGAATAATCCACACCATTTACATCTCATCCAATAAGTCACTTGAGATGTTTATTTGGTGGAAAGACAGTCAAACAGCGGGCAGATCACTGTGGTGGTAGATCATGCCAACAAGCATTTTGTGGCAAATGTTTAAGTACTTTCAATTTAACTTTGAAAGATCATCAGAGAAGCAAAGTTAGATTGCTGAAGACTAGCAATACCCCCTAAGAAAGAGTCAAAAGTTTGGTTTTAAATACAGCTATGGTAACATAGCATGAATCACATTGGTTCTTATTTGCCTGTCGAGTAAACACCTTCATAGAAGCATCAGTACATTGTAACACCCATATAAATACAAATCTATAAAATAGCCCATTAAAACCGACGGCTTGATTAGTACATAATACACAAACATTCAATCAGGAAAGGAAAAAAACATGCAACCATATGACAGCAGTTGCTTTTTCATTAAAAAGAAGAATGAAACTGAACAAACGCCAGATTGCACATTCGCTTATTTACTGGCTGATTTATTGTATGTGGCAATGTAGACCACATGATGCATACTTTGTTTCCATAAGGAATCGGGTCATTTCCTGTTTCACTACCTGGCGTACCAATCACTGCCGGTAACGGGACATTTTCCATATAATTTCCAAGATGTATTATGCCACGTATATTATCCTTTTTTCCCTACAGAAACATTGATTCTGAAGATTTGAAGCTGAAAAGGACTGGGGATATCCCTCTAAATTAAAAATAATACACGAATGCTGTTTGAATAAAGGCCAACTTTCAATAGACAGAGCAGTCTCAGCGTAACAGCACAAATGCACATAAGATAAGTATGACAAGAAATTACTGTGCATTTTAACCTTTATACCATAAATGAAGTATGCATTAGTTGTAAAAAGGTTAAAATGCATGGTAATTTCTTGCCATACTTATTTTATGCGCATTTGTGCTGCAAAGCCAAGAAATTGCTGCATGCATCGCTTTATATGCCAAATGCATACCTGAGTATCAGTTACGTACATCCCTGCTTATTGATGGGCTTAATATTACTGTTGGGTGGCGATGACTTTTCACCAGGAAACAGGCATGAACCCTGTCAGACATTTTACCGCAGTCAGTAAAACATCTCGTTCCACTACAGGTACTAAAAACAGGAACCCTTAAAAAAAAACCCCTAAAGTAATCTGACGATGGAAAATGTAATGTGTAATGCGGAGGAAAAAACACTTTCAGTAGAGAGATAAAACTTTATTAAACCCCAAGGCGAACTTAAGGAAATACAAGATTTATGGAAAACAAGACAATAAGTTCATAATTCAGATTTAGTGATAAAAATAATCCAAACTAATTTGAATTTGAAGCCGCACACTGATCATGCTTTAATATTGGGTATTTGGTATAAAGTCTGCACTAACTCAAAGTGCATGCATGGTGCATTTTTACACTAAAAAAACTGGAGTCTGAAAGATTTCATAACGTACCTCTTCCATGTTGTGGTCTATAGTGTTTGATTCAGTGGAGACCTTGCTCATTTTATCTGGAAGAATAAAAAAACAAATAAAAACGGTTCACAAATTGCATCCAAAAAATGAACAATCCAGTAAGACCAGGACATTATACATAGTCTCATTCATAATCAAGTGTCCCTAAACAGTGTGAACATTACACTGCATCACATGGCCTGGTGTCACTCTCAACGCTGGGTGACCGTGCCAGAGCCAGCTGCAGCCCCAAGACACTTAGGTACTCACCCTGAGATTGCCCAGGAAGCGGGAGTTTGCTGCTTTCGTCGTCAGAAGAATGCCCCAGATATTCATGAAGTTTTGTCACCAATGTATTCAGCTTGCTGGCACTGTTGGCGAGGGGGCCAGGAAATAGCAACATGTGAAATAAATAGAGCAAAACAACTTCTATTCATGGCTGATATGATATAGGCTTCGAAGGAATATCTTATAATTCAGAGATTAACATAAAATGGCATGGAGATAATGAGTGTCATTTTCTTAAAGAGCAATAATCTACAAGTTGTCAGGTACTCAGCACAAAGAGATGCCATATGCCCCCCCGCCCCACCCGTGAACAAGTCAGTTAATATTACACTTAGAAACAACAATTAGTAATAATCAATCAACAGGAACGGTAAATAATGCAGACAGACAACTCAAATCAAATAGCACTGAACAATAAGGGCTTATGGTTGAGCTGAAAAGCCAAAATACGCAACTTCTATGACAAGCATTTCCTAAGGAAAAGAAACATATGACTTCCTAGATAGACTAAGGTGTTACTTCACAGGGAAATATATTTCATTCAGAGCCAGGGAGTAATTGATGCTGGTGTTTGTACATTTCTTGGTTCTGAAAAGAATGTTCAGTTCGTACAGGCCACCATATAAAGTTACACACCAAGCGATCAATCAAGGTATTTAACAATGCATTTTAGTAAGAAAGTGAACAATGCTCACTTTGCCAGTCAATCCATGGAAGTCGGCAGTGTTTCTGCACACACACAACTATATGCGAACAATCAGGTTTTATGATCGTTTCAGAGGGGATTTTTTGCATTCACCTTCAGCCATGCTGAATAAAACGTATCGCGAAGTAATAAACTAAACTAATCACGGGAGATTAAGCCGAGACAACACGTTTTCATTTTATTTACTGCTCAACCACACCTAATCGCGAAGCCTATGAAACAGCACTTTTCGTAAACCTAATTTAATAGAATCGCATTGCCTAAGCATACTTCGGGGGGTGGATGGAATCACTGTACTATTCGGTGAGGCCGAAAATGCATCCGTCAACATCATTCAACAGATAAATACAACTTTCTAGTGGTGACTACACCATCGCACGAGTCGTACTTTTATGTCGGCGGATGTACCCGCGTGCACTAGGCACAAACATCGACAAAGGTGAGGAATGCGCTCCTGCACGGCAGTGGTTGGTCAAGTTCTCTATGCACATCTGGCCACCTCCCCGGCCCGTGACGTCAGCGGCCCGGCCAGCCACCGTCATTGTTCTCGGCAGGTCCGCCGATCATTTCCGATCCCCGATCGCACGGCCAGTTGCCCGCCGTCCTTGACGTGTTGTGTTTATGCTTTGCGTCACCGCGAGATAAATCACGCCGCGCGCCTCCATTAGACTGCCAGCCGCTACCTGATGGACGCCGGCTAGCCGGCCACCCTTCGCTGCGATCGTGGCATGTAAAGACCCGCATTATAAACCTTGCATTTCTCTAAACGGGTCAGCTTCCCATCGTGTCGACAACGGGACGAATGCAGTGAGCTACACATACAAATAACTGTTCCTGTTTCTTACAATGTATAGAATATATCCGAAAAGGAACACGCCTTTAGAACGACAGTCATTACAAAAACACAAGCGCATATAATCTTGCAACCCTGCATCCCGATGCATGGCGCATGGATGCATGTTTGTCTCCTCCCCCAAAATAAAAAGCCTGGCATATAAAACCGAATTAATGGATTCAAAGACATTTGCCTTTTAATCCTTTCAAAAGAACCGATCTGATGAGCTGGCTGTTCATTTTAGCTACCCGGTGTATTAAACAACATCCCTTACAATTTGCAGTAAGCTGGTCTGCAATCCACGCTACGGCTAGGAAGTTGCCGGGTCTGTAACACACAGCAGCTAACTGCTATGAATGCATAAGTGGGGAGAGCGCGAAAAAAAACCTTCTCCAGTTTCACACTTACCTGCAGATCTCTGTCGTCATGTCTAGTTGATCAAAGACACGTGGAGTGGGTGACACCTCTCTCCCTAAACAAAGTTCCTGAAATTTTGACCGGTCAATATTTCGGTTAAAAATACTGAATATTGAATCACCCTGATCACAGAAGACAAAGCAAGTCCGCCATCTTGCCGGATGGCTGAAGACGCACTAAAATGGCGCATCCTGCTCAAATCGAAGGGACAACGTCATTGGCTGCCTAGCTGAACAATTCTTGCTTTCTAAATGGCCGAAGCAGCGGCTCGCCTCGGTATTGGTCGACTAACGCCGAATGCGGTGCCCGGTATCGAAACGGACTGGTGCACGAATTTACTGTACGAAGAAAGTTCGACCTGGTTGGATGGTTTTTGTTTTTGTTTCATTTGTTTAGATTTTTTACCTACATACGGTGCGGACTTTTTTCCATTTGCAAGTTTTGGAGAGGAAGATCAAAAGGGCTATGATACTTGCACGTGTCTGAGCTGTGTGCAGAGTTGCCAGGTCCGCGGTTTTCCCGGTCAGTTAGGGATTTTTGGAAAGTACAGTTGCGGGTAAATATTACTAGGTCGCGGTTTGCGGGTTTATGGGCTGCTTTCATAATGTTCTACGGCAGCGGTCGTTAAGGGGAAAAATAATTATTGTGAATGCAGGTCGCTCCTAATCCTGAGTAATACTGAATCGCCAGCCAGCGAAAGCCAGAGGTAGATGTACACGGAGAGCTGGGTTGCATACAATGACGCATGTGGGGTGACACGCAAAAATCTTAAATCAAACTTAGATTATTCCTTCATAAATCTAAAATTAGTTTAGTGAAAATCTCACTCCAGCCAGCTGACCAGTTGGCATCCCTGTTAAAAGAGTGCATCTGTCTACGTGACGTCATTGTGCTTAACTATGTTGAACATTTGAATGTGATAAGCGTGCAAAAAAACTGGTTTATATATAGTATACTGGGATTTCAAATATTGGGCTAGTTTCAGCTTTCGTTGGACTGATTCTAAGCAGACCTTGGGCTGGAGATTTTTGCTACACTGGCTATGTGTGCTTTATGCGGAGGGGTGGTTGAGGTACAAGTTACCTGTATGAGCTGTTGAGAAGCTTCTTGCATGCATATGTGCATAGAAGCATTAGATAGACGTTTAAAATCAACTTTCAAGTTATATTCAACTTTAGAGACCACAATTTGGTAGATTCTAATATCTCTTTACGTTACAAAATTATACTTATTTTGCATTAAACGTTATTTATATTTTTGCATGTGTTTTAAAAATAACTTTTTTGATGGTAAGAAATAAACATATTTGTGCTTTGTGTTGTAATTAGATTATTTTTTTGGCATTTATTTCATGCTGAGTATTTTTCGCAACTCCGGCATTCTGCAATTCACACCATTTCATACTTAAAGCATAATGGAGATCCGCTAGAATCTCCAAGTGTCCGATTGCAACTGCGCATGTGCATTCATTTTCAGCACACTCCCGTATTTCTTCTTAGACAAAGACCGTGTTTCGATTGCGCTGCGCCATTTCACAAAAGTAAAAATGAAAACAGTTTATTTGTATATCATTAATGGATTTTATATATTTAGTGATCTCTCCTTAAGAAAAACACAAACTAGCAATTACTGAGATTTACAAAGTAATACAATAGAATCAGGAGTGCCCAATCTTTTCATTTGTTACAATGAGAGCTACTTTTACAAAGAAAGTACTCCTGCGAGCTACCGAGATACCACCGTATATTTTTGCGTCTACCGGGTGGAGTCCCATCGATAAATTTTGCCGGCCGGGGGGAGGTGGTTCATCTTGGTATATATATATTTTTCCATTCGCGATCAGCCAGTTACCCACCGATGAAATTAAGCATCCATTAATCATTTACGGATCGACCTGGAAACACGTTGCGATCGATGGGTTGGGCACCCCTGCAATACACATTCAATTGAGATTACCCTCTTACTTATTCTAATTCATATTTATTTAAAATATATATATATGGTAGTATTTAAATTCGTATTTAATAGTGTGAATAACTTTTATATAAAATGTTACTTTTATTATTGGAGAAGAATTTCACCTGGTCATTATAACCGACTTTATGAAGTCTTTTCATTTACATCAGTATAGGATACTGTTCAAAACGTTCTCCTGGAATGGAGAGCCAAAATGAGGCGCAACGCGAAGCAAGATTTTTAATGACATGTTCGTTATCAATCTAGAGCATCGGTTATGGTCAAGTTATTACTAATAAGGACGTCAGTTGTATGGCGCCATTCAGCTTTTTGGCGTGGCAGCTCACGCAATCATTTGATTTCTTTCAAGTTTCCTAGGATAAATATAGCCACACGGCACATACAAAGACATTTTTAACCGAGTCCTATACAACAGTCTACAGCAGGGGTCTCCAAATCCGTTCCTGGAGAGAAAATGTCCGGCAGGTGTTCTATTCTACCAGGCCAGTGGAAAACCTACTGGACAGTAGCTCTCCAGGATCAGAGATGGAGACCCCTGATCTACAGACATCCTACTCCTGATCTAGCCATTTAAACGTACTTGAAAGCAGTGTGGATCAACCCCAGCTTGTCGTCTTCTGAAGAGGTGCCGCCGATGGTTGGCTGGTGGTGGGGCGGGGGCGACCGGCACTGCGTGAAATGTGCCAAAGTCCACCATCCAAAGCCAGTTGCCGACCAGCCTAACCGGGCACCAATTAGGCCTATTTAAGCACTACTTTGTACTAGCACCCGCGCCCACAATGTCCTCTGGGATTAGCTCCGGCTTCAAGATGGATGGATAGATTTTGATTTGCTAGCATTGATGACTTGAAAATTCTTCGTGATCACATAAACCTTGAGCGAATTTAAAGCGTATATAGTGTAGCGTCGGAGCATGCTGGGAAATTGCAAATAGTGTGTTATTGTTAATACTCGAGTTCCCGGTTGTCGCGCGTGCCCTTGCATGAACCTTGCCTGCTTCTCGCGGATCTCTAGGTATTGTAAACTACCCACCACGTGTGTGCTTTACCCTCCGGCGTCAGACCTCCTTGTATTTCCATCTTACGTGTTGTTCAGTGGTTGTTAATGTATGCGTTATTCCTTTTAGGGGGTTACTAAAAGGACATTCTTTTTCTCTTAAATCCTCCTCGTTTCTCGCCTTGCTACGATTGCTCGGTCTGCCAGTAAAATATATTACAACCTTAAGCTAAACTACGAGAATAATTTACTATACATATGTACCGCTTTCCATTAGTGTTCAAATAATAGTGGGCATCGCTTTTTAACACTTTCTCCTGAGGGGGCGATCCTTCTCTTTCTATTGGATGGGGGGGAACCCAGCATCACAAAACGTCTTTGCGGACGCAATTTAATCGCTCCACGCACCTCAGGCCGAAAACCCATGATATAAATTGATTCTGTGACCCAGTACTGAGTAAACAGTCTGCAGGCGCATCGTTTCCCTACTGAAGTTGCTTTTTATAATAAGATCTCCCATCACAATTCTGACCAATCACAAAAAACAGCGCTTGGCAACGCGCCTCTTCCGGCAACAGGCCTCTATTGGCTCCCCTTCGGTGGGTTTGGCCAATGAGAAAGTTGCAATCGTTGCGAGTTAGAAAAGTAGCGTGATAGCTCACAGGCGGAACTTTCACCGACCCGAGACGGAAATATGGACGTGTCGCTGAAAGTTTTATGTGGATTGTTGTTTGTTTGGCAACTTTACGGCACGCATATAGATGGACAGGTCAAGAAAGAGGTAATCGTTCGCCGGAGCGTGACAAATGATGCGTTCCGAGAAAATGTGTGTCGGTGTCCGGTCGGGAACATGCCTAGCTAATTTAGCAGGGCAGCGGCGTACAGATGGTGGGCTACAGGTAGCTGGATGAATCGCTTTCTGCTTCCAGGCGTCACTATCGAGGCTGAATGACTCCCGATTTTGTTTGGCGGTTAGCTATTAAACATTAGTCAATATTACTCGTAACCTGCACCATTTACATGCATATGTTTGTTTATTACTTTTGAAAGCCGCGGATTATATTGTTTTTCTTTGTGACTGTGTCCACATACTAATCTTGTGCGCGGCGTTCATTTGCGATACTGTCAGCCCTCCTGCAACTACTCTCCTTGCAGTTAAAATCATCGTAAACTGAGCCGACAGTGTGCACCCGTGGGTCTTTAAACTGCAGTCGACTCTCTGCCTTGCTAATAATTTATATAGTTTATTGCTCATGTAACCCTTATAAAGCGGAACTCAATGCATCCCATACACGGAGGGCCTACATTTTACTGCGTCCCAAACTTTGCACCATCGACGATTAATGACTTTTAATTCATAAATATTTCAAATTGCACGTGGCAGAATTAGCTGAACAGAAGTAATACAAGGGCGTGATAATCTGGTTTATTATCACTACAGTATGAGCAGTTGGGTGTGATGATTTGTAGGTTGCGATATGCAAACCTATTTCGAAAGTTTTTCTGCAGAATGTAAGTGTCCACACACAGGGTGTCCATAAAGTCGCTCTACAATTTCAAAAATTTATTAAAAAGGCAAATGAAGACGGATATGTGGAAATTATTACAAAATGAGACGTTTTTTTTTGCCTCATTTAATGTACCTCTATATGGGCACCATTAGCTGCACGAAGCATATCAAGACGGTTCTCGATTTCTTGCCATTTTCGCTGTAGCATACCCTCATCAATGGTGGAAATGGCATCAGTGATCCACTAACACAGAGGATGTTAGTTTGTTTGCAATGTGATTAAAATCTTTGATAACCACTCAGCACATAGAACAAATCCGATGAAGATATCTCATTAATTGCCTTTGCATTTTTGAAATTACACCCTGTGTACATATAAACTTGATCATATATGTATAATATTCAAAACCTGTGCAACCTGAAATTCAGTCCAGTATGGGAATGCATGAAGTTCAAAATCGCTTCAGCTTCCGGATAGTCTCTCACCAAAATAATGGTTTGGTTTTGTTACAAAGACGCTGCTGTCTGACAAAGTCAGTCAGATGATGGATTGGGCCAGCAGGAGACCAGTGATCCGCATGAATGGCGACAAGTTTCGGCGCTTCGTCAAGGCTCTGCCACGCAACTATTCAGTGGTGGTGATGTTTACTGCCCTCCAGCCCCAGAGGCAGTGTGGGGTGTGCAGGTAAGGGCAATCTTGTTTTTATCAAGGGCTTTTTTAAGTCTCTGGTTTGATTGGGAAATACTCAGAACTATTTCAGATTTCCATCTGCATGTGGAAAAGTAATAATAATAATTCTTATTTTCTTGCACGTGACAAACGACCCACTGAATAAATATTTTAAGTTGATTAATCATCCTTTAGTTGTAGCTGGTTTTTGTCTTTGGATTTTCTCAGCCTTTGCTAATCTCAGCCTAATTTTCTTACAATATGCTAAAGGTCAAATTCTTAAGGGCAGTCTTACCATATCTGCTACTTTTTAGAGACCCTGACACACGAATATCCCCCTTCTCCACCCCCGTACCACAATACACGTCACGCTCCCACCAGGGCTTTCACTGTAGGGTCGACTTTGCCCCTTTGCGGGAGCTGAGCTGTGTTTCCGTACACAGGCAGGCCGACGACGAGTACCAAATCCTGGCCAACTCCTGGCGTTATTCCAGCGCATTCACCAACCGCATCTTCTTCGTCACGGTGGATTTCGATGAAGGCTCAGATGTCTTTCAGATGGTAGCGCTTCTCGATTCACTGCAGCTGCATCGTGCTTAGCTTCGTTGCATGTGCTTTGGGGCTGGATCTCGGTCTTGGCTGCAGGTCCCCTATTTTTGTTCTAGATCTAGACCTGCATGCCTTAGCCAGGTAATTAAGGTTCATTTAATCAGATGACAGATCAGTTTAGGTGTGTCAGTGGAATACAGTGTAAAATGTACTAGCTGAGCGGCCTGGACCGGCTTTAGAATCACTGGTCATGTGACACCAGTGGAGCCGCTGCAGCTTGTGAATGTCACTGACTTTGGTAGTTCAGTGGTTTCGCACCCGTTCTCAAGCTTTCTGCTACCTTTCATCGCAGCTGAACATGAACTCCGCCCCTACGTTCATCCACTTCCCACCGAAGGGGAAGCCCAAGCGGGCCGACACCTACGAGCTGCAGGTCCGCGGTTTCGGGGCAGAGCAGATTGCCCGCTGGATAGCTGACCGGACCGACGTCCATGTAAGACCTCGAAGTCCCCCCACCCCCACTTCATGGTGCTCAGATTTCACGGGAAAAGGGGAAAGTTATCATTCAGTTCAGGCTTTTCTTCTGAATCATCAGGTTCTTTTTTTTTTTAAACTCTGGTATTTTGCTGTACTGCCCCCTGGAGGCCGTTCAACAAATTACTACCTGCAGCCCCCAGAATAAATATCCGTCCTGCAGTTCCTGCCTGCTGAAGTGTTGGTTTTTGGGATAGGAGCAGAGGGATTGACCATGTCCATCCCAGGCTGCTGTATGGGATTGTTGCTCATGTGACAATCATGCAAATGTGTCCAGCTTTGCACTATATTTTAAGTTCAGGCCATTTTTGTTCTGAGAGTCTTCTCTGTAGATCATCCCAAGGGAGCACGACATCTAAGCTGTCATAATGAAGTTTTGAGTGTTAACTGGGCGAGTTTGTGGTCATGTCAGTAATAAGGAGGTGGTGGTGTCGCAACGATTAGCGGGTGGGCTCGGGTCTGGGGTCCAGGGTTCGAGGAGCGAAAGGCTGAAGCCCAGGATGTGCTCCTGCCTAGATCCGCATTATCCGGCCACCGAACTACGCCGGGCCGCTCATGCTGGGCTTCCTGCTGGCAGCGATCGGGAGCCTGGTGTACCTGCGCCGCAACAACCTGGACTTCCTGTTTAGCAGGAACACCTGGGGCTTTGCAGCGCTGGTAAGTGGAGAGGACCTCCCCTATTCCTCAAGCTGTCCTTCCTAGTGCTGGTGCCTTTGCATGGAATTGCAAGGCGCTTATCCCCCAGCTCCATGGGCACCACACGCTGGCTCACCCTGTGCTGTCACCCCCAAACTTGCCCTCACCTGCATGTATATCTGTGTTTCTAGTGGAGAGCAAGAATGCAAAAAGAGAATTCCCCCATGCCGATTAATAAAGTATCACTATTCTGTTCATTTCTATTCATTCCCTTCTTAATAGTTGTTTTCTATGTAAAGCCTGCTGTGTTCATTAACAGAGGAACCTAATTCTGTCGTCTTGCTTCTTGGGGAGAGCTTAGTTCCACTGGGGACCCCAGGTAAATGTGGACCTATCAAAGGGTTTTGTATTGGGAAACTGCAGCAAAAATTGTGCACAATTGCTGCCATCAGGCAACAGTATCATTCCATAGGCTGGGGTTCCTCCGCGTCAGGGCAGACTTTGGTGTCTGTAGAATCTCCTCACATGTTTGCTCGCCCTTCCTCCTGCAGAGCGTGGTCCTGATAATGACCTCTGGGCAGATGTGGAACCACATCCGAGGGCCTCCGTACGCCCATAAGAATCCCAGCACCGGGCAAGTGGTGAGACACCGTTTTTAAAGCTTCAGTAGCCCAGTGTTGGGGGTATGAGGTCACATGGGTCAGTGATGTCACAGGGTGCCTGACACACCCAGGCAGGTGCTACGTTAGTCAGGGTCTCTAACCTGATAGGTCTTGTAGAACAGGAGCTCCTTGTCCTCCTCCATCGAGGTCTGCTTCGATCACCACTCTCTTGTGCTCCCTCCTCCACACCCAGAACTACATACACAGCAGCAGCCAGGCACAATTTGTAGCGGAAACCCACATCGTCCTCCTCTTCAGTATCCTTTAAACAGCAGAGCAGAGACCGCTGGGAATCTGGCAGCCTCAGCTCCAGTCAGCCTCAGCATGTCTTTGGACTGTGGGGGGGAAACCGGAGTACCAAGAGGAAACAGCAACATGGGGAAAACATGTAAACTTTACACATGTAACCCAGGCGGAGACTCGAACCCGGGTCCCAGAGGTGTGAGGCAACAGTGCTAACCACTGCACCACCATGCCGGCCCTTTTTGTTCTTTTATATAACTAAAAAGAGAATATAAGTAAAAGGCCCCTTTGTCTGCTTCAGAGCAATTTGCCTGCTACGCTTTGCATTCTCTCAGACGTGAGCTTGCACTTGCAGTAAGCAGAGAGGAATGTGCCACAGTACTCGTGCCTCCCCGCTGTGCCCCCTCTCCTCCCCGTCCACATCCCTTAACGCAACTTCTTAGATGCCGCCATCACCCTGGGCATGGTTCTCCTCCTCGAGGCTGCGACGTCTGATATGGACATAGGCAAGAGAAAAAGTAAGCTGCTGTTTTTTTTTTTTTTTTTATGGTCCTCATCTTGCACAAGTCATGATTTGAAGTTTATATTGTGCTATTGTGTCACACCTGAGTCTTTGTATGTAAGATGCAACAATGGACTACAGTGTTTCCTGTGGATTAACGGGTTTGGCATGGGTGGGGGGGTGATACTGCAGACACCACGCCATTGCTGTACATAGGTTTTTTTTTTATTGTTTTAGTGATGGCGTGTTCCCTCTAAGGTAAACAGGCACTGAAGTTATCTTATGAAGTAGTATGGGCTCGTTATTTTTCTGTGACAGTTATAACTGTTTTTGTTTAGTTGCTAAGGCTCATTGGAGCTTTATAAGTATGTCTACTAAATGACAGCTAATGTAGCCTATTAGTGCTGCTGAATTCTTTAGTTCGTGCACAGGGGGAGAGGACAGGAATCGGACTGTCCGAGCAAGTCACCAAAGCTTTGGATTAGATGATCGATAGATCATACAAAGATTTTGGTGTGGCGAGCCGCCATCGAAAAATGCTACCTGTGGAAAAAGTGGACTAAGATGATGGGAGCCACTTCGTAGGTCTCTCTACGGCCTGTTAACGATTACGCGGAATCGCCTGTGGCCGACACACGGTGCTGATCGGTCGCCGCGATCCGGCGCTTTATGTTCGTTCTTTGTACTTGGCGATTCAGCTGTTTCCGGCGGTATTTCCATGTGACGCGATGGATTAAGTGAATGATGTACGTTGTTTTCCCTCCTCCAGTCATGTGTGTAGCCGGGATCGCCCTCCTCGCCTTGTTCTTCAGCTGGTTGCTGTCCGTCTTCAGGAGCAAGTACTACGGGTATCCATACAGGTCAGCCATCTTTCTACCTTGGCCAAACTCGCCTACGTAATTAGCCGCCAAGCTGTTGGAGGGAGGCTCATTGGACGCCCTTTTTAAACATAACCAGGGCCCCCCATAAGGGGAGAGAAAGGGGTAGACTTTCAGGGCCCAAGTACTAGGGCTCAGACAAAATCTGCGGCTGCTGAACATGACATGGGGCACGATCACTGAGTCTATTTTGTTAAAACTGCAAAACGGATCGAAATGCACATTCAGCAGGTTTCTGTTCTTTAACGAATTAGTAGCGTTGTTTTGGAGAAGGGGGGGGCTGTTCGTTAGAATGTTTCAAGGGCCTAGCCAGGTCTTTATACAGCCCTTAACATAATGATAGTGGACTATTGTCACCTCATTATTATTTGATCGCTAGCAGGTGTTGGTGTGATCAGTATTTTTGTGCTCACAGTGAATGGCTGCATGTTCTTTCACTCATTCATAATGGCCTTGTGTCTTGTTCCATCTTAGTTTTCTGATGAGCTGAAAATCCATCTGGGTGGAAGACGAAGGCCGGGGGGGGGGAGGAGGCAGCGCGCAGCTCTGTGCCAAACACTGGAAAAACAATGTGCCTTCCTGCTCAGTGATCATATGACCCGTTTGACCATTATCATTTGCCTCCTGTCACGTGACTTTTGGCTCAGGATGTGAGATGTATCAGTCGCTAACTCTTCTGTGCTCCTTCAAAGACATCAGCTGTGACATTTTGGGAGACACTTTAACGTCAAATTGATTTTTCAAAGAAACATTCTCTCATCCTCACACATCCACAAAGTACGGAAACTTAGCGGGATAATCTACCTCGTACAGTTTCTCCTTTGTCCTTCTTTTAATGTTCCCCATTTTCAGTTTTCACCATCTCCCCCTTTGTGTTTTTTTTCCTTCTATTTTCAGAATGTTTCCAGTCAGGATTTACTTAATTCTGCTGAAATTGATGATTTAAAAAAATGTATCTCATCGTAATTATATCCTGTTTGGATTCAGGTATTTCAATCATTCAGGTAATTAAATTCAACTGTAACTTCACTGGCTGAAATAAAAAAAAAATCATTTTAATCTGGGTTGATTATTGTTCTCTTTGGCACCTGTGAATTTGGAAACTAGGGAAAAAATGATGCAACCTTTGTTCCCCCAGTATCTAGATAAATTTTATCACATGATTAATATTCAGGGATGCACAAAACGGGTAAGCAAGTACACATTCACCTTTAAAAGCTAGACACGCTGCAAGTGATTGTTGTAACAATGCAAATGCATATTTATTTAATGTGCGCTTGTGCTGCTTTGACAAGAAAGTACTGTGCATTTTAACGTTTATATCCTAATTCATACTTCACTTGTTCATGGCAAATTGTCGTTGCAGCGCAAATGCACATAAATATGTACACATTTGTGCTGTTATAGCAATCGTTTTTAAAGGTGAATATACTTGCATGCCAGTTATATGCATCCCTGTTTATATATTCAGTGTGGTTTGGTCTGGCTTGTTGGGGGAGACAAGGGGTTAGTTATCCTTCTGTATTTTATGGTTATCAGAGGGGGCCGTTTCATCTGTTTGGAGCTGTCACTAATACCGTGTTTGGCAGTGCAGATTTTCCTATTATAAGTGCCTTAAAGTATGTTGTGTCTGTTTTCAATCTTGGACATCCTGGTGCCGGTCTGGAATGTAGCAGTGATTCTTTGTTCATCTCTGTAAGGAGGTTGTCCTTGTGTCCCATCTTGCTCTTCATGAGACACAAAGACAAGTGTACAGGTGAGTGCAGGTTAAGGGGTCCAAGTCTGGTGCCCCTGGACCAAATGGGGTCTTGGGCCGTGCCCTCATACCTTTATGGTTGAGGGTTTGAATCCTACCTGCATGAATGTGGAGTTGTGGAGGTGAATGTGCTTATTCACCCAATGGCATGCATATTTGCCCTTGGTGTGCGTGTGTGTGTGTGTGTGTGTGTGTGTGTGTGTATATATATATATATATAACTGTCTAACTTGTAGTCAAGATGTTGCTTGATGGAAATATGCCAGTGTTAATATTATTCACACTAACAGTGGTGGAAGTATATTGAAGTGTATCCCATCTGTGTTCAAGTAACCCACCTGCATGCCTTACATGCAGGAATCCTTTATCTGTTAAGCATATCTTATTGTCGTTCTTTTAACTCCCTTAAGCAAAGATGATATTTTAGTTTTTTATACTTTTTATCAAAAGTAAAAATTTTAATCACCTTGTTTTAACTGCTTGCATTGTTTATCAAATTGTTGCTGGAATGGTGTTGAAAGCCAGTATAACTAACTTTGTTCAACTATGCTGTCTATAAAAAGGTCTATTAAAGTCAGTTTTGCGCACAAAGCTGTTTTTATAGTAAGTTTTGGTTTATACTTGATATACAACTATGGAAGATGAAACCATATATGAACAGTAGATGGCAGCAGAGCATAATTATTTTCATGTATATATTTTAGAATAATAGTTCTATTTGCCGAACCTGGTTAAACATTAGATTTTAGATACTTGTATAAGATATTATGAACAAAGAATTTTGGTAACCAAATTTCAATAGGTGATGTGAATAGTATCCTTTAATAGTCTGGCGTCCTGACCTGTGATATTGGGATAAGCTTCGGACCCCCATCATGACAGAAATGAATGAATGGTTTTGACAAATATCATTATAAATGTTATTTTAGGTACTTGGGGGAAAATACTCATTATAGTTGTTGTGCATGTCTAAGTGATCTATATCAATCATCAGTGACACGATTTAAGTTTTTTTCTGTCAGTGTTAAATCATTAAAGCATTATTAAATCATGTATAGTATATCGGGTTTTTCATGTTAGGATAACATGATACAATGCGCGCCGGAGGGCAAGGGGTTAATGACGGCCGCCGTGTCTGTAGGCAGTGGTGCGGGGCGCCTCCCGCACTCCGCCTTTGCATGTCGGGACAGGTGTTGTTTATTTGCCTCTGCAGACTCGCCGGCGAGGCTCCGGTGTCATTCGAGAACCGGCCAATCACGCTCGCGCCTGCCGTGAATACCATATAAGGCAATCTCGCCGCGCGCCACGCCGTGGACGGTGCAGGGGTTTCCCGGCAGAATGACCGCATTGTTATACCAGGGGCCGCGCCTTCGGATGAGATGCGCGCCTGTGTGCGCGCTAAATTTAGGGTTCATTTTTATTATATATATATTTTAAACACAGCAAAAAGTAACGGTGTCAGCGTCAGTAGCGGAATTTTGCGAGGGATGTTTGGGTTAGCTAAAAAAAATAGTGTTATTCAGATAACAGTGCATGCAGTCGGCTGGTCAGTGTAACCATACCAAAAAATGAAAGCCAATTTCAGCCAAATGATACAGATACATACAAGTACATACAATTTCTGGTCTACTAATGAATCTTTTATGTTTGCTGACAATAAGTCATCTTCCATAAATAGTAGTGTATGTGACACTCCATGCTAGAACAGGAAGCTGGGCATTGTGATTTATTCAATGGAGTAAAAGGTGGACAGAGTTTAGCTCTATGGCTGTCCTGTCAAGTTTTATTTTTTATTTTTAATTTCAACAACTGAACCTCTTTCACAACCCTGTGGTTAGATTCATATTAATTCCTGTAAGTCATGGACTGAAGGGGCACCATTATCTTCTACAGTTGCAATATGAATTTAAGAGAAAATGTCATATTTTAATGACAGCAGACCCCTGTGTAGCGTAGTTGTTTTCTTCTAGCTAAGTTTTCATCTGAAATACTCAAGATTGTTCTTTACATATTGTTACATTTAATGTTACTATGATCAATAATGTATGTTATTATTTTTCTTACTGATTCATGCCATTACTCAGCAGTGCCATTACTCGTCCTTTCCGGGGTTAATAGGACTGGTATTTCAGTGATTATGGTCTGCTGTTCTAATCCAGAATCCCCCTCGCCCCCGAATACAAAGTATACACCTTTTAAAAAGCTGCTTCTAACATGTATTTAGGTAATACCAACACCAACGCAATCCCGACAATAGACAAAAGTGTCCAAGGGGTTTATTAAGGCTGACAGGCTGGGGGAATGAAGACGTTCATAGCAGCACAGATATCTAAACCACCGTCTAAACAGCTACATGAGATGTGAGCAGTAAGAGGGACAAAGGACACTGACAGTATACACTCCAGCAGCCCACAATCACAGCTCGCACCTCTGTCGTTATGCTTGGATGTTTTGGGTTAAATCAATCAGCAAGCCAGATGGGATCACATCCCGCGTATTGTTACTGACTTTGCCACATCTTCCTGTACGAGATTGTGCTCAAGCATCCAGATTTGCACTGCATTTGTGACCCTGAGGAGCACCAACGTACGGTGGGTGGGGAGGAAACGAAAACAAAGTGGTTCTAGGGCAGCGGCATGGTGATCTGCCTGCATCGCATTGCATTCTGGGAGTGACGGCGCATGTAATCGTCATAGGCATGTATTCAAAGCAAGTCTGGCTTTTATTCTTCACCGTGACCCGGTCAGTCGCCGAGGGAGATTATCAAAGCGGAGGCTGAGAATAAAATGGTGGGAGCGCATTGAATCCGTGTGGCAGTGCAAAAGAAGAGATAAACACCTGATACCCAGAATATGCTAAGAAAGAGATCACCCTGAGTGTTCAGCGCATGCAGCCCCCAAGGCAGACGCTAAGGCTGTGACGAGATCTGGGTCTGAGTGGCATCATATTTCTGTACCGAGTAAAACCAGTAGTGACCAATCTACATTTACAGAGGAAGCCGGTGCCCAGGGCTGTGAAAGAAATCTGCCTTTGTGAAATGAGATACTTGTGGGGTTTATAGGCGGCCCGGTATGGGGAGTTCAGCGAACTCGGCGGTAGTTGACAACCGGCAGCCAAGACTATGTGCGTGAGCACCTGCGGTCGGCTCCGCGGTCCCCGAATCCGCGTGACACGCCAGATGTACTACATTCCCTCCCTTAAGTATCAGCAGGTCTGATGCGTCAGAAAAAAAACCGACATTCATGGCATTTTTGCACAACTGCGCGGCGCCTTCCAGTTAGAAAAAAATCCAGCACTTTATACCTACAGTGCAATTATCACACTTTTCCTTCCTCTTCCTGCTGAAGAGCCTGTGTCACTCAGGGCCGTGACATTCCAGCAGAGATCCTGCATGAACAGACACACTTGACTATCCCTAGTTAGCGCAGCGATGAGGTAGCTGACCCGTAAATGGGAGCTTAAACTTGCCACATTTATGCAAACATCCCCCCTTGCGCTACACGTCCAGGCTGCTGCTCTGCATTACATTTGCATATTTCATTCTTTCTTTTTAGCCCATTTATGCAATAGGTTAATTCTCTGGAGTATTTCAGGTCAAATCTCTCACTGAAGTGTGCTATAACTGGGCCTCTACTGGGACGGGAACTGGCAACCTTCAGGTTACAAGGCCAGTCCCTTAATCACTAGGTTAGCTGGTGTTCCCGTGGTCAGTCTGACAATCCAGTAAGTGACGGTTATAAGCAGACGTTGCTACTGGTGTATTCTGTTTTTCTTTTTGTCTGTACGGTTATTTTTGTCAACACATCATTGAAGTTCCACCATTGACTATAAAAATAAACTCTAAAGGCAAAACTGATGGAAATATCAAACATTTTGTTCGGCGATGAGCATAATTATTGTAATCCCGACTGTTCAGCCATAAATTTTTACGAGTGTAACTACCTAGCCTGAAGCCTATCCCAGAATGGCAGACCATTATAGGGAGCAAGCACGCACAAAATAAGAGTCATTTTCAGACGCCGGTTCACCTAAACCACATGTCTTGGGACTGTGGGAGGAAACCTGAGCCACCCTGAGTGAAACCACACAAACATGCGGAGAACATGCAAGCTGCACATGCACAGCTGGTGCTGGAAGTGTCTGCCCCAGTAGTGCTTGGCTGCAACAGCCGTAGCCACACCACTTTAAATCCTGGAAATGCTCACCACTGTGTTGTGAAAGGATTGCGTAGTTACGCATTCTGTATTAGCCTGGGGTCTGTGGAAATCTAAAAAGGAGCATTGTAGGTTCTTGAGGTATGCTGTTTTGTTAACAAAAAAAGAGGCTTCAGCAAGAAATGACATCAGCAGGGCTATGAAACTACCTTTTGTATCTAGGCCAGCATTTGTGGAATTCTATATGCGTGTCTTTTTGTTCACCTGAACAGCTGGAAGCTATGTTGCTGAGTGCCTGCAGGCAGACTTATGGGGGGGGTGGGCAGAACATTTCTGTTCTGCAACACAAAAGCACTGTCAGTGAGGGGTAGAGAAGCCACCCTGAAGAGGCCTTACCTTGGCTAACTAGCCTTGCAGGCCGGTGTGGTCCTTCAAGGAGAACACCATGGAACAAACCAGGCTGGATCATGGGTGTCGTCCAAAGTATGCGCATCTGAATTCAGCACGTACTCCAGACACGAGGGTGTGACACTCTGTAGAGAGCACAATTTACAACTCACTGGAGAGATTTTTTCAACTTATTACGTAAATTTGCTAATAATATGCGTATTTTCACAGGAAACGTTTAGTCTAACTTCTAAAGGAGTGAGACAGGCAAAGAATGCGGCAGTATCACAGTTACTTTTGATATTAACCAACTGGCAGTAGGAGATTAGGCCTACGAAAACTGCCAGTGTGTGTCTGCGTGGGAATGGGTGTCTGTAGCGCTAGCTGAATCTATCACATGTGACATGTACTCATGGCCATCTGTGACACACGTGCACTTCGCTGGACACCTGTGTTCCACCCCCATAATCCCAAATGACAATCCCACAAGCAAACGGCAGAAGACCCTTAACAGCTGGGGAGTCCCATGGCTCAACCCTGATTCCACAGGAATGGTTCTGACTAACATTAAGCTCTGCACTCTGGCCATATGACATCGTGTAAACGGGATGGTATCTGAAGTAAAAATTTCAATGAATTCAGCTCCCTTTGGTTTGACTTAAAAGCGATACATGGAACAATCGATTGTGTAGTAGCACAAATGCACATGAAATTAATTATTGTGCATTTAAACCTCTGTATGCTAATTCGTACTTAATTTGCGGTATAAAGTTTAAAATGCATGGTAATTTCTTCACATAAAATGCATACGCATTTGCGCTGTTACGACAATCAATTGTCGCACGTAACGCTTTTAAAGGTAAATAAGTACTTGCATACCATGCAGTTATGTGTGTACCTGTTTATACGCGAAGCATTCATTTAGCTTTCAGGAAACAGAGCATACCTGAATTTTGAAACATCCTTGACTATTTCCCTTCTTTTGTTAAGGCCGATTCTATGACAAAAATGTAAGTTTCACCACATACTGGACTGGTGAGTGTGCAGCAGGAAGTTATAAACTGCTTATCGAATTTATAAAATACTTCACAGTTCTGTCAACAGAGACCGTGAATAAACTATTTTGTTTTTCAGTAGCCATGGAAGGTCAATTTCTGCCTAACGATTCTAAACTCCTGGACAAAAGTATTTAAAATGCTCCATCATACAGAGAATGCAAACTTCAAATAAAATCGAATCAGTTATAACACAGGTTTTTTCTCCAACACTATGTTCTTTGCTACCTCATAAAATAAACACAAAATACCACTGTGGCTTAGAAGTGGAGAGAACAAATCAGGCTGTTTTGCAAGAGACCTGAAACAATGTGTAGATTTATTGCTGAAAATGGGTTCGGTTTGTTCAGTTCTTTATTTCCTTATTTTCTAAAATAGCTCGTAAGAACTGGAAAGTTCTTCGAAACGCCCAATCGTTTTTCCTGGCTGGCATTCGCCAGTGTGTCACACCCTGCATCAGTCTTCTGAGTATTTGTACGCAGAGCTGAATAGCATGTCTTTCTGAAAAAAAAAAAAATTATATATACCAAGGCTGTGATTGTAATACTGGGGGGGGGGGACACATATTATAATTACCTTGGTAGGCTTGGTCTCCCCTAATGTTGATTGCAAGGCTACGGTCTTGATATCTAGTAACATAAAAGGTCAAACTTTTCGTGTATATTAATTTACCGTGACGATCAACATTTATGCCCGTCTGTGATGGTATTTAAGTACATTTGTTTGTAACACATTCAAACTGATTATTTTGTGTCCTTTTTATTAAAAATATAAGCCCAGTGAATCGCTGCCGCCTCAGCTGCCTGCAGAAACCACACGAGTGAGAAGGAATTGTGTTCCTCCTTCATCGGGGCAAAGACGGAAGCCGAAAGAGGCATTGAAAGGCCGGTGTGCGTGACAGCTGGTGAAAGGCAAAGACCTGTCCCCCCCCACAGCTCACGGCTGTCGGCAGCTGGGTAGAGGGACCTGGCCAAGGGCACAACTGTTCCATTCAGCTGCAGCCCATCAGTCATATCTGATTATTTAAAGTTTGGCCAGTAGCTACGAGACAGTTGGTGTTTCCTGGTCAAAGAATAAAGCGCTGGATGAACAGTGATGCCACCAATTACTTGAACGTCACTGTATTATAACTGAACAAAGGTGAAATGACAATACCACGTATTTTCTGGGCTTTAAATATAACATTTTTACAGCCAATAAAAGTTCTATCTTAACTCGGTGAAAAAAAAATGTTATGGGACTGACCAATAAAAATACAAAATAATGTTTCTGGGAGAAGATCCACGGACAAAATATTTTTATAGTTTTGAAAAAAGTAGGATTAAGAATTTGGGGAATTCGAGAGGACTTCACCATGTCTCCCCTCTAGCTATACCAAATTCATAATAAATATACAGTTTAGGCAGCATAATTAGTCTGTTGATGGACTTTATGGGATTTCTAACCAATCATGTGGTACCACAATCTTTAATAATACTGTCAGATAAAATCCATGATCTAGAATAGAGATGCATATAAACACATGCATATAAAGATGAGTACACACCAAGCCAATGCCAAAAAAGTAGTGCCAGGCTATGCCAGTGACCCTGCGGCACCTGAACACACTGGCATGGCCAGAGGTGACGGATAACATACAGCCCAATGAGAGAACTCAATATTACTGACTAGCTTTGCGCTCACTCAGCCAAAACAACGCCAACGGGACCCAATCACGTCCGACTGTGTCGCACACGCAGGCAGTCACCAACTATATACACACACACTCTGTCAAGATAGAAATGGATCGTGATGGGGCACCAACCCATTGCAGGGCACTCTGACACACCATTCACTCACACATGCACACCTACGGGCAATTTGGTAGCTCCAATTATCCTCGACATGTTTCTGGCACATAAATAATAATTAATTACATTGCTAGAATATTTGGGAATTTTCAGTAGCAAGGGAAACACGATGCTATGTTTTTAATCAGCGTGTTTCAGCTTTCATTGTTATGGCTTTAAATCAACAGCTCTTTGCCGTAAAAAGAGCTCGCTAGTAGGGAATAAAGGTGTGTTCGCCTCTGTCAATCCCTCTTTGCAATGTAAAAATTTTTCTTCCCCAGCTAACATCTGGCTCACCCTTCAGTCACGACATCATTTGTTACTTTTTTCCCCTTATTATTTATTGAAATGGTTCTTCCCTAACTGCCAATTGACAGTAACATATATATTTTTTGGTTAAGAGAGGGACACTGTGTTGAGTGGGGTACTCCATTGTGTTATTGTAAGGGAAACTTGTTTGTGCTCTGGGCAGTTGATGTTTCTGTCGGACAAAGTTTCAGCGGAAACAATCTTATGTAACCACATGAGAATGTAAGCTGGGTTCAACAAAAGCGATTTTTTTAAGAGAATGTTTAAGTTCCCTACCTTTAATGCATGCGATTTGAGTTTGCTACACGAGTCTCCCGCTTGTGTGTGTGCGCATGTCCTAGTTGGATGAGGAGCACATGTTCCACAATCACATTTTCACTTCAAACGAGGTGCACGGCTGCTGCACATCTGCCCGCCTGCTCCCGTCTGCACCATCTGCAGGGCTGAGCCGCTCTGCCGCACCTCCACGGTCCCGCTCTTTTAGGTCCTTGACCACAACAGCAGGGTCACCGACTCTCACACATCTGGTGTGACACTCACGCCTTCAGACTCTCACGCAAGAAATCAACATGGCAAATCTATATTATTCCATTATAAACCTAAAATGAACTACATTATTGGGAGTATTGGGAAACCATACAGACTATGTACAAGATAATAAACCTATTACATACATGTAGACGCATGTGCAGACTTTTCCTCGAATTGAAAATCTCACGCCAGCCAGCTGACCAAAGTTGGCAACTCAGAATAGCCATGATACTAGCTGCCCTTTCACTCATGAGTTTGACGACTGTCCACTTAAAAGCAACCGCTGCGAATAAGGATTTCGGGCCTTTAAAATATTTACTAGATTTTCAATAACAAAGGCCAGTTAAGTCTGTTAAGAAATTAAGTCTGAGGTATTCACACGCCGTAACCTTTTCCCAGCTGAAAGGCTGAGTCAACCGGCTAGAGAAAGGGCTTTTCATGACCAGTCACATCTCGGTTACAAGTCTAGCTATAGTTTCTAAACGCAAAATACACCTGATACTCGATGCTTGTATCATTTACTTAGTCATACATAGCTGCTTGCCAAACACAGTAATGCAGATTTGACTTAAAAAGAACACAGCAAGGTATTTTGAAGGTGCAGTGTTTCCTCATTAATTTTCATGCCATGAGTATCGTTAAGCAGAAAACCTACATCTGAGAAACTGAAAAGTGGGCCTTATGCAGGTGCTCTCTGACTCTGTAGGCCTACAGCATAAGAGGGTGCAGAAAAGATGGGTGGAAGGATGTTAGTCAAGGTTGGCATTTAGGGGGGGTGGTGTTTACAGGCCATGTCCATCCTCCCCCCCAAACACCACCCACCAAGGACATCATATTTTATTACATTTTATTTTTTAATAAAGGCATTTTTCCTACAAACAAATAAGCCCAGTTTCTCCCAGGGCCGTGGCCACAGATTATCTGCCTACCCAACAGCCCCCCAATCAACTTTCATCATTGCCACCCCCCCCTGTGGTGTCAGCACTGATGTTGCTCCATATGTTGTGCCCTCATCACTGTGCAGGTTTAACCCAAAGGCATCCCTGCCATGTGCTAACATGTGTCATTCTTCAGACATGGTTTTGTGACCGTGGGCCAAGCACAGGGTTGACTGCACGGTAATGCTACGAGGCTATGAGGAAAAGGCAGAGTGGAGAGGAGAAATGTCGGGAAATATCACAAGAGAGACTTTCTGTGAGCAATGAGGAGATGCTAGAAGTATGTGGCCTTTTACAACAACATG
>JAODUD010000002.1:13361085-13379289 GCA_026784285.1 Stomatorhinus walkeri
AAATAGCCTGGCACTCACCCCCCCCCCCCCCCCCCAGGGTCTTCTCCCCCTTGATTTCTGGGATAGAGTAAACTATATTATACAAGCACAGATAGATAGATTGCTGGCTAAAGTTTAAAATTCACACAATACTTACTTTATGCAAATTATATAGGATGTAAATGCATACCGTACAATTCATATTGAACCTTACACTGCTGTTGCCTAGGCTGTATGAGGCAGACAGCCCTGGTATGGGATAATTATTTTAAGGGAGGTTTATTGTTCACAACTCGTGCGCTTGATGACGGCCGTCCCACGTCTGGGCCTTCCAGCACTGCAGAACAACCTCCCTTCCCCCCCCCCCTCCATCTTCTCCTGTGACTCCTGTACTGTTTCCAGAGCGTGGTGAAATCATCAGTACTGGAAAACAGCATGTGGTAATGGAAGCTCACCATTCCCCCTGACCGCCGCAACTCACACGGGGCAGCCCTGCTCTCGTCTGCACATCAAACAACACTGTTTTCTGCACTTTCGCTAAAACATCTCATCGGAATTTCCATTTAGCATTGTTTTTTTTTTATGTATCATTGCTTAAGCGTATCGGTAATAACTTGAATTGGGTGATAGAGATAATGGAATTTAATTACGAATCTAAACAGCTATTGGTGATTAACACTGAAGTCAGCTACATGAAAGCCTCGCTAATTTATATATTGACCGCTGGCTATTTCTGACTATTTTGTGCAAAGGAGCTTACTCAGATCACAGTTTAGACCAGGGCTGTTCAAATCACAGTTCTCAAGGTCCAAATATTGCTGATTTTCCAGCCTATCTTTACTGCTGAGCCAGGAGTGATGCCTCTGACCAATCAGAATCAGTTATTATTAAAATATCTACCTGGGAGAACTGAAAGCAATTCCTGGATTTGGAGTCCAGGTCCAAATTTGAAGAACCCTATTTTAGACCCCTGGGGGGTTATTTATTGAAGCTTAAGTCACTTCCTATAGAGTACACTAGCCGTTTTCGTTTATATTTCCTGTACTGGTCATGAACCCTGTCGTTTTAGGTGTCGTGCTTCTTCAGATTGGGGTTCTACCATCCAGTTTGGCTTCTCAGAGAGCCTCAGTCAAGCCCGCAAGCTCTTGCTGCCATGTCACTACAGCTATGATGGTGGCAGAAGATCCTAACTGCTGACAGCTGTGCCATTGCCTAATCCTGAACTTCTTTTGTACTTAGAAAAACTCCTGCGTGCTCATTGTCCATGTTGCCATTAAAAACAAAAGTAAGCTGTTCTGCCATTATCAGACAGGCTATAGATACGGATGAGGAAAAAAATGCTGATTTCATCCAGTCATGTGTCACAAGCAATTTCATGAGACCGATGAGTCACTAGATCTGAACTGCTGCCTAATATTCGACGTGTATTTAGTTTAGATTCAACAACATGTAACACAACCATACTGCTCATTTGAGCAGCCATTAACTGTGGCTGTCGAGTTTTACTTTGGCTTACAGAAGCTGTTGTGCATAGCTGTACACAAAATACGGTAAATTAAAATATGAATTATGCAATTAAACTAAAACTGTATATTTTTGATAGTGCGTGGCAATTGCTGATAGGTGACAGTCTGAGAAACAAAAATACTGATATCATGACCACTTATTAAACTCAGTTAACAAATGAATTATGCTTACTGCAGATCTATAATTTGCCCAGTTCCATTAATGTTGTTTTTTTCCGATCAGACGCACAATCCTCCCAGGACATGCAGCCGAATATTTTAGCAGAAAGAAGCAACTCAGTCCAGGGTAAACATGTCGACCCCCTTCTTAGACTTGGGCTGCCATTCTCCAGGTTAAAAGTCTGAGTCTTTAGCCAACCTAACCCCTCCCCACAAGAGTTTATATATACAGTACAGATAAATATACTCAGTATTATTAAGAAAAATAACGTTGCATTTAAGTGCAAATGAATGAAGGTGTAACTAACAACAATGTTGTATCAATAAAAAGTACAGTTATATATGCAGAAACTGAATTTAATAAATATTACCTGTTGTGCTATGGGCGTAGAATGTGATTTGAAACCTTCATTATTTTTCGTTAATTTTCAGGTGTTCCAGTTCCATTTCGATGAAATTCCATAAATATTTGATGACTGGAAGCAATAACAGGGGGATCAAACACTGAAGTTTATTTCAGCATTTTCAATTAAGCCAAATCACGAGGTAGCAAACTCAAAGAAGAAAGGTGTTAGCATCTATGGAAACAAGGCAGGATTAGATCAATTTCAGTGCCTGTTTATAGCTCATATGCACGAAAAGATTATTGCTGATGCATAATGACACAAAAAATTATACGTTCATATTAACTATTAGATTACTCTGTAAATTTCACCTGAAACCCTTTACTGCAAGGGTAGGCAATCCTGATCCTGGAATACCAGTATCCATCAGATTTTCTATCCTACCTGATGAGTTACTATCTGCCTGAGATCAGGTGTGGTTCATCAGAGACCAGGTAGGATAGAAGACCTGCTGGATCCCGGCACCCCAGGATCTGGGTTACCTACCCCTACTTTACAGTGTACTATAACTCTCACTCTCTCCTCACTGTCGACTGTGTGACAGCTGACCTCTGCAGGCGTTTACGGCTGTCACTCATTAGCAGGAGCTGCTTCTCTTTAGATGCAGTTAAACCACGTCGACCCACCCATGTTTTAACTGGGAGGTCGCAAAAATACGACGACCTCCATTTAAGTCAGCTCTTATAAAGATCCGTGGTGTTTTGGCATTGCTATTTGACCCTTTTTCCTACAGTCGCTGCTATAACAACCACCCAATGTGGGAACAAAATTCACCATTAAAATGCAGAATGCAAGATCAAAAGCGTGTCATAGAGGAATGGTTCAGTGTGCAAGATTTTACTAGAGGTGTCTGGACCTAACTTATAAAACAAGGATTACACATTCCTTCCCATTTCTCAGCTTTGCTTTATTACGTTTGCTGTCCTAGTTTATTCCACATTATTAAAAACAACGCATACGCATAAAATGTCTCAGCCGTCTAGTGAACAGGGATGCGGTGACCAGCGCAGGCAGCCACATAATCTGCGCAAAATGGCTACTCCAACTCACAGTCGCTTCAGTGGCTCAGGCACGACTGCGGCGACGATGGTGGATGACTTAAAAGATATGCCAGTTTTCATTTTTAAGGGAATGTACTGTTACTGGGGTAGGACAGCTGTGGGGAAGTGCTTAGGTGAGTGAACAAGGGGTTCAGAGAGACCTTTATTCTGAAATTATCATCCCCCTCCCCTCCCCTCCCCTGCTGCTCGACCCACCACCCCACGTCTTGGTATTTCCTCCAATTTTGTCGAAGGAAATGCAGCCCGATTATGGCAGCTTGCATAGTATTGCGACTGCCACCGCAGTTCCAAACTCTCCCCAGACAAAAGATAATTATGTTTAGAAAAATTATCCAACACACTGTCAACTCCATAGTTGTTCCATTTTCACAAGTCGTGTTAAATAAGTAGGGGGGGGGGGGTTAGTGGGGGCGGAGGAGAGGAAAAGGCGTGCAGAGAAGCATGGGTCGCCCCAGGAGAGTTGAGGAATTCTGAGGTAATCTATGCGAGTGATTCTCTTTGGGCATTTGCTCAATTCATGTAACATCACAGCTGTATGAGTTCCTTTCCAAAGTATTGAACAGCCACCTCGGCAGAGCCACCAGCGTTCCACTATTTCTTTCAGCTGGTTCCCACCATGCTGACTCAATACATTGATTTTCTGGCAGTGCCTTCCGTTGCTGGACGGCTGCTTCAGTTCCCCTGTGTGCCTCGTCTTCGGATGCTCATCAGTTTCACAAACGACAGTGATTTATCTCCTCGCGTGCAGGATGCCAGCACAGATGGTTATATCTTTGTGGGCCTGACCAGAAAGCGGTGATGGTTCCTTCTTTAGTTAATCCCTTACAGAATAAAAAGAGAACTAAAAACCACAGTCCTTTTGGTAATGGTCCCTATGAAGTAATGACATCACCTAAAACAATGCAGCTGATGTTAAACGCAAGTGCGTGGATTCCATAAACATTACGTTCATGTCTAGGCAAGTAAACTCTGACTGTAAGAAATAAAGTTGTATACATATGTCGGACTAAAACACACGACATCTATCCCATCCTATGAAATTTTCCGACATCATTATCCTATTAAGTCTAAGAGTATGTGTACGTATCAATGGCATCCAATCAAGGGGGTAGTCTACCTCGAGTTTTTGCTGTTTGGTGTAAGACATACTCCACTCCCTCATCCAGGATAAACGGTTGAAAGCTGCATGGATGGAAAACATTACTTTTCCAGCCCGATCAAAATTACCACAAATGCATCCTTCTCAAACTTTAAAACTGTTGTTGAGTAGCCCTAGTCGCTCACTACAAGGGACGAGGAATTCCTGATGGGTTGACAGAGCAATGTCCAATCACGGGCGGAGGTTAGGAATACCTCCGCGGGCTTCCGACCAATCAGAGCAGCGGAGGGCGGCGGCTCTGGTCCCCCATTTTTCAACCTTCTGGTTTGCGTCCTGGAACAGGGAGGAAGTCGCTGGATGAACTGGGAGCAAGACGACGCAGGAATTTTCTTCAAAGCAGATCTAAAGGTAAGGGGTGCGCTGAGTTTCTGCAGAAAATGTTTTTCTTTGTCTGATTTGCCCGCGGAGCCAATGGTGATGATAGTTATTACTAACCGATTGAGATTTATTTCTTTCACAACTATTCGTTTCCATAATTTGCGGCTATCGCAGTTATAAAACCATCTACTCATACCAAATCCCGTCTGGGAGTAAACGTTTTGGAATCAGCTGTGCGGGATGTGTTAAGCAATTAATTAATCGACTGGCTGCTGCGCTCTGTAGGATTAAAGAGGCGCGTCTCTGTCTACTTCTGTAACTTTTTGTACAACGAAAAACCAGGTAGTTATCAGTTTAAGTCACATAGCAAAGGGAGTACTTTGACGGCTTTTGTCTGTCAAGACTAGCTAGCGCGGTGGCGAGTGCTCGGCTTTAATATACACGTGTTGACTACGGTCATTGAGTGCGTCTTTCCTCGATTAGTTTTGTTTGCCCGGTGCTGCACGTCTTGTCCGGAGAAAGCGGTGGAACATGAGTTTGCAGCAGTTACCACGCGTCTCCTCCATGCAACGGCGATGCGAATGATCCCGGTACGGCCGCTTAAACACCGCGATCTTGCAGCTGATATCTCCGGTTACAAAGTGGCAGTTTTCCCTTTGCTACGTTTAATTTCTGACGTTTGCTCTCTGGTTTTTAAAATGCATCCTACCTGCCCACGTAGGCGTGCAGTCCCTGCTGCCAATCTGGTCACTATTCCCAGTATCGTGATTAAAGAACATAAAAGTGGCACCATCCCTTTCCTTCACTTGCGTTTTAGATAAAGACACCGTGTTCAGGCTGAGCGGCATCCCTGTTAACATATTTCAAGGCAGAGTAATTTCCTATAGATAATTATGGAACGGTTGCATCATGGATTCTGTACGGCGGGGCTCTTATCCGATCTGGAGATCCAGCCGCGCACTTTGCAAATTGCAAAATGTAACAGCGGATGTAAACAGCGACCAATGTGATAAGTAACCGTCGTTGTGTGTTATTGGTATTTATAAAAATACTATTTCAGGATCAGCTGTCACCACACAATAACAAAAGTAACATCGGCCATAGAGGGGGTATAGTAAATGTAAAAGCGTATGGATATATGTGCTATTGTTCCCCGTCTGGGACAAAATTCGGGCTATTTATGCGTTTTAATTTAAAATGCCGTTTTATGTTTGTGCGTTTTGCGAGTCCCCTAAGTTTTGCCTGGGAGTTAATATTTTATCGCGCATCACTTTTTAACCCCAATTGACGAGGCGCTTCCCGGTTCCGTTCCTGCGCCCGGCATCGGGTTGCCCGTGATCATAGATGATGAAGATGGACAGTCGCTGCTTTGCACGCCTGCCGAACCAGTCAGTTCAGGAGAGCGCCTCTTCCACGTGGCCATCCTATTGTTGTTCCCTTATAGTTTCACCCTCCCCTTCCTGTAGTAGGTATCATTGTGCCTTTTTCTTGGCCTTTTCCTCGCGCTTTGTTAACCAGCTGCCAGCTGGGGACCCTTGCAGCCCGGCAGCTTGTTCCACCTTAAGACAGCTGAGCTGACAGGAAGTTCGCCGGCGTTATTGTGGAACTTGATATGAGCGCCGACGACCGCGATCGCATGGCGCAGTGAGACGGGGGCTTAGCCTCAGGTTATACGGTATGCCGAGGCCTTGTCAAAGCTTCACAAAGACGCCTTTCTTTCCATTGCTGTGGTTAGGTAGGAATGTCCCTGCCTTTTTTTTCTTGAAGCTTCATGGGTCAGAACTTTGGTCAGCTGGCTAGTGTGAAATTTTTTTCATTCTGCACACGCATTTACATGTATGGAACAGTTTTATTACTCTAAATTAGTCAGCGGTGTTCGCAAACCACCCCTACACTTTTGACATAGCTAATTTTAGGTTCGTAAATGGAATAATACTGATTTTCCATAAGGTTTCTTGCGTGACTGTGAGACCTGGAAAGCGTGAGTGTTAGGCCAGATGCGTGAGAGTTGGCAGCCTTGGGTACTATTTAAAACTATTTAAAACAATTATTTTGACTTTGGGGAAACAAGACGTTTATTGTGGTTCCTCATTTGCATCTGAACCAACACCGCTACTAAACCTCCCACCCCACGCCCACTGAACAGCTGACGAGACTCAGGCATGGGCCTGGTGATTTCACATCAACTGGCCAGCTGGGCTCCCCCACCCTGTCACACCGGCCCCCGCCCTGCCCTGTCCTAGGGTCCCCTACTCCGCACTTCATATGCTTATCAAGACCCCCGACACCCAGCTCTCCTCACAGACATGTCACTTTTGCCTGTCATTTCTAATTAAAAATGTCAGCTTGTGTTCTTCCATCAGTCTGTTTATTTTAAAGCGTAACCCCCCCAGCCCCCATCCCCTTCCTTCCTCGGCCCTCAGGAGTTGGAATATTTAATATTCTGAGTGTCTGGTTTGAGGGCAAAGACGTGGCTCATTCTCCCGTCAGGGTTTCCGTCCATAACTTCTGTTAGCGCTTGGCTGCTTTCTCTCCCTGACAAAACAAGCCTGTGGACGGGGGGTTGGTGGCAAAGGCATAATTTTAAATTGCTGATGTATCCGCTGTTGCACATTCCACTGGGTGAGCTTTATTAATTCTGTCTGCTGCCACAATAAACCAAACTGTTCTTGTTAACTGAGCGTCTTGGCAAGACTGTGCTTGTAAAATGCTTGAAGAAGCCCTGAATTGTGCATTTGTCACCCTGTCCCCCATATCCCTCCATTCCAGGTTGCCCTCTAAGCTCTCGTAAGGGGCAACTAGCCTCAGCAGTTGGGTTTCAACGTTGGGGTGCAGCACCTTGGGCTGGACCCCGTTTTAGTCTAAATTGTATCCCTCAGAACCTGGTGAATTCAGCTTTGGATGTGTACTTACATTTATCTTGGATACAAATTTCACCTTGAGCGAGAATTTGCCCTCATTCTGGTTGCCGAGTCCATGAGGTTTAGCCAGGGAGAATTCCGTCTGTCTCTCGGATGTCATTTTGCTGCGGTATTTGGAGAACAACAAAAATATACATGGGTGTGCCAGTTCTTTAAAAGAAGAGTGTGAAAATTAAAAATAATTTTCATATAAGAGATGATGCATGAGTGCATGTAGCTCTGACCACGCCCTGGAAACCTGCAGTTTCTTATATCCAACAGATGGTTCGCGCTTTCCTTTTTTTGTGGTTTAAATATGCCCCCCCCCCCCCACCTCAAGCATCAGTGGAAGTTGTGGCTAGATGTTTTGCGTTGAAGGAAAATCAGCATGCGATGCGTGACAGCAGTGATATTGGCTCCTAGGGCCTTCTGCAATGAAGGGCGTCCTCGTTCAGTGGGCTGAAGAGCAGGGCACGGAGTCCTGCTGCTTGTGCTTTCTCGGATGTGATGGTCCATCTAAAATTATTCTGATTTTAACGTATTACGTGCATCTATTTTAAGATCCAAGATCGGCTTTCTGCTTGCGCCGGAGTTGATGGACTGCTCTGTGTGTCTTGGGAACTCAGTTTAATCCTTCTTTCTGCTTGGCTTCTATGTAAAGTCATGGTCTAATAGCTTTGAAGACATTATGATATCCCTCAGGAAAAAGCCTCATTTGATATGCATCTCGAACGACCAGTCTTTGTGCTTGTATGACAGGTTTAACATGATCAGTGTTTCTCTTCGCTTGTATTTGGTATCTAATCCGAGGTTTTATTGAGAGTACTCATGGCTATTTATAAAACTACTGGCCAATAAAAGGAGAAATAATTCCAAAAGTTGACGGTCGCAATGCTTTCGCTGTCCCAAGGCTCGTGTAAATCAATAGGGATGAGCGTCTTCTCAAACGTGTTTCGTAACCACCTGGCAGCTGTTTGACGGCCGCCACATTTACGGAGCATTCCTGAGTAACATTCCACACTCGGAGATGGAAAGTACGGTGGCTGTTTTGGCTATACGTGTGTTTTGTCCCCGTTTGTTTTTAGCAGATCATGTGCTGCCCAAACCTACACATCTGTCTTTCCAGTCAGCGTGCGCCATGTGGCTTTTGATGTCCCTCATTGGATGGTTTCTGTTGGATCGCTCTCTGTCCGTCTCTCTGATTGGCTGCTCGACTGGTTTTGTGGTGTGCCACACCCAACCGTTAAGCTTCTTGCTTGGCAGTTATGGCCTCCTTCGAGAGTGGCACTGTTCTATGTAGGATTTAGTTTTTTTTTTTTTTTTTTTTACTTCTGCAATGTCTGCTTATTGCGAGCTCTCCAGGTTTGGTCACAGAGAGCGTAGACCTTGGGATCTCGGTTTATCACAGGGCTGTGGGCTTTCTGTCCTCCTACAGTTGATTTGGGCTGCATTCTGAAGTCACCCTGGATGAGAATTTTTATCTATTTTAATGAAAAAGAATTAAATCCCTGGCTCTGAATCTGTGTTGCTCTGTGAAAATCAAAGGTTGCTGGTGGTCAGGTCGATCTTGTTGGCTGCAGCCATCAAGGGGGTGCAGAGGTCCTGGTAGCCTTGTGAGTCCATTTCTGCATGTGGAATTTCCCCGAGGCAGGCGGGCAGGGGCGCTTCTAGAGATTTTGGAGCCCCATGAAAGCATATAATATTGTGTCTCCAGCCCAGACCAATCCACTTAGATTCCAAATTGTTTATGATCCCTGTCACTCAGTGGCCCTTGGAGTTATGCTAATACCCCCCCCCCTTTACAGTGCCCCTGCATGTGAGATAGACCATGACACACTATTGCTACAGCAAGGTCATATTCCACAGCTCTCAAAAACAGGCAGTTTTCTCCAGTCAGAAATGTTAGTGGTTCAAATGTGACCTCGACGCGGCATAGCAAACACCGCGAGGTCTTATCAGCATTTGTTGGATCGAGGGGAATTTGCTGTTGGTTTAGTGGAAGCGGATGACCCAGTCTGGTTAGAGGCCGCGTGGCCCCTCCTGATGTGGGAGGCAGGCAGGACGGTGTCTGTTCCTGCACCTTCCAAACGCTCCCCCCCCTGACAGTGCGGCCTGAGCAGAGCGACCCAGCAGATGTCCCTGCAGCACACTCCCCGTGAGTCAGTCCACCGGCGGATCGCATTTGGTCACTTTTCAGGTGAATGGAAAAGTGTGACGTGCAACGGCACAGATCTTTAGGCCATTGGCGTGCAGGTCTGCGTTGAATCATGGCGATTGTCTCCCCCCCCATTTGCTTGGTTAGATGGCATGCTCTGCACTGTAGTGATTTCCCAGCAGATCACACAGCGGGGGTGACCGGAGACAAGAGAGGCTCTTTTGAAGGACATCCGGCCCAGCGGTTCAGCGATTCAGAACCATCAGATCCTTTTAGGAGAGGAAGTTCACATGAGGTTTTGTGGTGTTTGAAATGTATGCAGGATTCAGAGGGAGAGCACTGGGTAGGTATATGTACTTGGGAGGGGGGGGTCCTGTTGTGACATGTTCTTTTAACTCCTGGGGGGGACAGGGGTTGACTCATCAGTTTGCAAAGGACGTGTGTGTTTGTTTTCATATTTCAGAAAGGCTTGTAATGCTCATTAATGAGTTGTTTAGCTTGGAATCTAAAGCAGATTTTTTTAATGAATCCACAACAGAAGCAGTGGGGGGTTAATGACTGGAACAAAATGCTTAATAGGTGTTTCTGAGCAGCTTAAAACATCAAAGCTGGGCTTCACAACCCTGTGTCGGGCGAGTCTTCAGACATCGGTGCCGGAAGTTTCCAGTTAGAAGGGTTGGGTATACTGGAAAGTAACCAAAAAGATTTGTGAACTCTCCCACCACCAAACTGGAAGATGACCGAGTCTGAAATGGCAGGATCTTAATTCCTGGGCCGTCTGGGATGGTATCGGCATGCCCAGGGCGGGATACACGCCTGTCCAGTGCATAAGGAAGACTGCAGGGAGTAGCTGTCCCAAAATGTCACCGTGGGTGACGTACGACACCAGCACGACAGAATAAGTACAGTCAGAGACTGGTGTTGGCTCCTGACCTCTGGCATTTTTTTGTATATCGTTTTATATTTGGGTGGGTTTGTGTGTTTAAAAAAAAAATTCTGGCTTGAGGGCTCCACTATGATCTAATGTCTTGGATGATATTTACTGTTACACTTGAAAAACCAATAAACTGGATTATTAATTAATTAGTGTTTTTAACGATGCAGAAGTCTGCTAAACCCCATCAAAACTTTCTTCAGATTAAAATAAAAATTTTTAATCTGTTTAGTTATTACTTTTAAAGCGCATTAAAAACGACCTATTCTCTCCATGTTTATTAAACTTGACTTGGCAGTCCAATGATACATGTTTGTAAGAATGACCAGTATTTCCTTAAAGATCAGTGGTATTTTAATATAAGTATCAGCTTTCATCTCGTATACACTTTTGGGAGCTTGTGCATCTAAGCTTGCATGTTCAAGAAAGCCAGCGATCGGCGGGGCCTGTCCCGTCGGTGCTATACTGTGAAACCATAATTCACTGTGGCATAATTCAAAGCAAATTCCGATCATTTCACTTCCAAATGTTCTCTCAAAAAAGAAGTGAGTCATTTTTCCTTGGAACAAAAATTACTGAACGGAGCGGCTGAGGACCACAAATCCACGTCCGCAGAAATGCCAGGGGGCCAGAATCGCTGTAGTGATGGGCTGCGTTGTGAGCAGAAAGATCTTATTTAAAAATACGTTTTCAGATGAAGTCTGCCCCCCCCCCCCAGATGCTTTTTCCCTCCGTTGAAGAGGACTCCTTGCCTTCTGAGTGATGTGCAGGGATGTCGGAAAATCCACGGGGAGAATATAAGGAGCGCGGGTGACCAATTCGAGGAACATTGTGTGAATGAGGGATGTGTAGCTTCATAACCGACAAACAAATGAGGAAAACCGAAGAAGGTATAAAAACGTCCTTGATAAGAAGCGTTCAGAAAAGCAGCTCCTGGCCCTGTTTTCATGTGATGTTTGCTCTTGTCCACGCTGGTCACACTTTATTACAGGTGGGTGGTTATCGTGGCATAATTGCATCAACGTACTACAAGTGGTCTACGTAGGCTTGTGTGTGTAATTAAACCATGGGGTCGCCGTTGGTGCCGTGAGGATTTAAATGTCTGGTGAGCAGTGGGGGTTTATTGTATGGCTGAATGGAAGCTGCAGTGTTTACTCTTCAGTGGTGACACTGATGCGGGGTGTTGCCTGAATGTTGTTTGTGGGCTAAAGTGTACAAAGACAATGGCTGTGCTGTTGGCTTGTTTGTCCAGGATATACCTGTTATTGTTATGGCAGCGTCTCTGAGCAGGCCTTTAATGTAATCTGTATCATATTTTCCTCACTGAAGAACCAGAAAGCTTGTTAGTTTGATGTTCCATGTAATGACAAGGTTCATTATCACGCTAAGGAGTGGAATGAAGCTGTCAGTACCCTATAATATCATTTATGAGGTGTGACAGCTTGGGACACAGTGAAAGTATCCAGTAACCATCCATCTTCTATAACCACTTATCCAGAACTGGGTCACTGTGGGTCTGGAGCCTGTCCTGGAGAGGGCAGGTCACAAACATTGCGAATTACCCTGGATGGGACGCCAGTCAATTGTAAGCCAAAATATTATTACCCATAATATTGAGTTGCTCACCTGGACCTATATTTCACCCTGCCCTCTATGATCTATATTACCTGGTGACTTATTGTTTATTTTTGTCATGCTGTGTGGTCCTTCAAAGGGCTATCCAGCACCATCCTGTCTGCAGAATGCCTCAATTCCATCCAGAAACATCTAAAGACCCATCTCTTCCTAGAAACCTAAACTGATCTCATTCTACCGCTGACCCTCCCCGGCTCTCATTCCTCATTGTCATTTCACTGAAATGGCCTCACTTGGCATTTCCGGACACACAGTTGCATTTTCCACAGTCTTGTAGCAACTAAATCTGTTATCCTATAGTTCTTTCTGTCTTTATGCTTGTCATGCATGGTTAAAATCACTGTCGTGTTGTGAGGTTATGACTGCCAACCTCTATCGCTGTGTTTTGAAATTCAACAGAGCTGCACGATAAATAGTTATACCAGGCGAGCTCTTGTTTGTTCAGTTTTAGCCTTGTTCCCCTTCCTTTGAGTGCTTCGGCCCATTTTTGGATGCCGACTTGCCCGAGTCTAAGCCTGCCGATATCGACTCGCTTTACAGATGCCATGTAGGGATGGGTAGGCAAACGGGTGTGAGGCCTGAGTGAAATTAGCAAATCAAAAAAAGAACCTGACAAGCTGATTTGAAATACAAGATGGAAGTTTTCATTCTCTCTCTGAAATGGGCGGTTCCTGCCATTTGAATATCTTTGACAGTGATCAAATTGTAGAGCTATATAGGAATGGCTGTTTTCTTTCAGCTCTCGTAGATGGAAAACACTGGCAGTGTCAATAATTCGTAATACCTGAGCAAATAGGTGCAATCAGCAGGTTCAGTGTCTTCAATCCCTGTGCAAACCATTTGCATCTAGAAAAGTGATTTATTCTTGAGCACGTCTGTCATACTCAAATTTTCTATGCTTTCTTCCTGGAGCAGTGACAGTTGAACTGATGATAAGGATCTTGGGTAATAATCCAATTGTCATTGGGTTGCCTTGCATCACCTCCACACGATCGGAGTACCGACATGCGTGTGAGATGCCTCTGTCTGTAGCCAAATTTGTGCGTGTGTGTCATTCCAGACCACCAAGCTAACACAGCACTCTTGTCTCGTTCAAAGAGCAGCTTGCATTGAGTTTAGTATGACTTTCTGAAGTTTTGCGTTGAACCGTTTCAACTCATGTAGCCTGCAAGAGATGTTTGTTTGTGGCTGACTGGTTTTTGGCTTTGCCGCTTAATCTCTCGCAGCACGTCTTCCATGATGAGATGTCTGGGGTCTGCAGCTCAGATAAACCTGACCTTGTGTGAGGAGCTGATGCATTTTTATCGGTCTCTAGCGGCAAGGGCCGCCTCTCTCCTGGTCTGCTTTTTGTAAAAGCCTTAGTGAAGACTTTATATGACTATTTTGCCTAACTGGTCTTGTCCACCCAATACTATTTTGTGTTTGTACCTTCTTAATTGACGCAACTATCTTCCATACATATTGTTTATACTATATTGTTCTGTTCGTTTCCATGTCTACCATAGTAACATTCTCAGGTTCTTCACAACAGATTTAGCATCTTCCCCTGTTTACGTGTTAGAATCCCTCAAAGCCAAGGGTACCACCTTTTTAAATGTGTGCTTTTTGGCAAAATGATATCTTAATGCCATCTATGCTGTTTGA
Source organism: Stomatorhinus walkeri (assembly GCA_026784285.1). Lineage (NCBI taxonomy): Eukaryota > Metazoa > Chordata > Actinopteri > Osteoglossiformes > Mormyridae > Stomatorhinus > Stomatorhinus walkeri. The sequence continues at coordinate 13,374,960 of JAODUD010000002.1, forward strand.
GTACCAGTTTTTCTTTCTGCGAGTATAATGCTATGTAGGCTACTTAATCATCTAAGCTTAGTCTCTCCATCTCAAATGGGTCTGAAGGTACAGTAGTGATTTATGAGAATGGTATGTTTTTTATCCCCGGGAAGGGCTATGGAATGCGGCTTCCTGTATTTCCATACTAGTGACTGAAAACACGGCTCGCCACTTACAGTAGGAAGCTTTTCTCTGATTCTGCATGTGGCTGGAAAGGGACTAGATTAAATTTTGCAAACGGAAACCAGCACGTGATTCTAAGTGCTGCATTCTAACTCTGTAGGTGATGAAACCTCTTTCGGATGAGTGGCAGGAGCTAGAAAGCTCGCCTGACTTTGATCGCTGGAGATTGTGTCGATGTCGCATTTTGCACGCGGCTCCTGTAGTGGCTGCTTTTAGATGGTTTCCATATTTTGTCCACGCGTTGATGAAGAGAGCTCCCTCCTGACTCTAGAGTGGTGTCGTTCGTTCATCCATCTGGAAAAATAGCACTGGATGGGAGGACAAGGTAAAGTCTAGAGAACTGAGCAAAAGCCGGATCACTTCATGCAGGGATGTGTCGGGTACGCCTTGTAGAGGACTCAAATGGATGGTTCTGTTGAATAGGGTTGTCCTCCTCTCTTTGGATTTGGGTTATTTTTGAGCACGATCTGTTCCGCTGGGCATGATACCCTGTGCTGCCAAGCAGTAATTTGCTTCTCTGACTTCCTGACACGCCTAACTGACTGGTTGTGAAGGAGCTCCACCTTTGTCATACAAATGAAGGCAGACCGAGCTTTGGATGTAAAGCCCATCATTAAATGTACCGAAGCAGATGGTTACTTGGAGCAGATAAGACGGGGAATCTCGGGTGAATAAGGCTTCCTGCGCATGGCTTTATGTTTACGTGCTCTATTCCTGGGCACATTCTTTGAGTTCCTGTACCAAACGTCAAGGTGGAACATGTCCTGGAATCCCTCCAATGTGTAGTGTTGTAACCTGATTAGGTGTCTGGATGAAATATCCCGTGTACATGTTAACAGCTACTCCTCTTTCACCTTCATTTGCCATATTGATTTCCATACAATGCTGGGCATTGGCTTGTGTAATTTTGTTTAGTATTGTGCTTAAAGTGTTAGATGTTTGTAAAATGTCTTTTGTGTTGAGTGCAGGGTATCAATTAGAATTTAGTGGTGGCATGGTTTGTCTAGTGCAAATGGCTCTATGAGCTCCTGGGAGTTTTACTCGCACACAAAAATGTTCTGAGGGCAGAAGGAACAGTTATTGGTTCTGAGAGATGATCAATCGGATTGTAGAGGAGGCGGGACCAGCTAATCAGATGTCTTGGTCCTACCTCCCCTAGTTGTTTGGACTCTCCTCTACAATCTGGTTATGTCTCCATACTAACGATTGTTCCTTCTGCCCTCAGAACATTTTTGTGTAAGTAAAACTCCCACGAGCAGTCTGATGTAGGCTGTGTGAGGCAGGCTAAGTGGTCAACCCAAGGTACTCACTTAAAGCCTGGGACAACCCCCAGCCCAGGCTGTGAGGATTGCTCAGATTAATGGTGCAAGGCCTTTAAATTGTTCCTTTGGGGTTTGCGCAGGTCCAGTTGCAGCAGAATGCCGATTGAGGCTCGCGCAGATGTGCAGGCTGGTAATTGACATGGGGCACCAGCCGCATCCTGGACGTCAGCCTGTTGTTTTCGTCGCAGGATGTGAATCCACTGTGCACTTCTGGGGCTGGATATTGTCAGGCTCAATGGCTGTGGCAGGGGCTGACCTAGGGGGACAGGTTCCACCCCTTTTTGGGATGGAAGTTTCCTTTTTGGAGTATCCGACAGGCTTAGCACTTGTTTGTTGGCTTCAGGTCTTATTTTTCAGCTTGGATTTAGTGGTAACAGTGTTTCAAGGCTTCCGGTTTCCTCATCTGTGAGCTTCTTGCATCTCGGGCTCTGTGTGCTTTGAACAGAGCAAGTTCACTTTGGGTTGTGTGTTGACGTCTCATGCGGAAGCTTGGGAAAGGTCTCCTTGGGGCAGAACTCGCACATCGATGATTTTGTACCACGGCAGACCATGGCAGGTGGAGGAAGGTGACTGCAAGGATGACAGTGTGTGTTAGCCTTAAGGGACCAGCCAACTCGAACCTGCACTCATAGGTTAGCGCATCTTTTACCCCTGAGGGGAGTGCAAGGCACAGAAGATGAATCACTCCATTCCAGAGCTCCAAGGTGGCTTATAGACCCCAGGTTTTTTTTTTTTTTTTTTTTTTTTTTTTTTTTTTTTTTTTTAAACCTGTAGGGTTAAATGACCAGCTTTCCAGAAGCCCTTGCAGAAAAGGGGTAGGTTGGTATCTTCTGGGGAAAAAGAATGACTCGGCATTCCTAGCAGGAGAGAAGTGGCCACCTACCACAGCTGTGCAAGTGCAAAATAAAGCCACGATCTAGAGAGACGGACCATGAAAATAAATGCACCTTCGGTTTAAGCTTAATTTGTTGAGCGTTCCTGGCTGTCGGGGCTGATCTGCGTTGGGCTGTGAGGACATCAAGGTCACATGGCAGGAACCAAGATATGCTCAGAGACTGCACCAGACACTAAGCTGGAAGTTGGAGTAGGTTTAAGGGTAAAGAAAAATCACTAATGGGGGGGGGGGAATCCTTCATTTAAATCCCCCCCCCCATCCTGAGGAAACGGGGTATTGTCCAAGACTGCCATCATAATGACTTTCACAGCAACAAAATACACTCCGAAGGGGAATGTGGGGGTTGGAAGTGGCTGAGGTGAATGGAGAGCCGGGTGTCTCGTCTGTGGGTGCAGGAGTGGGCCGGCACAAACGGGGAGAGAAGCTGGCAGCTGAAATGCGCCGGTCCAGACTGAGGGGGCGAGGCAACTGTGGGCTGTCTGTAAGGGGGGGGGGGTGGCGGGTGTTTGGGGTGGGGGCTAGGCCTGGTACGTTAATTTCTGCTCCCTCCTTCCAAGTGTTTGTGTGCAGATGGAGGAAGTGTGTGCTGGTCGACATGGGGGCACTTTGTAAAGTGGGTCTGCGTTCCAAGTCTGTCTGGGAGTGAAGGGGAGCAGTGAAAACAGGCCCCACCCTCACCTCATCTCTCTCAAACACACACACACACACACACAGGAGGCAGGGCCTGTTCCCTGGCAGGAAGTGTTGTGACTTGCTGCCCAAAGCCTTTGTGTACCAGACAGGAATGCTGGTGTTCCAGATTCCCTCCACACCCTTCGGAGCTGACACGGGCTTCTTCGCTCGCCGCCGTCTCAGGAACCTCCAGCTCCGCAGGTCGGGGGAGTCACCGGGGGTGGTCATGATATGGGGAGGGGGCATCAGAATTTAGTGGTGACACGACACGCTGCTCTTTTGCGGTTTTAATCTGGAGCTCTGAGGCAGAGATCGGGGACCCGACGTGTGGAAGTTGTTCTCTCTCGGGTTGTTTTGCTCCGTGATAACGATCCATTTGCGTGAGTGCAGGGGTGGGGGCTGCACTCTTCTTTGTTGTGTCTTTGCGTGGTCACTACTGAAGGATGGAAGAAGAGTGGTGTTTGTTGCGTTTGTTCAGCGTTGCTGTTTGTTCTTATAAGTTTGTGAGTTATCTAGAAATTGCCAGGATCTGTGTGATTCTGTAGGACTTCTGTGTCATGATGTGTGTGTGATCCCAGGATCTGTGTTATGGGGTGACCCCTAGCATTGGGTCAAGTGAGACAACTTTCGTTTTGCATTTCGATTAGCTCCTTTTGTTTGTTTTTGTTGTGATTGTTGCTTTCTCCTTGCATCTGGCCCGGCTTCTCTTGTTGCGAGGCCGCTGTTAGGATAACCACTAGCTGGAGGGGGGGGTTGTCCTTCACAGAGCCAAGCCGTTTATAAATTAAACCAAATCTAAGCTTGTCCGACTTTGAGAGTTTTTATGTATTTTTTTTATTTTTTTTGGTAAATCTTGACACTCGTTCTAGTGGCTGTAGTCGTCTTGGCCTGACAGTAGCGCACGTGTTCCTTGGCAGGTGATGTGCACTTTTTAGGATGGGACACGTAGCTTCAGTGGGACGTGAGAAGCCTTTTCAGGGAGGGACATGGCCTTGGTTATTTGGCCCCCAGGGACTGCATCTGCTAGAATATTCTCTCCTCACTCCGGTAAGAATGACAGTGGCCGCGGACCGTCCAGGTCTGGGAGACTGTGGGGAAGCAGACTAGAATACCGACAGGCTGCCTCCACTGCGGGAGGCTTCCCTGATTGGAGGGCGTCATGCCTCCACTGCGGGAGGCTTCCCTGATTGGAGGGCGTCATGCCTCCACTGCGGGAGGCTTCCCTGATTGGAGGGCG
>JAODUD010000002.1:13389203-13409354 GCA_026784285.1 Stomatorhinus walkeri
TCAGGTATGCGATGGTAATCCTGCTGAGCCCCAAGCAGAGCAGAAGGCTGGAGAAATGTCACGAGGCCGTGTTGAGGCATGGATATCAGCATGGCCGGCTTCAACGTGAGTGTGACACGCTGGGTGTTCCTCCTTCCTCTCTTTCGCTCCCTCGTTTGCTGTGTGGCTGCCCTGTAGGCTCCCATGTGGATGTGACCCAGCCCCTCACCCCACAATACTTCCCCTCTTGTTATTTCAGTCCCCTCCCCATGCATTGTGTTGGGTATTGTTTGGGGCGTCTCCCATGAGCACCCTCTGCGCGGGGGCGTTACCGTCTCGTGCGTACGTGTGGCCCCTCAGCGCTTTCGGTACCTGGGCAACACGGCTGCACGTTTCCCGTAGACCAAGATGCCTTTTCTGTTGACACCCGGTTGGCCGACAGGGGCTTTAGTCTCCCGGGATGGGGGTGGGGTGGGGGATTAGTGTAGCTGGATGGGCAGGGGGACCTTGTGCAGGGGCTGGTTTCCAGAGGAGAATCCGGAGGAGATTTGTGTTCTTCCTATGGGAACCATCGCCTGCCCCGTGCCTTGTAAACTGGGAACCCTCCCCTGCAAGCACCTACCCAGCCATGCAGGGTCATCACCAGACAATGAGGATGTCATAGCGAACTGCCAGTGATATGTGCTCCTGATGCTTAGATACAGTTTGGTTGGACAGCACTGGCAAAATCCGGTGGTCATGTTGTGTTTTATGACCATCGACCCTGTTAAGGGGCTTATGAGTTGGTTTTAGTGGTAATATCCAGCATATTGACCGCAGGCTGATCAGAGGATGTTTGACCTGGGAAGTGAAATGATGGAATCCCACGATTTTCTGGCCTTGAGCTGTGTCTCTGGTCAGCCGATTTCATTTAAATCATGTCATGCGCAAGTCCGCTCTGAGCGCAAGCGGGCCGCGAGGGTGACGGTGAGCTGATGTGCCCGGGGGGGGGGACAGTGGTGTGATTGATGGAGGAGAGTGGCTGTATTCAGAGGCAGACAATGGCACGGGAGCACGTGTCCTGAGGTCACTGCGCTGCCGGTGCCTTGGGTGCCAGTTATGGAGCCGGGGGGGGGGGCGGCAGGGTGACGGCGGGTGCAGCTGGCGGCAGGCTGACAACACGGCCTTTTGACCCCGACGCCCTGCGGTTTGCCTGTGGGCTGCTTGCTTTGGCTTCTGTGTGTGTGTGTGTGTGTGTGTGTATATATTACATTGGGGGGTCAAATGTCCCCACATTGTGACAAAACCTGTTATTTTGATGTTATGGGAACCATCTTTTCAGACCCCACAAAGGGAAACCAAATTTTCTAAAAAATTTGTGACTATAATATTAAAAAAATGTCAGAAGTCTTGTGTTTTGCTTTGTTACTCATGTTTAAGGTTAGGGTTATGCTCATACAAAAGATTGGGGAGTCCCCGTAAAGATACAGATGCCTAATCTCTCTCTGCGTGCATGCATGCATGTGAACGTGCGCATGTGCATGCATGCCCAGGGATGCACTGACCTCTCCTCTGTCGTGCCCCCTCCCTCTCTCCCAGCTCACCACTAGCCTGCGTCGAATAAGTGATTTTTAAAATCGATGAATGATAGCTCTGATTAAATGAGGTCATCACAGTGCTGAGTACCTGCCCCCCTGCAAAACCTCAGCAATGAGTCACGATTGTTTACAATCCAGATGATGGGAAAATTATTTTTGAGAACATTCTGGAATTTAAAGTGTTACCATCTGATTACCTGAGATCTTATCCAATCCCCTGTGGGTGGAATGCGACCAGATTGCCGTCTGAAAACACGCAGTGCGGCAGCGAGGAGTAACCTGTATCTCCATGTCACCCGTCAGGAGAAGGATGACCTAAAACGAGCGGAGTACATGCTGCAGCAGGCGGACAGGCTGGGCTGCCGGCAGTTTGTCACCCCGGCCGACGTCGTCAGCGGCAACCCCAAGCTCAACTTGGCCTTTGTGGCCAACCTGTTCAACAAGTACCCCGCACTGGTCAAGCCAGAGAACCAGGATATCGACTGGGGGCTGCTGGAAGGTGGGTGGCCTCGTGAGAAGCTCATTACCCGTTTAGCTCGAGTGCCTTTCTTGAGGTTCCTTCAACAGGGATTTTTTTGGGGTTTGCGGGTCCACATCTCCTGAGCTTCTCTGCTGATGCAGCCGCCCAAGTGTTCCTGCTCGGTGAACTGAAAGAGGCCTTGTTCATCGTACCATTCCGCTAGCTCAGTGCCTTCGGAGGAAATGTCAAACCCCCACCTCATCTCTCTGGCCACGTTTCCACCGGAGCGAGCGGTTTTTCTTTTCCCCGTGAAAGGGAACTTGTGGCGCAGCGGTGGTTCATTTAGCGAAAAACAAGAGACGTCTCATGATTTCCAAGGCTTTAAGAGTGATAAATGTGAAAGCCCCCACTCTTGTGTGACGCACTCGCCGTGGAGGACTTAGGGCTAGGGGATGGCAGGTTCACCTGCCGCTTTCAGAATCACTGATGCACCAGTGAATGTTATCACTGAGCAGCGGAAAGAAAGACGACGTCTCCTGCCACCTAGTTCATAATGTTGGCGAAATTACAGAAGTGCTCGGAATTGGCAGCCATTTTGCTCATACACCGTAAGACTTGGTATATTCAGTTTCAATTAGAGCACACTTCTGTTCTTCATTTCTGTTTACAAAGATTTAATTATGTACATTAGTTATTAACCTTAAGATATAGTCTGCTGCCCCCCCCCCTCCCACGCCATTTTTTGATGGGTTGCTGTTGTATTTTCTTACTGTTTTAACTGCAGCTGGATTGATGTTAAGACTGTAGCCATGGAGTCAACACTGGAGGGGGGGGAGATCAGGGTCATATAAATATGTCGGGAGGGACATTATGAGCACATCTGAATACTGGGGGACGGGGGGGGGGACGGGACGGGACGTGTCCTCTCCAATATATCTTATGATTGTGACCTTGAATGATGTGTGTGTTTACACACACTTTAGCAATTAAAACAAGCATTCCGTTACATATGGACTGCTCTGTGTGAATCTGAGCTGTGGAATAGGTAGCATTGAACTGGAAATTTCAAGTGTGTCTGGTCTATTGGTGGTGATGTTTCAGACCTTGGAAATTGCATTGTTCCTTCCCTAAACACGTCATTCACTCAAATGACTGCTGTCAGCCATTGGATATAATTAATAATCTGTAGCCATTGTATTTGGGTTGGACCCTTGAGGTGTAAGAATTTCGCTAGGATGTTAGATACGGGACACTGTGATGAATGTAATGAATGGTTGGGCTAGAATGTATGAATGGAATAGAGGTGAGACAATCCTGCTGTTTATAACGTGAAATCCCAAGCTGATTTTCCTTGCTAAAGTTTCTATTTTTAATACGAACGACTGTGGAAAGTGTATTAATAGGATAGTCAGTTGAGATCGTAGTCATGTGCTACTTCTTGTAGCGGAGCTCCCCCTAGTGGTGGAGCCGCAGTAGCAATATGGAGGGACTGTGCTGTATGTTTTGAGCTCGTTAAAATCCCAGGAATAGGATGTGAATGGGCAGTGACTTTGACTGAGAGATGTTCCCCTCCCCTCAGGGGAGACCAGAGAGGAGAGAACCTTCCGTAACTGGATGAACTCCTTGGGTGTAAACCCACACGTGAACCACCTCTATGGGTAAGTGCCATGTCTGACCACTAACCCTGCATCATTTCACCATTTCAGTTTTTACAGTGTTTATTCAGATAAAATACAAAACATGTCATCTTCATTTCACCTAACGACACACATGACCTCAAACATCTGGTGTCATCTTTTCCCCACCCACAGTGACCTCCAGGATGCCCTGGTGATCTTACAGTTGTATGAGAAGATTAAGGTTCCGGTCGACTGGAACAACAAAGTGAACAAACCACCTTACCCCAAAATCGGAGCCAATATGAAAAAGGTACCTTGACGAGTCATTATTGCAGAGAATTCTGCTGTTCTGGCCACAAAGTTGAGTAAACTGTGGGTGAAATCCTCAACCATGATAGCAGGAATATCCTGTGGACTGCAGGCGTACCTCTGCTGCACCGTGAGGTTACATTCTCCACAAGAGGCATGTGTGTTCTGTTCTGCAGCTAACCTGCCACGTGTGCTCTCTGGCTCCCTCTCTGTGCAGCTGGAGAACTGCAACTATGCTGTGGATCTGGGTAAGAAGGAGGCCAAGTTCTCTTTGGTGGGCATCGGTGGACAGGATCTGAACGATGGCAACGCCACACTAACCCTGGCTCTGGTGTGGCAGCTGATGAGAAGGTGGGAGACACACACACACATACCACACACACACACGGCATAGCAGGAATGATAGCCTTGCGCTTGGCTAGCCATGAGGATATACCCTGTCAGTGCATTGGGAAACCGCCATAAAGATCTCACATCCCAACTGTCCCATGTTTGTTTGTTCACACCTTCAAGTTTCACATGAACATTAAAGCGTCAAGTCATTTCAGTCATATACACAGTACCCTAAAACATTCCAAGGCTATGAACGCATTTCAGTATGTGCCCCGCATACAAGTGTACATAAAATGACATAGTGAAACACAATGAACAAAAACAGACACGACACAAGACCACACAAGTGCAGGCGGGACAGAACAATAGAGAGCAGAGCAGAGAGAGCACATACAGTGCAGTCTACAAAAGCAATAACAATACTAGTTTGAAGGAATAGAGTATTATGACAGATACTGTCATTCTAGTAGTATGTGTGCAAAAAAAGCAAGGTTGAGATAGCGATAAATAACTGTGCAAACAATAGCAACAGCAGGACAGAGAATATGTAGCATTTAATAAGTAAAGGGGATATACAGTACAGTGCCAGTCAGCCTTAGCAAGCCTCACGGAGCATCCTTTTTAAGGGACACACGGACATCGAGTGCCTTAATGAATTATCCCTGTGTCAATAACATAGTGTTGTGAACTGTCGTTGTGTGGTGAGCTACTTGGTAAAAACTAAGGGAAACGGTTGCAAAAATCCCCAAGGAATGACCTCCAAAACGGTCATGATCGCTGAATGAATGGATTTATGACAGAAACCTGACCAGGTCTCCTTCCCCCAGGTACACCCTCAATGTACTAGAAGACCTGGGCCATGGCGAAAAGGCCAATGATGAAATCATAGTCAACTGGGTGAATAAGACTTTAGCGGAAGCTGGAAAGAAGACCAAGATAGCAAACTTCAAGGTTGGCATTATTTAATGCTATTTATGTTCCTGCTGTTCCTTATGATGTCAAAGTGTGTTATGTGAATGTTTGTATATAGTCGAGAACTCATCCCATCAGAGGACGGTGTGAATTCCGCTTGAGACCTTTTGGCTTTCTTTTGGACTTGTAGGACAGAGAGATCAGCACCAGTCTTCCTGTCGTGGACCTGATTGACGCCATCCAGCCAGGCAGCATCAGTTACGACCTGGTGAAGACGGGCATGCTCATGGAAGAGGACAAGCTGGACAATGCCAAGTGAGTTTCCCCAGTTCACATGTTCATCGTTGCCCCTGATCCTTTGAGGACGCTCTTGCAAAGTCACTCTGAAATCTTTCCAACTTTGTTGGGAAAGGCACTCAATGAAACTTATACAGAATTATCCTATGGAAACTCCAGTACATGTTTATTATTGTGACCTTGACCAGGGTAAATGGGCTTAGTGGGTTAGGATGCTGTGGCTATGATCGGAGAGTCGGTGGAGTGATGTCACCATTGGGCCATTGAGCAAGCCCCAATTGCTCCAGGGTCTGACTCTGCTTGGATAAACGCATCAACTAAATAAATAATTGGGATGGATGTTTCACATTGTTACACATGGGAGTGTCTATATTTGAAATGAGAAGAGCTTCATTAAATTTTCAACATGACCACAATCTGGTAAACCCTACAGTCCTGACAAGGATACTCCCTACCCAATGCCCTGCAGGTACGCCGTCTCCATGGCCAGGAAGATCGGTGCCCGCGTCTACGCCCTGCCAGAGGACCTGGTGGAAGTGAAGCCCAAAATGGTGATGACGGTCTTCGCCTGTCTGATGGGCCGGGGCATGAAGAAGGTGTAACACAGGGCGGGGTGAAGGTTTGGGGGCAGCCCACCCACGGCAGTCTCCTCCGACCCGGAACCTCTCCCGCAAGCCATTTGCTGGTTAAAAGGCTTCTGACTTCAAGGAATCAATGCAGCCATAATTAAGAAGCATCTTGTTTTTTTTTCTTGGCTGAAATCATGACAAAGGCCTGGGATTGAGGGGTGGGTGTGGGGGGAAGCATTGGATTATAAAGGCCAGACTATCTCTCTCTTTGCCCCCCATGTATGGTGGTTTGACTAGAGAAGGTACACATCAAAATGCATTCATATCTTGTCCAACGAGACGACTCCGCTTTCAGGTGCCTTGGTGCAAAGGCTCAGGTCCTTCTGAGCCTCCTTGTACATTTTATTTGCATATTTGTTTCCTGGAGGGTTAAATAAAGCAAGGGTTGTAGTTTTGCTGTATTTTTTGAGACTTGAGGTTATTTTAAGATTGTATGTGGTAGCTGGAGAACATTGGAACGTGTGAACCAAACTTGCAGTATTGCTGGAAGCGCTGTGCTCTTTCCCTCTCTTTGTTCTGTATGTACCATTACAGTGGATGTCTTTATACCAATATGCAATTTACCAAAAACTACATAGTACATCCTACCCAGGCGGACTCTAATACATTCCATAGCTATGAAAGCATTTTAGTGTGTGTCCATGTATACTCAATGTGCTTTTTACATAATGGAAAATAAAAAATGGAAAACTTTTTTTTCCCTCATTGGATTTATTTCTTTTTGCAGGTTTTCAAACTCTTGTTGGGGAATCGTATGTAATAATTGAATTTTTGCCGTTTTAGATTCTGAAAATTTTATACAGTAAGTGAATGTTTTTTTGCACGTGCTGTATTTGATTCAATGAAAGGATCACATCAGGATTACAATTGTTCAGATTCATTCGAGAGTTTCTAGAAAAATCCAGCCAAGCAAAACAAGCCCGTTTGTCTAATCCTGTCAAGGTCTCTGTCAGTGGGTGGGCCCTGCAGACAGTTTAACCAATGGGATGGCACACCTTGATTTTGGGGGTGGGGTCAGTCAAGCTGTCCAGAGTGCTGGAGGGAGCTGCAGTAACACTGGAGATGAGGTAAGAACCAGATGACATGACCAGCTTTTACATCAAAGGGACTGGGTGTAATTAGGATAATCAGATAGGCCTGGCTTCCTGTGTGTGTGTGTGTGTGTGAGAGAGACTATTCCTGGGAGATGAGATGAATTGGGGATGGCATCTGACTGCATAATAAGTTATGACACCTCTCTCACTTCTTTGCTTCCCCTTCTCTTACCAGGAAGATGGCCCCTGTCTCTTTGCTAGTCCCTGCCTGTCTCACTGGGCACCATCCCAAGGCTATGCACCCCTAATCACCTGTTTTCCGCAGCATTGCAGCTACCTGACTAACGCTGACGATTACGCCTGCCGCTTGTCACCACGGCCCCCAGGGGCCAATGGCCTAATAACATTTTCACTTGTTCCCTGAGGAACCCCCGCCCCCAGTCCCTGTGCTACTCTGAGTCTCCTCAATCCCCACACCAATTTAGCACCTCTGAGCTTCAAACTGGACGATGGGTGTGGCCCCAGTGCGCTGAATTAATTAGCAGGGGTCGATATCAGTCAAGCTGGTGAGCCATCTATGTGGACTAGCCATAATAAAGAGGTGGGATGGAACGAGGGACCTACACCCTGCTCCTGATCAAAGTCACAGGGGGTCTTGTGTGATTAGGAAACCCTGCCACGCCAAGCTGGGAGAATGCTGTGATTCCTATGATTGAGATGCAGAGAAATGTGGAGATATTGGATGTCACTATGGGAGAGAAAGAGGGCTGTGTGGGTTCTGGAGTGTTTTATGCTAATCCTCCTCCTCGTCTGCACACCCGCCCCCTTCTCCCCTGAGTGATGAGGACCACAGGATGCCCCAGTGTCTCTCAGATACCGGTCCTAGACCCACTAAGGCACTATCTGAGCCTGGCACTGGCTGGGACTGCGATCCACCTTTTAAAAAGAGCAAAAAGTTGGAGAAAACAGCGAGGGACTGGCAGGTGACAGCAGGGATCACTCTCACTACTTGGAACTATGGGGACGTTGTCTGAGACTTAGCTGATTCAGATTGAACAAGCACAGAGATTTGATCCAGCCAGCGACAAAGAGATCCTAAAGCAGGTGAGTCGCCTTTTGTGTTTCTCTCCCTTCTGATGGGACGACTCAAAGTGCTGTTGACTTGCGGACATGATTCTGTAAGGACACACTGCTTTTGCTGACATTCTTTAATGTTGAGAGGGCAAGGAGCAGGTTGCTCTAAAGCTCAATCTTCATTGTTTCTGTCGGTTTCTACGGGGAGTTTGCTTCTTTAGATTTCGGTTACACCCTGAACGAGAAGTGTGAATGCTACATTCAAAGTAGGAGCTGGAAGATATAAATGCTAAGTTGCTCAGTTTGATGATCATTTTCAACTATTCCATAGGCAGGATTAAAATAATAATGGGAATGTTGTCTATCTTGTGCACATGCATACTTGGCTTCTCACTGTAGGGCCACTTGATGTTGGTGAGATGGTCCCAGCTGCTAGCATCTCAAGGACCTGTAATCAGAGCACCAAGCGGACAGCCAAAGTGCTTGCTGTTCAAGTGGTCCAAGGCTCTTGATCTCTTCACTATCTTCTCCGTTCCTTCATCCACAATCCTTCCCTGTACACCTCTCCCTTGATGAGTGAGAGCGGCATCGTAGCCACCATATCTGTCGTTGCTATGGGTGCCAAGGTTGTCTCCATAGTGACAGCAGCCTCCCTGAGCCAGATGATGCTGGGTTTCTGTTGGCAGATCTCCTTTGTTCTCCAAAGATGTAGTCACACACCTCCATCAATGGTGGGATTACCTGAAAGTGGTTTCCATGCCAATGAGGCTCATTAATGCAACACTCGTGAACTGAGTGCTCTAGTGCTTTTCTCTGCTATCTGTCTTCTAACTTACACCTGCAACAGAAAAAAGAAAAAAACCTGTCGACAGCCAAGTGTCTCCATCAAATGGTTTGACTGTGATGATGTTGGGCAAAACAAGAAGTTTTTGAAGAGTACTAAATATCAAACCTTTAAGGCAACAGACCAGCTGATGGATGACATGCAGCTATGCAACTCTGGGCTCTTCTACTTTCTTTGAGCTATGTACTTACATTTCACTAGAAATATTATCCTAAACGCAAGGGTGACTATGAAGTATAGTTCAGTGCTAGAAGTGTACCGGCAGAGTAGCAGTAAATGGGAAAATGTTAACACCCGCTTGAAGCAGTTGACACCACACTCATTTGATCCTCTGCTTGTGAGAAGAGTGCATTGTACAATACAGCGGTGTTAACACCTACGTACCATGATCTCGGCTAGCAGGATCTCCATTAACCCAAGCAACTCGCTCTGCGAGTCCCTGTAGCAGGAAAATGACCGGACAGGTGGCGGTGGAGAGCTCGGACCTTTCAGTGCACAGGCTCTCAGCGAAGACGTCCATGGAAGAGGAGTCTGAGAGAGCCGACAGCACCATGAGCTGGTGAGCGGAGCTGCTCCATGTGTTCCGGCAAGTAGGTTCATCATTATTCAAATAGGAAGCACTACCTGCTTGGCTGCTTTCACCCAAGCTAACTTGGCTAGTTGTTTTGCAGCACAAAAGAGCAGCATATCCCAAAAGCATCACAGCCCAAAGATTATCTTAATTTTAGTGTCCTACACTACAAAACAGGAGCTAGTTTCCCAATAGCCTCATGATATAAAGATCATCACTGACCAATCAGGTAGCACTTCTTTATGAATATTAATAAGCCTTTAATGAGCATTCCGTGTAGTATGGGGGGTTGTTGGCTCTTCTGTGCCCCGCCTGATCTTGCACTTGTGACCTCGTTCTCACAGTGTGCAATCTATGTGTGATGACACATGCTCCGAGCTGCAGAGGGTGGGCACCATCGAGGCCCAGGGCCTGAACCCCGACAGATCCTTCCGTGGAAGGGGAGCCATGTCACGGTGAGCGGGGGTGTCCAATAGGGTGAATCCCAGGTTGGTGAATCTGTAGATTATACACCATGATTCATTCGGCCTTCTCACAGCTTGGTAGGCATGGTGATCACGCTGAGGGAGTGGGCCCACAAGAGCTTGGTAGAGGAGGACAAACAGCGGCCCGACTCATTCCTGGAGAGGTTCCGCGGGCCTGACCTGCAGGTCGCGCCCAGTCGCTTCAGCAACAGCCAACCCGACGGCAGCGGCACCAAAATCAACCGTCCCAAGTATGCCCGGTGACAGATCCAACGGCTCCTTTTCAAAATTTACGGGGAATACATGCAGTTTCTCTCTAACAGATAAGATGCATATTCATGATATGGCTGAAATATCATACCAAGGATTGCTTTGTCACCAGCTCCTGATTTTATATCATGTTCTCTTGGCACCCTCAGAAAGAAGTCTGATGTGTTCATCCTGGCACCTGCAGATGACATATATTACCGGTGGCTCTTCGTAATTGCGACGGCTGTATTATATAATTGGTGCTTCCTAGTGGCCAGGTACAGAGATGCAGCAAATTCACACCTTCAGACTACAACAAAGACTACATGCCACGTGTCACGTTCATTATGTAGATGATTTTAATATTTTGATTTTAATAACTTTGTACCTGTTTTACTCATTCAGCCTTTATGTTTACTTAAAACCTGTGTATGAAGTGGACCTCTATACAGCAGTTTCACCTGAGATCTAAAGTTGTAGCCTTCAGGCACACATAGCTCCCCATTTCCTGGCCCAGCATTCCCAAGGCTGTTAATCATGCCACAGACCGCTCGTTGAATTCACAGCTCAGTCCACCTGCTCCACAAGGTCAGGCTGAACTCCCACTTATTTCTTAGTGGGTGGATTGGTCTAAATCATCTTTCCTTTGTCAGGTGACAGTCCAGCACCTCCCAAGATCAAAAGTTCATGATCAACATGCTGCCTGATCCACTTATTTTATAATGTTGGTGTTTGAAGATAAAAGGTTGTTTGTTTTCCTCAGTGGTATTCTGCTGCTCTCCCTCCATATCTCTGTCTACACACAGGGCCTGCTTTGATGAGCTACAGACGGAAGGCTTCATCCTGTGGCTCGTGCTGGACTACCTCTCTGACGCAGTCTACATCCTAGACTCCTGTGTTCGGCTGCGCACTGGTTAGACTGAGTGTTCTTCTGACCCACCCAATTAGCAGGAAAATTGCTAACCAAAAGCAGAATTTGCAAAATTATACGAAGTAAATAGATGAATACGAAATAAGACTAAAAAAAGTTTTTTTTTTTTTTGTAAATAAACCTTGTACTAAAATCCCACCCTCCACCCTGATTCCTACCTCCATCTGAAGCCTGGAGCCAGCCTTGTACAAAAGTACATTTTTCTGTCTGTTAAACCAAATATTTTATGGTACTTGTGTTTAATTCAGCTATTGCTATAGGGTGATTCTCTCACAACCCATAATTTTCATTCAAGTGTCTAAATTCAACCACAAATTACCTGGATGCTTTCAAACAGCCACATTGGTTGCTAAAATAAACTCAGTAAAGTTTAAATAAACTGAGGTTTGTACCCCACAATCAGAGCGAAACTCAGTCACACCATCCTGGTGTGGTTTATTTTTCTCTGTAGGATTCCTGGAGCAGGGCTTGCTAGTGAAGGACTTGCTGAAATTACGAGACAACTACATCCACACAACCCAGTTCAAACTGGACACGCTGTCCATCCTACCGACGGACCTAGCTTACATCATCCTGGGCATACACAAGCCACAGCTGCGATTCAACCGACTGCTTCGATTCTCCCGTCTGTTTGAATTCTTTGACCGCACTGAGACACGCACCAGCTACCCCAATATATTCCGCATCTGCAACCTAGTGCTCTACATCCTGGTTATCATACACTGGAATGCCTGCATCTACTTTGCCATCTCCAAGTCACTTGGCTTCGGCTCTGATACCTGGGTGTACCCCAACATCACCGACCCTGAATTCAGTTCACTGACCCGTGGATACATCTACTGCCTGTACTGGTCCACACTCACCCTAACCACAATTGGGGAGATGCCTCCACCTGTCCGGGATGAGGAGTACCTCTTTGTAGTCTTTGACTTCCTTGTGGGCGTACTGATCTTTGCTACCATCGTGGGAAACGTGGGTGCAATGATCTCGAATATGAACGCCACACGGGCAGAATTCCAGTCTCGCATTGATGCCATCAAGCACTATATGCAGTTCCGCAAGGTGAGCAAGGACCTAGAGGCGCGCGTCATCAAGTGGTTCGACTACCTTTGGACCAACAAGAAGACAATGGATGAGCAGGAGGTGCTGAAGAATCTGCCCAACAAGCTCCGGGCTGAAATCGCCATCAACGTACACCTGGAGACGCTTAAGATGGTACGCATCTTCCAGGACTGCGAGGCTGGTCTGTTGGTGGAACTCGTCCTGAAGCTGCGACCACAGGTCTTCAGTCCCGGTGACTATATCTGCCGCAAGGGTGACATTGGCAAAGAGATGTACATCATCAAGGAGGGTCGGCTGGCAGTGGTCGCGGATGATGGTGTCACTCAGTTCGCTACACTGACATCGGGAAGCTGCTTCGGTGAGATCAGTATCCTCAACATCCAGGGCAGCAAGATGGGTAACCGCAGGACTGCTAACATCCGTAGCATCGGCTACTCTGACCTCTTCTGCCTTTCCAAGGATGATCTTATGGAGGCAGTAATGGAATACCCAGATGCCAAGAAGGCACTGGAGGAACGGGGCCGGGATATCCTACTGAAAGAAGGTTTGCTGGATGAGAACATGGGAGCAGGGCTAGGTGGGGAGGAGATGGAAGAAAAGGTCGAGCGGCTAGAGGCCTCGCTGGACACCCTCCAGACCCGGTTTGCCAGGATGCTCGGCGAGTACACGGCCACACAGCAGAAGCTTAAGCAGAGGCTCACTCAGCTTGAGTGCCAAATGCGCTGCACCGGCAGCGGCCTGCTGTCTGACGCCGACGGCAAGGAGAGCAGCTGCGATGCAGACGGCACATGCAGCGAGGCGCACAGCCTGCTGTAAACATATCGGCTTTCATCCCTATAGTATCCAACAATCTTCACGACGCACAGTGCAGGGGATACCCTGAATGTGACACCTGTCCAATCCGAAGCAGACACATGTATAACAGGCAATATAGAGCCACCGATTGTCCTATAACACAAACCTCTGGATTTTGGGAAGAAACTGAATCATCTGGAGGAAACCCAGTCTGGGTTACTGCTCTGTATGTTTTGTACACAGACTGCGTCTTCACTGTCTCTCTCTCTCTCCTACATCCGGCAAAACCACACACAGAATACAACTTTGCCCTAAAATTTCTGTAGTGGGTCCGAAAATGTCAGAGACTTAAATTTCACTGAATACGCATAATCGGGAGCCTGGCTAAGATGGACAATGTTTGGTCCCCATGATTCCATATCTGGATTTTTTTTTCCAGAAAGAACAATAAAATGTCCCATCTACAATACAAATGGATTATTGCAATTTTGTCAGTTTTCATTTATTTGATGCGACTTAAAATTCTACTAATTTATACTGCACTATATTTCTGTTTGCACTATATTTCAGTATGGCGATACATGTTAGGTATCCCTTCATCCATTTTCTGTATCCACTCATCCTATCCAGGTGCATGGCAGGGAATAGCCCAGGATGGGGTGCCATCCCCTTGCAGGGCACTCACACCATTCACACACACAGTCACAGCTTAGGACAGTGTGGCAACTCCACATTAGCCTGTTTCTAGACTGGAGGGAAACTGGAGAAGACCCAACAACGGCCACGAGGAGAACATGCGAACTCCACTGTGGTAATGTTAGCGAATGTTAGCGAAACCTTCTTAAATCAGGGGTAGATTCTCCATTTTACTTCTGTCGTACAAAACTGAACTAGCGGGTTGCCTGTCTTCCATCTTGGGCCGAAATCCAGGCTTGAGAAAAGCTATACAAAGAAATATCCTTTGAGAAAGAATCTTGTAGCAACTGACAGACAAACAATTGCACACCAAGGACTGGATATTTTGAACGCTCTCACATATCCTGAGAGCCCGAGCCTAAAGCGTGTCAGACTTACACACACGACCAAAGCAGCTGCTGTCCCTTCCTCCACTTCATCTCAAAGAACTGCATTTTAATTGCAAATTACAAATGCGGAATAGCTTATTGTGCAGCAAATGAGTGCCTTTCAGAGATGATCAAACAGCTCTCAGACAAGTGTGTCATTTCATATTCCCCACATTGAAGTTTTTTTTTTTTTTTTGCTTAGAAGGGTACGTATCTCCAAATATAGTCTTGCAATTTTTTTGATCCAAATATAATCCTGAAATAAACTGAAACCATTCATTTTTAAACTACACTTCAAAGAGGACAATATGTCACAAAACAAAAATTAAATTAACAGTAACATGAAGAGAAGCATGTAAAAATGCAGGCTATAATGTTGAATAAAATTATGCATAGGCTCAGCATGTACATCTATATCATGGGTCCAGAGGGCTAATATCTTACACATTTTCGGTGCCCGTGTTAAATGCTACCTTAAGCAATAAGAACAGAAAGACGGACGCAAACGCGCGGGAAGACGGTTTTTAGCTCAGGGTTCTGAAAATCGTAACGACCAATACCAGGGCCGCCAACTCTCACGCATCGGGCCTGACATTCACGCTTTCAGTCTCACACTCATGTAAGAAGTCTTAAGGCAAATCTATATTATTCCATTGTAAACCTAAAATTACCTACATCAAAAGTGCTGGGGTAGTTTGCAAACTCTACAGACTCTGTACAAGGTAATAAAACTGTTACATACATGTAAACGTTTGTGCATACTTGTCTCCAATTAAAAATCTCAGCCAGCTGACCAAAGTTAGCAACGCTGCAATAGACTTTTGTAGGATCGGTAGCTATCAACACCCAACAACAGTAATCTTTTTTTTTAGAAATAATAGGTAAATCCCCTCTGAGACACTGCGAGATCATGAACATTGCGCTATCTTTTGTAGCGGAAACTACAGGCATTCACACGAATCCCTAAAGCAGGGGTTGCCAATCTTATCCGTAAAGGGCCAGTGTGTATGCAGGTTTTTGGGATAACCTGTAGGTCGACTGTTCAAACCCAGGTGTGAGGACTCTACAACCAATCAGTCCTCTAATTAGTAATCTAATTAGGAAGTTGCAGCGAAAGCCCACATAGACACCGGCACTTTGCGAATAAGATTGCCCAGCCCTGCCCTGCCCTGCCCTAAAGTATTGACACAAAATTACCACTAACTACCAGCAGGGGTGCTAAAGCACCCTCAGCAAGCGTAGATCCAGCGGTACTGGACGCACGCCCAAGTCACTCATCATGCAGTGGAGAGGATGTAAGGCGGCAATATATGTAGCTGGTTGGTCACATGCCTGCTTTTTTGACCCAATCCACATGCTTTAATTGATCAAATTAACGATTGAGATAAAATATAGATTTCACGGGAAATTATATATAAATAGCTAAAATAAAAACACGATAATGATTGTGTTAAGCACATCCAAATATGTGCAATGCCAGTCAAAATACAATTTAAAGGGCACATTCAAATAATATTCCAGTTTCCAAAAAAAATCAGAACTATAACGAGACATTCTCCCAAGAACCCCTCCCCCTCTAGTACCGATGTGTCTAGAGGAGAATATGGATATTGTAGTCAATGTTCTTCTTGTGATATGTAAATACTTAATACATAAATGTCAATGTATTTGTGTTACCTCCTAGATAGAATATTGGAAGAACGATTTTAATCTATATGTTGAATCACTTAAATTTATGAAACACAGAAAAGCCCTGCAATTGCGTCCTTTATTGGAGAATTTTCTGATTGTTGCAATGGATCCTTAGTAGGTATTTGTTTTTTCTTTCTCCTTTAATATTATTATGCAGTTCAACGCAATTCTATATCTTGTTGTATTTGGTATCGTTGAGAATGTGTCGAGAGTTAAATACTTGTTTCAATGGTAAAAAAGAAAGTCCCGATGTGCCACATTATCCAAAGTACATAGAAATGGAATTTCAGATGGAAGAAAGCTACCTAATGAGTCGTTTTCTTTCATTTTGATTTTTTTTTACCTATTAATACTATACCTAATGTCTTGTCGTTTTTCCATCACAGAATCATGCATTTAATACAATACATTTGACTAAAATAGAGCAGGCATTACCGTTGTTGCCTTCTGGGTCCTAAACTTGTGAGTCGCGCAAGAGTGACGGATCTCCTTGCCGCTAGTTTTGTATATGACGACGTGGGTTGTCGGTGGCAGGTTATTTCATTAAAGTACATTAAGAAGGTAATGTAATAATTAATATATGATGTGTTGAAAAGTATGTATAGTACAGTAAGAACGTCTTGTGTTTAAAATGTTGTCAAATATTTTTGTCGCCATTTTTTTTATTCGGAAAATGTCAGCGGAGCTAATTTTAGCGAATACCGAATAACGCACCTGAGTTTTGTATTGAATAATTTTTAAAGTTATAACTAAGCCGGTTACTAATTTGAAAATTTTCGTGTAGCGTAATTGTAGAAATTACAGTTATAGTTTTACCTAGTTTTTTAAAACGTATTTGGCTAACTTGATTACAGTTTTGTATTGGTTGCTTCGTACTACCTAGTGTATTGGTAGTCAACGTTTCCTGATAAGCTCTCTTGTATTAAATAACTAATTAGTAGGCAAAAAGTTGATACATAATTGAAACCTGGGAGAAAATATCACTCTAACTGTATCATTGCATTTTCATTTGTTTCTTGCAAACGGAGTTCCGTACATTGAAATGATTGGTAGAAACATGCAGAACATATTAATATATTTTTGTATTTTTGTTCTTTATTTTATTTAGGCAAAGTGATGGAGTCTCCGTTAAATACCGATACAGTAAAGAGATGGAAAGTGTTTACATACTGATATTAGCATTACATTTATCGTTCAACTTGTGTGTGTGTGTTTTATATGTTGAATTGTGTTGAATTTGTTTGTTTTATATAATGTTTGGTGATGTCATTCGTGTTTTCTTTTCTTCCTAGGAGCCAAAATGAGTGGGTTTAATTTTGGCCAGACCAACACAGGGTTCTCCTTCGGTACGCCAAAGACTGCAGCTGGGGCCGCACCCTCCACTGGCTTTGGGCTGACCAACAGCACACCAGCCCCTGCAGCCGGGGCTGCACCCTCCACTGGCTTTGGGCTGACCAACAGCACACCAGCCCCTGCAGCTGGTGGGGGCTTTTCGTTTGGTTCCGCAATGCAGACCCCGGCCCAAGCCCCTGCGACGACCGCTCAGGCCACCAGCTTCTTCTCCTTGCCTTCTCAGGGAGCTACACAGTCAAGTTTCAGCTTTGGCACCCCAGCACAGAGTAGCAGTACTGGGGGAGGCTTCTCTTTTGGGTGAGGATCGTATTGGAAGTACCACTTGCTTTTGGGCTCTGTCATGTAAAACTGGATTGATTCAGGTTGCTCAGCTGAGAATTTGGTTGCTGTATTAAGGTTAACTGCTATAAAGAATAATCTGAGAAATATAATGGTTGTGGTGACTAGTGCAAATACCTATGCTCTAGTATGCTAATTGTTCTTATCTTCTTTTGATTAGCAGATAATCTTATCTAAAGATGGCTCCAATTTTTCCCATATGTATACCTTCTTTGTGTTTCAAAGCCTTTTGTTTTTCTTCATATACTTCCAATGCTCAGCACTTCCACTCCCAAGCCTGGCCTGGGTCTAACCACATCCCAGCCTGCCGCAACAGGACTGACGCTGGGCTCCTTGGTAGCTTCCTCCTCAGGCTCGGGGTTTACGTTCGGGGGGGGTCTCTCCACCCAAGCCACAGCGGCACCTGCAGCAGCGTCCACGTCCCAGCCCTCCGCGGGGGGTTTCTCCCTCGGAGGCGCCTCCACCGCCCAGCCGTCGGGCGGATTCAGTTTCGGCGTGACCAAAGTTCAGGTCACCACTGCGTCAAGCACAGCTCCGGCTGGGGCTGGCTTCTCCTTTGGGGCTAGTACGTCTGCCCCCACAACCCAGCCCACATTTTCCCTAGGGGGTCCTACACCCGGTGAGATATCACTTCATATTTCTATAAGAATGTGCACACACATCCCAATGATATTAAATGAACTCAATCCACCAATGAGTACATTTATTTTAAGACACAGTATTCGTAATCACTGTTACAAAGTATTTATTGAAATGCTTGCAGGAGTTAAATAGATTTTCCTTACCTGTGATCTCTAGATCTCAGAATGACTTCAGCTGATTGAATACTATATTTAGTATAAATTGTGCTATAGTGAAGATGTCATTTAATTAGAAATTATGGTATTTTATTGAAATTACAGTTCAGTTGTTTTTGTTTTCACCCTCTGCCTTTGTGTGTTGCACTTAAATGCAAGGCCTGTTTTCTCTGTGTCCAGGTCTGACTCTTGCTTCGAGTGTCCCAGCTTCCACAGCTGCAGTCGCTGCAGGAATCCAGGGTTCTGGCTTTGCTTTTGGAATCAAACCTTCAGGTATTCGAGAAAAAGCACGTCGAAGACTAGTAATATTTCCTGCACAAATGTAGTTCTTGGGAGTCTTCTGTTCAGCAATATCTGGTTGAAACAATGCATTTGCCAGAGGTTCTCAACTGGTTTCCTTGGTCATTAAGTCAGTGCCCATTTTTTGGTAAAATTTTGAACCACATTTATTTAATAAAAAATCAGCGCGGTAATAGTGAATAGAACATTAGTGCCGTAATAATAGCACAGTGCCTTCATGCACTATAGAAGAAGAAAAAAAGACCAACATAAAAAGTTTTCAAATTTTTTATTTTTTTTTTAAAAACCTCACACTCCACAACCCAATGAAAATGGTTTTACGAGCCACCAGCTGAAAAAACAAGTAGCTGATTTGGAGCTAGAAGCTGAACCAGAGATTGTTCAGGTTGTGATGCACGGGTCTGCTCATCCGCCGCCTTCCTGTCTTTCCCAGCCACCCCGGCTCCAGCCTCCACCGCTGCTCCTGTTACCCAGGCTGCAGCCCCCTCCCTCTTCTCAGCACCCATTGCCTCTGCAGTGCCTACGGCCCCAGCGGGATTCACCTGTGCGTTTCCTATCCAAAAATGACATTAAAATATCTCCACGTAGAGTGCACAGACATGATGCTCATTGTTTTATCTGTAGTCATGGTGTTGTCCTGCACTAAAAATACCAAACGCAAGTGTTTACTGGCTAGAGTTAAATAAGAGTTTCTGTATACTAGAATGCAGTTGGGTTTCCCGAAGATAATATACTTAAGAGATGCTCTTGGACAGTGTTGTGTTTTAGCTTGGAAAGCAGTCGCTCACGGGAGCTTTACTTGCCCAAAAATGTTCTGAGGGCAGAATGGAAAATGATTGGTTCAGAGAGAGCCAGTCAGATTGTAGAGGAGGTGGATTCAAAGAAGTAGAGGTGGTATGACCAGCCAATCATATGTCTTGGTCCTGCCTCCTCTAGTTGCTTGGTCCCGCCTCCTCTAGTATCTGTGGTTATTTTTCTGAACCAATAATTTTTTTTGTTCTGCCTTCAGTACGTTTTTTTAGAAGTAAAACTCCCATGAGCCATCAGCTTGGGCTGTTAATGTTAGGGATGCTTCTGAAGACCAGTGATCCTTTTCTCACTGACAGTGGGATCGGTGAGCACAGTGGGCAGCACTGCCACCACATCAGTGTCCAGTGGCAGCCTGGGTCTCTTACTCAAGCCAACCCTGGGGGCAGTGACTACCAGTGCGGCCACCACAGGTATCAGCCAGCCGACCGACATTTGCCTAAGTTTTATCTGGAACTTTACTGCGGTGGCCATAAGTGAGTATTCTTGTGTATCCTAGCAACTGCAGCCATCAGCGGTGCCACGTCATTCTCCCTGGGCCTGAAGCCCGTAGGCACCATGGCGCCTGTTAGCGCTGTCCTTACCGCCACCTCCACAACCGCCTCTGTCAGGTGAAGCCAGCCCAGCATGCTCGTCTTTGGCTTGCGGTCTCTTTTGGTT
>JAODUD010000002.1:13410305-13431437 GCA_026784285.1 Stomatorhinus walkeri
GCGTCGTGAATGTATGACGTCGTTCTCAGTCGGCCGACGGGGGAGTTGGGTGGTATGTCTTATATGTTAGTAGAAATCTAACTTAATGAAACTTAAACTCCTGTTATACTGCCATTACCCTAGATTACAACCCTGCACACGGAAATGGAGAAGGTGAAACTGGACCAGAGAAGGTAGAGTCTGATGTCCATTGAGATGCATCAAGGTAGTGGGCGCAGTTGTTGAGTCTGTGACTGCATGGCTGACGTCACGCTGCCCATGCTGCATGAAAACGTATGGGATCCTTTTTTTTTTAGCGTAGAAGATTTTTCATGCTAATCTAATCTGTGCAATCCAAATTGATGATTTCATTTGCATCACACCAGAAATGTTTGGTGGGCATGACTGAGGAAGGGTCCTGATGTGGTTGTATCATGGCTGATGCACAGGCTGGACCAGGAGCTGGACTTCATCCTGTCACAGCAGAAGGAGCTGGAAGACCTGCTATGTCCTCTGGAGGAGTCGGTGAAGGAGCAGAGCGGCACCATCTACATGCAAAATGCCGACGAGGAACGGGAGCGGACGTAGGTCTTACTGGTGAACGGCTAGATGTAGTAGCACTTAGGTGTTAACCAGCTTTTTTTAAAGCCGCTACAGTCTCCCACATGCTCTGTAAGCTGTGGTTTTTGTTAAGTGGGTATCGCCCTATGCCATGTATAGAGGTTTTATTATAGGGGTTTGTGGTCTTGCATAGGACAGGCAGTGTGTCTTTGGTCTCCTGAGCTGCACTGTCTTACCTTCCTGTACTCAGGTACAAGCTAGCAGAGAACGTAGATGCCCAGCTCAAAAGGATGGCCCAGGATCTGAAGGAGATCATCGAGCACCTCAATACGTCCAGCGGCCCTGCGGACACCAGTGACCCGGTATGATGGATCCTACCAACTGTTCTGGAGGGGAGGTGGGAAAGTGATGGAGATGGGTGTAGACAGAGAAGATGAGGCTAGTGGGGAGATGATATGCAGAAGAATAGACCAGAAGGGTTCGCACCACCTGCTTCTGCTGTGTGTGAGTAGAAATAAAAATGAAACCAAATCCACTGTAACAAAGTATCTCTCCCTTAGCTTCAACAGATCTGCAAAATCCTGAACGCTCACATGGATTCTCTTCAGTGGGTTGATCAGAACTCAGGTAGGCGTTTCTCCCCCGCCTTGCTGGGCTGTCTCCAGCAGAGAGCAATTTCGCATTCATTGACATTAAAGTCAAAGGGTGACTTAATGCTTAGAGTGACATTTCCTGCCTCCAACTGGATTTGACTTCTCCCCTGGGGCTTCTGGTGTAGTATCTAAGATATCTTCATCTCCACAGTTCTTCTACAGAGACGTGTCGAAGAAGTGTCTAAGCTGTGTGAGAGCCGGCGAAAGGAACAGGAAAAGAGCTTTCATATCAACTTTGAGTGACTTAAAATGTATAGAAATCGCTGTGCACTTGCCTGAGTTTGGAGGAGAGTTGTAGTTGGCTAAAAATATGTTTGGGGGACGTTGGATTGAGGTTTTTGTTACAATAAAGGGTTTTACTTTTCACTTGGGAGTTGTGGTTTAATTGCAAAGTATAATTTTTAGGGTATGACACATTTCTCCTCTTTAATTCCCAGCAAACATATTTAATGTACATTAACATACAAAGACAAAAACGATAATGCAAAGATGTATCAGTTGATAATTGTGAAATTTTAATTAAAACATGAATGCAACTTGCAACCTTTTGTTTCGGCTCAAAAATGTGTTAGTTTCTGTGCAAAAAGCCGGTGATAATTAAAGCCTCCGAGCTGAAATGGCTGATCCAGCATCTTTCCTACACTCAGCTATGGGCCAAAGTCCAAGTAGAATTACACAGGGTTTCAAGAGCTGTTCCTCAATGTAAGGCTAAAGATCGGCTTGGCGGAGTCTCAGGTACAGTAGAGGTGCATTTCTTTTGGTGATATGATTCAATTGAATGGCAAATTATTTTGTAATTTCGTGATCCCTCTAACATGCAGCTCTTTTTTTTTTTTTTTTACAAATGAATAGCCTGGGATTGTAATAGCTCATGGATTAATTATGAGTATTAATTTTTGATGCCGTGCTGTGAACAGTGCCCCTCTGTGGCAGAAAAAAATTATGCACTGAATATACAACAGATGTACTGTATTTTAAATTATCACTTGTGGGTTTTTCTTAGTGTGTTAATTTACTGAGTTTTCAGACTTTTGCTCTAATATCTTTCGGCGACCGTCGATGTTTCCCTGCAGAGATAATGAAACTGCAATCTGCGATTTCCCTCTGCGCTTGTCTTTACTTGACCTTGGCAGCCGAAGGAAGGCAGGTCTGGAGCTTTGAGCTCTGCTCTTGTTCATTCATGCTGCAATGTTATTATTATTTCACCATTCCTGACCTGTCTTCAGTCTTAGCAGTGGTTCTCTACCGGTGTATTTTCCAGAATACGTACAGATCTCCTGCAATTCCAGAAGAAGCTCATTTTGCCGAGACATTTGACTCTGGTCCGTTGGATAGGTATTCATCTCCAAAATCCTGCTTGAAATGTATTTGGTAACAAATGAGAAGCAGCCACTCTTCTGAACTGCACACAAGTGCTAGAATTTCTCTCTGGGATAAATATAGTTCATCTAATAAAATGAATATATATAATTTCTCTTATACGTCAATGTCTTACATTGCTCAGAATTATGTGAAAAAAGATGTAAGATAATCCAGGAATTGCATAGCTTGTCTGAAACCAATGTCTGCTAATAAAAAGCCTAATTTGATGATGCCAAATAACGTCACTGTTTTAGGAAATGGGTGTTGTCCAAAGCGCAGAAAGCTGAAAAGGGAGACATCCTTACGTACAATGGTAGGTACTAGGCACTATTCACATTCACTCAGGATTATAGGGTACTATTATTCTCTATTCCCACCGTCTAGTCTGGGTTAAGCTGCCTGTGGTTATCTTGCAGATTTCAGGAAATATAATATTATTTTGAGAGAGCATAAATTCAGACAACTGATTCAAGATTTAAGGAATTTGTCATATGTGCAGTACACAATGAAAATTTGGTCACTCAAGATGATGCAAAAAAATGAAAGAAAAAAAAACAATGGCACAGTAGTTAAGCATATAAGACAAATATAAACTATAGATAAAAAAATATATAAAAGCGAAGATAGATGTAGTTGTATATGTAAAATATACACACACATGCAAATATAGAGAAAAATATAAGATATACATGGGTATGGAAATGGTATGTGTAACATTAAATCAGATAAATTGCTGATTGCTTGCGGAAACAGGGCGGTGGGCTGTGGAGGAAGGCACGTCTGGAAACCGGGGTCTGGTGCTGAAGTCCCCAGGTCGACACCATGCCATTGCGGCATATTTACACACCGTCTTCCACTTCACAGACAAGCCTCTCATCTTGCAGTGAGTTTCTGTGACTCCACTGCTCCTGCACAATTAAGTCATAAAAGTACTGTGGCATAAAATGAGCCTCTCTGGCTTATCTAAAGGTCTTTGCTTGGACTTGGCCTAACTACAGCATGTTAATGTACAGATACGAAGTTCAATTCCAGAATGGAGTTGACTGTGGTGGGGCCTACATTAAACTGCTTACCAGCACGGATCATCTCCGTCTGGTAAGTACGGCTTTAATTCCCCCTCAGGTGATTCATAGCGTTAAGTAAACGACTGCCATTTTGAGGTTGACAGAACAGAAATACAATCCTTTTACGCAAGGAACTATAAGACATTTTGTTTTTAAGGATCACGTTAAATTTGGCTTTCGTCTTCAGAGCATCGTTAAAAGATGTTGCTGTGCTTTCTTCAGGGACAGCTGTTCTGTATCCCTTCAGAGCCAATTTTCTGACACCACCCCATACACCATCATGTTTGGTCCGGATAAGTGTGGTGGCAACCGGAAGATATATTTCATCTTTCGCCACCGGAACCCGATAACTGGAAAATATCAGGAGAAACACGCCCGGCAACCAGCAGAGGACCTGAGCAGATATTTCACTGACCGTCAACCTCATCTGTACACACTGAGTGAGTTTCGTAGGCTAAGGCATATTTATTCCTATTGGAATTCCTTTAGAGCCTGCAATGGGATTCTACAATATTACGCCTTTCTGTGTTACCCTCTGTCTGCTTGTAGGATTATATCCTGATAACAGATATGAAATTCTGATTGATGAGTACCTAGTAAGTAAGGGCAGCCTTTTGGAGGATGTGGTCCCACCTCTGAATCCACCTCAAGAGGTCGCTGATCCCCATGACAGCAAGCCTGCAGACTGGGATGATAGACCTCATATCCCTGACCCCATGGCAACAAAACCAATGGACTGGTAAGCCGTCTGTCAAGCCGGAATTCAAAGGGAAACCAAAGTGATTGAATCAATCCAGGCCAATAAGATCAATACAGGTCCTTTGTAACCCTAGTCCTATATAGAAACATAATATGGAATCAATTGATGTTTTTATGCAGTTGAGTTATATGAGGGTTTACTGTGAAGATTTGTTTTGGGAAAACTATAAACTGTACGACCAACTGTGACAATCAATGAGCATTTCATTCCTGCACCACATCAGGAACCATTAGAGATCATTCTGACATCACACCAACAGAGCTAAAGGCTATGACGTCATTGAGCCAATGACAATCTCATAGAACAATGTTTTCCACGCTGCAATGTGTAATATTTCCCCATCGTCAGTGGTCTTCAGTGGATGTTGTGAATGCCTGATGGAGTCCTTAACACCGGGGTTCTGTTCAGACATATTTGCCATCTTCCTAGGGATGAGGAGGCCTCTGAGTTCATCCCTGACCCTGCAGCCCAGAGAGCACATGGCTGGCTGGAGGACGAGCAGCCCTTCATCTCAGATCCAGAAGCCCAACGTCCAGATGACTGGTGAGTCCGGCTGTCATTGTCATGTCTGTCAGCAGGGAAACCTCCATTATCTATTTTCTGGGTAGGGGACTATTGGCCCTTCACACAGCTGTATACTGACCACATCAGTAGTAACCTATTCATCATGATTATATCAAATTCCTTCCTGGGACTAGAGCAGAGGTAGGTAACCCTGATTCTGGAGTGCCAGTTTCCAGCATGTTTTTTATCCTGCCTGATGAGTTACTATCCGCCTGAGATCAGGTGTGGTTCATCAGAGACCAGGTAGGATGGAAAACCCGCTGGATACCGGCACTCCAGGATCTGGGTTACCTACCTCTGGACTAGTGCTTGCGACATTTGCTACGGAAGTCCCAGTTTCTTTAACTACTGGACATTTTGGTGTTACGTGCCTCTGTTAAGCGCTCCAGAGTCATCTCAGCAAAAAGAGCAGCAGGAACGAACCAGGATCCCTTTGCTCCACAGGGATGAGGACATGGATGGGAAATGGGAGCCTCCTCTGGTTCCCAATCCAGTCTGCTCTGATGCGGTCGGATGTGGCCAATGGGAACCTCCATTCATCTCAAACCCAGCCTATAAGGGAAAGTGGAGCCCTCCAGTTATTCAGAATCCTAATTACCAGGTACCAAGTTTGTCCAGTTGAAGGTTATTTGTTCACTTTCGGTTCACTGGCCTTACAGCGTCCTCCTAAGGCTGGGACTTTAAGATTGAATATCATGCCCCGAGTTGCTGATTTGTCCCGCAGGGGCAGTGGAGCCCAAGGATGGTCACTAATCCGGAGTACTTTGAGGACTCACAGCCATTCCAGATGAGTTCAGTAGCTGCAGTGGGGCTGGAGCTGTGGTCCACGACAGGGGATGTGCTCTTTGACAACATACTGCTGTGTTCTGACATCACGGTGGCCCAACGGTGGACGACAGACACCTGGGGGCAGAGACAGACTGTGAGAAGGCCTTCAGGCCCACAATAACCATGGCTTACTCTTGCTTAACATTTGTGCTGATCACGAAGCCTTTCAGCCTTCAGTAATAATATCACCTTTGGACCCTTGACTAAGGTCCTTGACCTCATCTGCTCCAAGGATGCTGGCTGCTCCAAACTCTACTTTGTAAAATATGGTCTGTTAAATAAGCTAATGTAAATGTCCTGTGATCCCCACTGTAGCCTGGCCTGCTGATGCAGCTTCTGATGCCGACAGAGCAGCGTCCCTGGCTCTGGGCTCTGTATGTCTTCACCGTGGGTCTGCCTGCTATCCTCTTCATCAGCTTTATGTGGCCAGACAAGGTCAGAATCCATGCTAAGTTCTATTACAAAGCCACCACTGCGGCAGAAAGCCTGTTCTTTTTAATGGCCTGATCACCTGCTGTTAGTTTCTAAGACCACTTCAGTTAGAGCTTAGTAGGGTGTCTCAGAAACCTCTTCTCCCAGCTCATTCCTCCACCGCATTTCCTTATGCAGTTGTCTCGCTTACGAAGTGCAATCAGGATTATAAAAAAGCTGTACTGAAATTAACTTTACTATTATGCAGCGATTGGCGTATTGCTGCCTGCTGTAATTACTGGCCATTTAAAATGACCACTTTCTCAGCAACCTAGGATTTTTACATGAATTAAACAGATTTTTCACACTACATGAATAGTGTTAGCTTCCAGGATGCTGGGTCAAACCGAAAATGCAAGTCTTTAATATCAATTTAATTTACGTTAAATTAAATTCCATTTAGTAATGTCTGTAATGTCTCTGCTGGAAAGGGCCATTGCAGCCTCAGTGCAAATCTGGTCCTTGCTGGTATTGTTAGCGGAAATATACCTCATGTTGTTGACATGTTGAATTGCAGATTACTAAAGGTCTGTTTGTACTGCACAGTCGTTTGTTGAAATGCAGGTTTAGTGCCAAAGACATCAGTCTCTTACCGCTTATCACAGGAAGGGCTGATACTAATCTTTAAAGCACCATTGCCATATTACACTCAATAATCTATCTATCCATTTTCAGTAACTCATTGTCCATGCAGGAGTGTTGTTTAGTTCTTATAATCATATATAACTCAGTACTACAAAACAATTCCTTTAGGCACTCAGTCAAACATTAGCTAAGCTGCCTTTGTTCTCATTCTCATTGAAGTTGGCTTATGCTAAGCGACGTGTCTAACAGGATAATAGGGCCATGTAAGGCGGCTTCTGCAATAATCTTCAGCAACATCAGTCTCACTTTGCTCTCAGTACTTCAGCTCACTATTCTGATGTTGATGGTAAAATCTATGTCTGCTTTGCCTTGTGTGTCTGAACATCAATGAGCTTTTGGGATTCAATGTATTGTGAGTCAGACAAAGTTCACTACTATGGACTTGCAAATTAACACACGAGCAGCCAAAGAAAATACAAGTCTCGGAAATGTACAGTAATACCATGAATGTTGTTTCCAAGAACCGAAATAAAAATAACCGTCTGACAAAAAGCACTTGACCCCACAGCCCTGCGCTGGATAAATTGTTGTAAGTTGGGTGGATAAAATACTTGAACATAAAAAAAAATAATAATAAAATAAAACGGAAATAAAATGTTCTACAGACATTTGGACCCCCAGACCAAGATTATTGCTACAAGAAGACAGACAAGCCACAGTCTGACAGCCCACATGACCCAGAGCGCGACCCAGGCCTGCGGGTTCACAGTAAGACCAGCAACCTTTTAATACATATTTATTCCAAATGTGAACGAGTTAATAAGAAAAAACTTTATTGATCAAAGGGCGGAATTCTTGCGGTGCATAAAGTGCAGACAAACAAACATGTAGTCCAAAAAAATACAAAGCGCAGAGACAAGAGTACAGACTACAAACAGAATATCCTGGAAAAGAACAGTGAGGAATTAAATCATTATAAATAAAAATAGAGTATGTAAGTGCAATTTAGAATTTTTAAGAAGGTAGCACCAGACTTTGTTACTTCAATGATGGGATGTGCTGTTGTGTCATGGCTGCAAAAACTGATAAATCAGATGTCTTTAATAATAATAATAATTAATGATTTATTTATATAGTACCTTTCTCACATTTCAGAATGCTTTATAATGCAAACAATAATACAATAAAAGCAATGCGGATACAGCTACAAGAGCAACAGCAAAACAATAACAATGAGAATGTTATGTACCGGTAGACACATTATACTCAGTTTTCAATTGATGCTTGAAAGTATTAACAGGCTGTGTCACACAGAATTCCCTACCACTCATGGAGGACAATCTGAATGAGCTTATGTTTTTCTCCCCAAGGTGAAAACACCAGCTCAAGGAAGAGGGAGACTCGGCAAGTCAACAGGAAGGCTGACTTGGAGCTCAAAATAGGTACTGTTTGTGCCTCTTTTGGGGGCTTGTAATTTGGCTGGGTGACTGATTCATAATTGTTCTTCTAAAATACCTCACGTCTAAATCATTTCCTCGTCGTATTTTTCTTTTAGACTGAAAGAAGTCGAGCCAGTCCTAGACGTCTTCATGAGTGTCCCAGAGCAGAGAAACACCTGTTAATTCCCAGCCTGTTGTCCCATGCTTATGATGTCATTATGATGACATAGTCTTGTTTATCTAGTTCCTCAAGGTGTAGATCACAGACGGAAGAGGACAAGACTGCAAATAACTGGAACGGCAAGCATTTTGTTAGATGACACTAGGTCATACTGTACTTCCCTTCCCAGGAACCACATGTACTTTGCGTATATTCCAGTAAATTATATATTTTACCCATAACACTTTATTTTTTACCATTTTGTTCACTACACATTTTAGTGCAGCATTTTTAAATCTTTTCACATGTCCACGTGTTCTTTGCACTGCTGAACATCTTTTCTTCTCCCTTGAGTCACATTTCAGACAAATATAGACTCCAGAAAGTGCACCTGGGAAAGCAGAAGTGGGTCACATTCTTAAAAAAAAAAACAAAAAACAAAAAAAGGGTCATGTCATACTGCAGCACTCCTTCCCTTAAATGAAAACGCCAACACGGAATAGCATAGTCTGCTTTATTTGTTCAAATGTGGAAAAAGAAAGTAATAAAATAAAACACGTACAACATATCATACAATATTATGGCAGGAGAATCACATGAGGTTAAAACTACATTGTACATACATAAATACCTGACAACGACCTATGAAAGTACCTTTCAACCCGCCTTGTCACTAGATGGGTACTTAATGGCTCCAATAGCTGACCGCTAAAATCCTGTCCGGTCCCAAATGCCCCGGAAGAAGCGTAACCCTTATCTACTCTCCATCATCGCAGGCACCTCTTCGGGGAGCATGAGGGTAAAAAAAATGATCAGGAAACGGCTCTAGCCTGGTAGATTCCTCAACTGAACATGAAGGCTTTAGGGCAGACCGGACCTCTGTTGGCACCCTGTTGGTCCTTTTGGCCCTAATGTCTGCATGGACATTACGGACAATTGCAGAAGGCAAGTTTAGGACCTGGTGATACTTCCATTAGACATACGTCATTGGGGAAGACACAACATACCCCTCCCTATCATTCAAACTGTACAGGAAAAACCACTGAAACCTTGTAGCCAATCATGAGGGGAAATCAATTTTAATCACCTACTACTGCTCCCTCAAGTCTCGGTAACCCCCCAGGCCCAGCATTCAAGAGCCCCGAGTCATTAAGAGTCAAGGTATGTCAACAACTGTTTCATCAATTCCACAGTTCTTAATAGCCGAACTCAGAAGCCAAACAACTGGCACACTGCAGAATCAATCAATGGTATCTTCAGATATCGTTGTAATGTATTTGGCATGAAAATCACACAGGCGCTCCCGCATGGATTATTAGATAAGCAGAAAAAAGATGCGAGTCCTCCTATATATATAAAAAAGTCACTGGACTTACTACAACAAGATTACTTGTAATGGTTTAGATGAAAGGTGACTTTAGATCTAGTACTTAGTGGCACCCGGCATGTCACCAGATTAACTTGTTACACAAGTATTCACAAAGAATCCACCTCTGACATAACCACCTGGTATACTGAGTATGACCACACTTTAGATATATTACAGGAACCATTTTTATAGACTCAATATCAGTCCATCTAAGAGGTTAAAGGTCAGGCTTCAGGTCAGAACTAGCAAAATGGCGTTCTCCACTTGTGTCCCGTGAAATGCAATCATTTCCAAACAAGTGGAGCAAGAGGTCCATCTAAACCGCAACAACACGGAAAGGCTCAACTGTATCTCAATCCATCTAGGTGCAAATCTCAACATCACAGCCAGGTGACTGCCCCCAAACTCGGTATTCTGGATAGGCGCTCAGCTGGGGGAGGGAGGTTTCTATGATGATCACATTTTCAGTCTTTAAATAGAAACACATGCGTAGCCAAGGCAGCAGGTCAAGACGCTTCTTGTAAAAGCAGGTACATTTTAGTTACTTCATCACTATACAGTTTGTTGACCAAAATCATACTTTTGCTCAGAAGTCTATCGAGTGGTTAACGAAATATGGAATCTCACGCATACAAATTAGCTAGACACCGAACTGAATCAATCATTCCGAAGATAAGTGTGAGTACATGGGAGTTGTGCAGCGGGCTGTCAATGACGTCTGAGGGGAGGCCGTTTACTGGCGTGTTTCCCAGCTCACTTTATCTGCTCCATGAGGGGCGGGCAGACGGACAGACAGGGGATGAGCCGCATGAGGTGGGGGAAGTGGGGTGCAGTTCAAGTGGTGTTTGACTGTAAGAGTGGCTCAGTCCCCAAGGCTTTTACAGGTGGGGGAGGGAAGGATCAGGGGTCAGCTCCTGTCCTTTGGCTTTACTTCTTCACACAACTGGGCCAGCTGAGACCCCCACACGCAGCAGAAACGATGATGTACAGGACAACCTAGGGGGAGTCCGGATACAGCATGGTAATGGACATAAAACGCTGAACAAAAGTTTAAGACAGCCAAATAAAATGTTTAAAGCCATTTATCTAGGTAGTAAGTGTACATGTGCTTGGGGAAAAAGATCTGTTTAACATCACAATACATGCAAATAAACAATAACACAATAAAAATAAATTATTTTTTTCTCCAAGATACTGATATCTTGTCGGATGGCTAGATGAACACCACTTTGGGTCCCAAACCTCTCTTCAGGGACACCTCAGCCATTCCATGGAGTCATTAAATTTCACCACCAGCTCGATTCATTAATTAACTTCGTTTGTTAAATAGCTCAATGAGGAACTGATTAGGCAAACAATGCAGGGCAATGGTCAAGTCAAAAAAAGTCGTGGGGATACTGGACGCAAATACTGGTTTTATGAAAGGTTTTGAAGTTGGCACTTTGACAGACACAAAATCATAGTTTTACACCAATATGAAGATCATTGAAACATCATTTTCTTTGACTGCCTAAGACTATTGCACAGCACGGAATGGAACACTCTGTTTTATACCCATTGATCAGTTAGTGTTGCTAAGCTAACTGCTGCCTATTTCAGGTTGAGGAAAGTGAAGAAGGTGCTACTCACCACAGACACCAGCGCAATGATGAGCGTTATTTTCAGGTTCTTCATGCATATGGCCCTTGCCAGATTACGGCTGGTGGTTTTGAAGGTAACAGACTATAAAAAACAGAAAGACAATAAGAAGACAGGAACAGACTTCATAACTTAGTATTTCTACATACTGTAAATGACTCTTCTGATCACTATGCGGTTACAACCACCATAAATATTACTCACGGAGTCCACCAAGTTTTCAGTTTTGTCGATCAGCAGCTCCAATTTCTCTCCCCTCTGTGCCACAAGGTCTACAGAAAAACAGATGAGTCTTGCATGACGGACACGAAAGCAAAGAGCTCAGAACTGTGGAGGTCTTCAAGCTACATTGCTCTGCGACAACCACAGTTATCTAGCACCTGGGAGTAGAGATGTGTCGAACGCATCTCACCGATGTTGCGGACCATAATGCCCTTCAGGTCATCCACCTGCATCTGGGTCTCTGTGATGCGGTCCGACCCCCGCGGATCCGAGTGGTGTTTCTGTTGGGGTGGGAGACACGTTGCATTGTCCATCAACCTGAATAGCGTCCTTTCGAAAAAAACAACAAACTAGGTCTGTAGCACAGTACAGTCCCTTTCCTGGTTTCTTGAAGCAGACAATGCTGCACAGCCCTGCACGCTCACTGGGCGCAGCAGATCCAGAGCTATGTTCCCCAAAGGTTATTCATTTGACCTCTAGACTGTGGAAGCTACTGGATACATTAATGCAGAAGGTGATGTGGGTTTTTGTTATCCTTGAAGAGTTTTTCCTCATACATTCACATGGGCACTAAAATGAAGTCTTCTGCCCCCAGGGCTAGAGGCTGTGGTCACATGAGCATCATGAGATCCCGAGAGTCTGCTTTGTGGAGGAAAAGAGGCCTCCAGAAGTAAACCAGGTTCACTATAAGTCTTTTGGGACATCATAAACCCTGATGCTAAGATGATCTCACAGATTCTCCTCCGATGCCTTTAGAAGAACGGCCCGCCATTCTATTTCCAAAGCATCCTGACAAATGATGGCAAACTTCACATTATTTGATGCACAAACACATAAGTGATACAAAGTAGCAGCATAGGGTCCATTTTTTGGTGGATATCTCCAACAGCTGAGCTTTGATCGGTCAGCTTACGTACCATTTGTGCAGCGAGTGTGCTGGAGAACTCGCTGTTCATGGCGTAGGGCAAGGCCGTCTGCGCCCGCGACCCGTACGTCGTCTGGAAGCGCTTCTTCACCTCGTTCAGGAAGCTGAACGCTCTTGACCTCTCAAAGTCCTGTGGGTAGTAAAGTGAATTTTTAGGCAGCCACTAATTTATTCACAACAAAGCTAAAGTTCTAACTCACAATACACACACATCTGACACAAAACATTTCCTAGCCATAACAAATGCAATAAAATTCATACAATTAAAAATCACCCAAATGATCAGCTGATACTCACATCATCTGTGATGCACAGGTAGATAATTCTGTCGTGGCAAATGTAGTGAAATAAATAGCTATGAACAGAGATAATAACATTTAATCAGTACACAGAAATACAGGCATGTACTGTACATAATGTACTAATTACTGCAGCTGTGTTTTTAGGTTTGTATAACTGCCAAAACTAAACAGGAAAGGAAATACATGGGTCATCAGAATCTTTATGTCAGCTTATATCGTGTTCATAGTCAATCCGAATTTAGTGGAAGAAGTATGGTAGAGAGAAAAGACAATTCCTACCTGCCATGCGAGTATGTCAGCTTGTTGTTCTCAGAGGGGATCTTGGCTAAAATCTGCTCCGTCACCTCCAAAAAGTTGCCCCCGCACCAAGCGTGCTTGGCTAGGATGGTGGTGCCACGAGCTACCACCGCGAACAGGATCGCCATGGCAACCGGGGAGATCCAGGGACCGGTCACCGAAACGGCGGATGAACGGCTGGAGTGCTGGGGGTGGGGGTGGTGGGGGAGTGAGGGCGAACACTCCGGCCACAGTCCTGACAGGAGCTCAACTGGCATAAAAATAAGAGATTTCGAAGTAAACACTCTTCACCACAGAGAGAACTGGGCCTTAACTCCTGGGTCTTTATGGGAAGTAAGGATTTCTTTGCGCGTGTGATCCGCACTTCCGCGGTCTACAGCTGACTTGTCCGGTGACTCATACCTAACTAGTTAATGCGATTTGCTGACAGTTATGTATCCATCGCGTAAAACATTAGCCAAACAGACAGTGTACGTTATTTATTTTAGGAAAGCGTAGCGCGAAGCGTAATACGTGGCAAAAATAAGGCAATATTAAGCAATAACATTACGCACATAACTGCCCGAAACACCCTGCAGCTAGCCTGCTCAGCCATGGTGTCCACATGATTATTAGTCAGCGAATATCAAAAGTCGAGGCGAACCATTCATCAGTTTCTAATGAATTATTTAGCAACCTGGAAGCAATGTTTTGCTGCGACTAGTCACAAGGATTCCCGCAGCGTACGAGCAGCCAAGCGAAAAATGTCACTACTCTCACTTTGTGGATCGACAGCTAGCCAAGTGAGCTGGTTTATTAAGCATGTCATGCCATGATCGCCGTCGGCGACGAGGAGGCACAAACAGGGGCGATGCAGATGTACCGAGAGTCGCATACCTACGGGCTGTTTACTTCGGATCCCGGAATCTGCGCTTGCCGATCATTTATAGGCGACTTCGATCACGCTCCTTGGGCACTTCTGTTTTCCTACTTAACCCGCTGTGTGTCGTACAGAGCGCTTCCGCCTGGGATTCAGGGATGTGTAGTTCGGTATGTGCGAGTCACGCGGAAGACTGACGTTCCACGTCCCCGGCCACGTGACCACGCCCCGCCCAGAAACCCGGAAGAATGGGCAACTACCAAAATACAGCGCGTTTGTATGTGCTACGTGTGTGTTTGTGTACATGGTGTTCACTACAGAGTTTACTTTTCATTAATATTTAATCACATTAATTAAACTGTATTTCACGGGTAAACCATATTAATATGGAACAGAAATTACGTGACTTGGTCATTACAATACTGGGAAGAATATAGTAAGTGTTATGATGAGAAGAAGCGTATATAGACAAATAAGTATTAGTCAATTTCTAAATTATACTAAATCCCCTTTTTAATCATCACCACCCTTTTGACGTGTAATTAGCATGTAATTTGTGCAATGTGTAACAGTGATAAGATGGACTGTAATACAAGGTGTGCTGTGGAGAGAAGCAATGACGCTCACATGATACTGAAATGATAAACCCAAGTGATACTATGCAAGTAA
Source organism: Stomatorhinus walkeri (assembly GCA_026784285.1). Lineage (NCBI taxonomy): Eukaryota > Metazoa > Chordata > Actinopteri > Osteoglossiformes > Mormyridae > Stomatorhinus > Stomatorhinus walkeri. Next base: position 13,425,013 of record JAODUD010000002.1, read on the forward strand.
AACTAAATTAGAAATGTGCTAAAAGGTAAGGCCCTGAATTTCAGGACACAGATCAGACAAAGAAATATCGAATTATTTGACAGCCCAAACGAATTGATTATGTTGAAGAATTAAATATTAAATCTGTCAATGGAAGGGTGTATTTTTCAGTATACCGGCCATATGTTCAGAGGAAAACATGGGGAACTGAACCCAGCTTGCTCATGTAAGTTATTGATTCCCTGTGATCATAGCCAGAGGATGCCTTTGGAGACCCATTTTAGAATTTATATATTTGGTTGCAGAATCCCTGATTGCCTAATGGTGCACCTTCTTGTCGTGGGTGTAAACGGTGTGGAACCATCAGGAACTGAGAACTGAACACATCCCACACAATGTTCTTGCAAAAGTTACTTTAAGTCTAGGGCACTGGTCAAATTTTTGATTCCACATAGTATTGGCGGTGGTTTCCAATATAAACCTCATTGTATTGACATTGTAGCACTGAGAGCTTATATGAAACACAAGTCATCTTGTGCTTTCACAAATTCCATTTTAATTATATGTCCGTTTATATATTAATGATCTCATTTATACTTAGAAATGTTTAGATATTGGGTTGGGTTACATTATTTCTGATAGTTCTTTTTTCGATCAAGAAACCTAAGAATGACTAGGGACACAGTTGCTACGGATTGGTGTCATGTTGCATTTGTTTATGTACAGTCTTTGCAAGGCGCACTTTTAGATGTGTGTAAGATTATTTACTGACTATGCATCGTCTTTGTATGGAAACTAGTACAGTCCCAAAGGTCTCTGATGTTCTGTAGCCGCCACGAGAAACTTCTGACAATGTAATCATGAGACAGAACGAAGATTGCGCCATACGTCATAATCTGGCGACTGAAAGACATACGCACTAGTAATGGCTGGTGTAGAAGAGGGGAATAAGCCGGTGTTGGAAATGGTAAGTTTAACTTTAAAGACTTTAATGTGCATTTGACAAAAGATGAAAAGTAAGGCCAGTGCCAGGTCATTCGGGAAATACGCAATTTAACGCAGTGACATTGACACTATGCTGGAGGATATCCACGTGTCTCCTCTGCACTATTAACTACCTACCTGATGATAGCGCTTTCATCTTAATGTAATTTAACACGAAGTTTAAATTTCCTTCGAAATATTGCCGTATTAACCGTTAAGACGCACGATCCTAGAAATTATTAAATCGCGAATTACAGATATTTGGTTATTGATTGATGCCCAGGTAGTATTATCATTCAGTGTAAAATATTACTTCCACTTTAAACGTCTGTTAAACTTGGAAAGCTAACAGTGAATATAGCACATTGCGACGTAGCTCAAATTTAAGGTGCTGTGGGATTTATTTTTCACGAAAGTGTTAGGATCTTCCGAGAGCAATGTAATGTGTGGAAATACACGCAAGTCTCCGCTTGAGGGCAGTGAAGAGCCGAGCATCTCGTTATACGTGCATGTTCGGAGGTAGAAAAGAACGTGTACCTTATCACGCTATTGAAAATAAGCCGTAAATTCAACGTTATGCGAATTGACGTACGATTCATATTTTGAAAGACGTCACGTCATTAGTTTTTCCCTTTAAAGCATGTATTCAATGTCGATGAAGCACACCCCCTTTTTCAGTCTGACTGAAGGATTGTCTCGAAAGTAACACTTGCCACATTTATTCTGTGTAGGATTTTGTTTATTGTTCTGTGTAATTTGCGTCAGATTTTCTACAGGAAACTATGAAAAAATGAAAATGCATTACAGCATGGCAATCATGAATTAACATTGCTTGATGCTTGTACTATTGTTCATTAAAGTTTTCTTACAGTATTACAGAATTTAGTTTGCTGTATCAGTTATTTAATCCACCACTTTTTTATTTGCCCAAGAACATACCCACGAAATATGGTGAATGCAGTAAGAATATAGTAGGTTGTTTTTCCTCTAATGTACTTAAAGGAAATAATTCAAGAGTTTAGTGGCATAATTTTAAATTAAATACATTAAGTGTCTTCGGTTATTGAGGAAGTTCCCTGGAGACTGGTATTAGCGCTGCCTTTGCAGCAGCCTAAAATGACCATTGCCGGGTTGTCCGTTTTAATCTGCATTTCCTTTTTGACAGACATAATTATTTCAATTGAAAGCATGTTTGACTGACGCACACCTCGATACTTTAATTTAGACGTCCTGTCCCTGTATTTACAGTTCAATCCACTGGCCTCCCCCACCCGGCCAGCATTTTCCCACCGACTTTCTCTGTGCCCTCATACTCCTCACCCTATGATGAGTGCTATGATCTCTTCCTTCCCCTGTCCCTCCCTTCCTGCCTCCCATCGAGTCGGTCCATCCTGCCGGCCTTGTCGGCAGGCATCTGAGACCTGGCCGAGCCGGTCCTTTGGGGTTTGAGATCCGGTCGTGGCTCTGGAGACCCTCCCCGCAGCTTTTTATCGGTTCTGGCGTCAGAAGCGCTGATTGTTCCTGCGTCAGAGGGGCCTCCGCCCCAGCTGACATCCTTTTCCGGGGTCCAGCCAACCTTCCTTTCGCGCCCTTTGTTTTCGCCTGTGACAGCCACATGGCCAGACTCCACTTAAGTCCTTTGTAATGTAGCTGATAGGGTAGATAGAGACAAATGTACTCCCCCGTTTCTGCCGAGGTTCTCTGAGGCCTTGTTCCTCCAGCAGTCTGAAAACATCTGGGTTGGTGTGTTGATGTCTTGGGTAAATCCATCCTCTTATGGACCGGCATCTGTCCGAGGTGTCCCTGCTCGCTGTGACTGGAAAAGCAGTTTTGGAAATGGAAGGGTGGATGGTGTCAAAGCGGTTATGGGAGATGGAAGGGTGGGTGAGGTCAAAGCGGTTATGGGAGATGGAAGGGTGGATGGTGTCAAAGCGGTTATGGGAGATGGAAGGGTGGATGGTGTCAAAGCGGTTATGGGAGATGGAAGGGTGGATGGTGTCAAAGCGGCTATGGGAGATGGAAGGGTGGATGTGTCAAAGCGGTTATGGGAGATGGAAGGGTGGATGGTGTCAAAGCTCAAAGCAGTCAGCTGATCCTTGGCCAAGGCCCTCAACCCTGTTTGCTTCCAGGACTGACTGACCCTGCTTTATCAACTCTGTGTCACTTTGGAGACAAATATCTGCTACATAATCACACTTTTCCACGGCCACTGAGAACCAAGCCGTATCGCGAACTGGTGGTTTTCCACTGTAAATTATGCAAGCCACACCTGCGCTGACTTGGCCCTACTTACTAACATCGGGCTGGTCACGTTGCCACCATTTCATTGGTCGAAATGCAAGGAGATACCGGTGATCTGCGTGATCAGCTGAAGGAGGAAAGGAGCATATTCCGTATATTATTCATTAGTAGTGTTACACATTACAATTCCCGATATCTTGGAACTTAAAAATGTCCGTCCTCTTATGTAAAAAAGCACTATATATAAGCTGAATGGAATGGATTCATAAGGCAAATTTGCACAAGCAAATGCTGATTTCGATAGTGTTTGATAATAACATTAAACAGCGATTCTCACAGACGGCCACATGTACAGCAAATAAGCATCACTGTCACTCTCCCAACTGGGTAACACCTTTGCCAAGCTGATCCTTCTGCAGTGTAATAGCTAAATGAGCTGGACCTGGTAAGTCTCTTCTCTGTACGGGTCGCGTATGGTTCGGTTCCTGCATGCCAGTGGAAACACGCTGTAAGTAAATGTAAGAGTGTGTTGCTCCACCACTGGCTGAATGTCCCCCCCCCCCCCTCGTCTTCTCCCCACAGGTGCAGGCGGAAGGGGCTGATGAGGGCTGCATCACCTTCGTGCTGCACGAGGAGGACCACACTCTTGGGAACTCGTTGAGATATTTGGTCATAAAGAAGTGAGTTACCCACTGCAGCCACGCCCACTGATGGGCAACCATTTTACTCTGCCGTATTGGGGGGCGTGGCTGGGTGACTTTCCTCTGATTACATCCCTTAAGTTTGTTGCTTTAAAAATGATGACAATTCCAAACATGAGGGACCATTTTAACTTCCTCTTTCTGCCCAGCCCCGACATTGAGTTCTGCGGGTACAGCATCACGCATCCGTCGGAGAGCAAGATCAACTTCCGCATCCAGACGCGAGGTGAGAAGGTGGCGGCGTCGGGCTCGGTCCTCATGTCCTCCCCGGTTGTTTCCAGGAACCAAAACCTGGGAATCCTTTAGCAGCCCTGGCTGCCTGTCCGTTTCAGTAAGACGTGTGTCGATCTGTTTGTAGGGGCCATTTTGCCCTGCAAGAGTCACTCGTGGTGGGTGTCGATTTGAGCGCTTCAGCTTCTGCGCACAGCCAAATGCCCCGTGGGGCGTATTATGGTCTGGCAGCTGCTGCATGCTGACAGGGGGGGGGGGGGTTTCAGATAGTGCTCTCCTCCCCAAGGCTATAACAAAAATTCATTTAAGGCATCGCTCGCCTGAATGCGCTGTTGTCCGTTGTCACGCTCTCTTAGTAAAGATTTTTTTTTTCCCCTCTTCCTTCTGTCACCTCGGGTACCCACCGGCAGATCTTTCTCCAAGAAAATTATTTGCAACCAATGGTGGTTTTAATGTATATTTTGGTGGCGCGGTGCCAGAAAGCCATGGAGAAAAGGTCCTCGTGGTCCGTAATTATATCGGTGTAACAGAATGAAAGGGCAGTGCGGCGCTTCGGGCCGAGCTGCACAGAAGCGGGGGGGGGGGGGGGTATCCTCGGGCGGAGCCGGGCATCACGGGACGGGATGTAAAAAAACGGGCTGATCTCATGACGGTGCTCTCTGTCGGGCCAACTTCATGTGATGGCGGAAGCAAGCAGGCTAATCAGAGTAATTAGATTGGGGCGGGGGGGGCACTCAGAATGGAGATGTTTCAACGCGATATGGCTGAAGGTCTAAGCCCATGAAGGAGAAATTTGCTGGCCTTCAGTCATTCTCTAGGCGCTCAGGGGGCGGGGTGCTTAGAGTACCGCGTTCGAACCGGCAGCAGAAGGTGAAGCACAGCTTCGCGTATAGCTCAGTCAGCATGCGTCTCACTCACCTCGGGCTCTGCAAAGCTTTTCCATACCGTAGAGGCCGAAGGCTTCATCTGAAGCGCTCGGCAAGCGTGACGCTCTGCCTTGCAGAATTGTAGCCGGATGCTGTTCTCCGAGCTGATAAGTCATTTAGGGGCGAGGCCCTGCCCGTTTCCCGTAAGCGCTCAGAGTGAAACGCTCTTTTCCATATGGTCCATAAGGTCTCCGTGACCCTTGTTATCCCATGCGGGGTTCTGGCTGACCACGTGAGTGACTCTCCCTGCATGCCTGTGTGCCCCAGATCTCCGGACCTCTCATGTAATACACATTCACAGTCACCAGACGCACACAAAGAACCTCTTACTGCAGACCATAAGAAATGTTTAATTAAAATAAAATATTAGTAACTATCCTGTCTATCGAGTTAAAGGTAAGCAGGTGCTAGATAAATAGAAAAGGCTGGGTTTCATTTCTGTATCTTCCCTTTTCCCCGTTTTTGAATTGCGTATAAATGTCATAGGAATATATTACGCCTTATAAAGTGCCTTGCGGCACTCTGTTGTGGAAAGCGCTGTATAAAAATACATTTAATTGAATTTAAATAACATCCAAAGAAATGGGAGAGTGATGTTAGCTCAGGAAAATCTGTTGGTCTTTCTGGATGGATGGGATGCCGTCAGAAAGAAGCTGACAGTTTTCAAAATGTCATTTTTGCTTGGAGGTGTGAAGATATTTTGGCTTAGTGTAACTTCAGTAATCTCCAGTTTTATCACTTGCGTAATTATACATACTTTCCTGTATTAAAAATGAAAAAAAATAAAGTATTTTTTTTTTTTTTATTTGTCACTATGTCTGGCAAAATTTTCTGGTCTTAAAAATTTCTAACTATACAATAAACTGAAGTGGCCGTGAGACTGCCTAAAAATGGCATGAATACGTCAAACAACTTGTTTCTTATAGTGCCTGGAGGACATTCCTGCAGATCAGCAGGTCGCGGTGCTCCAGGTTCACAGCTCACCATGAACGTGGCCCCCTACGGGTCACACGAGGCATATACAAGGAACATTGTTCCGCGCTGCCACTTAGCATGAATGCTTGAATTGTTTTATTTAATATCGGTTATAATTTATTATAGAAGATCCAAAAATATTGAGTCATTTAAGGGAACAGCAGCAATATCCATGCAGTTTGTATGTTCAGGTTCTGAGTGAATCTGTGTTTTTCTCCTGCTCCTCAGGGGGTGTTCCAGCAGTGGAACCCTTCAGAAAGGGCCTAAATGATCTCACAGACGTCTGCCAACATGTTCTCAACACATTCCAGGTGAGCTGCCCCCACATTACCTTTGGCCACTTTTTGGTGCCCGTCCCCCTACATGTTTCCTTTTATGAACCCCCCCC
>JAODUD010000002.1:13437877-13449491 GCA_026784285.1 Stomatorhinus walkeri
GGCCCCCCCCCCCCCCCCCCGTAATGGAGCTAAATGAAACATAATGGAGGCCAGTTTCCCCCGGATAGCTGGTGAAGGAATTAAAGATTGATTGTGCTTAATTAAGACAACAGCCTTCTAAATATTTTGAACAGCTATATGCTGCTAAGCTACGTAACCAAACGTAAACTGGAAAATTTGACCACAGAGTTCTTGTTCGGAACAATGTCTAATGTAGCTTCAGTCCTTCACTGTTAGTGAAAACACCAGGCCTCTGACCTCTGACCTCTTACATGTACAAGTATACAGCATATGCTGTTGTTCAAAATAACATACAAGTGAGGAAAGCTTTGGGGTCAGAGAGTAGCGTCAGCCAACATCTTGGAGTAAAGAGCCCAACAGTCCCTTAATTACTCAGCCAGCCTTAAGCTTCAAACCCACAACCTCCCAGACACAGATCCCTCTAACTGGCTGAGCTACATGCTGCCGAAACTCTTTCAATGGCTGTCGTTCAACCCCCCCCCCCCCCCCCCGCCCATTTGCAACATTGTCATTAGACGTTTGCATGTTTAAATTGTGGTTTTCAAACCATTGCGTCCGCTGTGAATTCCTCAAGTGGGCCGTCTACTGTAAATCTAAAAATCCCCCAAGACTTACAGAGTTCCCTGAAGTATTTTAGCTAGTGACACTGAGTTGGTCTTCCCTTTTCCTGGCAACAGGATCAGTACCTGCTTCATGTGGTCGTTGAGGGCTATGCGCATTCCCTTCTTGCGGCTGAGCATTTCGCAAGACATCAGGGTGTAGAAGACTCCCGTGCAGGCCAGGGGAAGGCAGAAGTAGAAGCCAAAGAGCCACCAGTCCTTCACATCCTGGTAGAACTGCAGGGAGAAGGAGATCGTGCCACGACTCACTGCCTGAGACTCTGGTTCAGTGGTACTTAGGGTTTGTGGTTCAGTTGCTGTAACTTGTGGGTGTAATTACATCAGAAATCTTGATTTGGTGACAGATCAGTAAAACAGCATCAGCCTTCTGTTCCGGGGTGGTCAAAGCATCGTATATCTCTGCCAGTTTGAGATGTTGAAATGTTAAATAGAACAAGGGGTTTTGTTTCTAAGCTTGTTGTTATGTTTCTTTTTAATGTCCTTCTTCACGCAGCATGTATTCTTTTATGAAGCAAATTAGGACTAGATCACACATAATAAAGCTATGTCAGCCGTCTTTGTACTCTTTGTGTTTTGACGGACGGGTCCCTTGTCAAAACTTAGTTGCTGCTGGTAGAATACGAAGTTGTTCGGGCTCTGGGTAAATGCTATAAAGCTAAATGTATGTAGGTACTTAGATAAGGGCAAATGGAGCGCGTACCTTCATGAAGGGTGTGCTCTGCTGTGGATGTAGAAGGCAAACACGCAGCTTGGTCCCACGGTAGGGCATCTCCATCATGTCAAAGGCCAGCACTTCCGGCACGGCTAAGACAACCGCCACCACCCAGATCAGTGTCACCTCCACTGCCTTCCACAGCGGGACGCCGATGCCCTTCACCCGGCTCCAGGATGTCACTGCGTGGTATCTGTGGGCAGGCAGGGCAACCGTGGCTTGGTCAGTATGCTCCTCGGTTTCACTCTCAGGTTGGGCTGTTTTCAGTGCGTAAAGACGGAAATTCAAGTACACGTCTGTTGCACTATGATAAGATAAGCTGGACACGCTGAGGGTAGACCCAAACCCACAGGTGACATTTTACCACGCTCACCGGTCAATGCTGAGGGCACACAAGCTCAGCACAGTAATGCCTACAGATGCCTTCTGGACAAATGGCATGAGTTTGCAGACGTGCACCCCGAATGGCCAGTCTTCAGCAAGCAGCTATGGGCAGAAGGGGCGAGATCAGATCACGGGCATCAGTCATTTGCACTTTCTAATCTGACATAGTAATGTGCACAAATACTGCTGGTGAAAATGCGAGGTTTTTTCTTATTCAACAGTACAATGCATATTTGTTTCTAACTAGATGGGGATTCACTGTCATGTTTCACAAAATGGTGCTATTGCGTTTTTTTTAAGTGCTAATGAGGAGTTTGTCTGCGTTAACAAGCAAATGCATATCGTGTGTAATGAAAAGAAATGAGGTTAAGTGGAATACCCCGTGCCGCAAGCCAAATACCTTCAAGGTTTACGGACACGTGCTTTTCATAGTATTTCTGTCAAATTACAAATGTCTATTGGAGCACATAGAAACAACACAATGCATCTGCTTCTTTGGTTTCTGGGATAAAAGCTTAAATCAATGTTCTTTTATATCCTTCGTATTTTCTGCTTTTATTTTTCTTGTCGTCCGTATTAATGAAGGGCCGGGAGCTGGTGATTAAAAGATGATTCTGAATGAAGGGGTTAGTGGTGTTATTGTGGCTCCTAACTCTCAGCCTGCTGGGCACCCTTCGGTGGTCGCCTGACCTCGCCTGTCCCATGGATGAGGGTAGAGCACCCAACCAGAGATTAGGAAAAACAACCAAAGGAGGACGCAGCCTTTGATCTCTGAAAGACAAACTACCTTTCTACTAAGTACTCTTAAGCAGGAAGATCAAGACAGGATGTGGACCTACTACCCAATTTAAATTCTTGTTGTCAAGTCTGGACTCAATGCAGTAACTCATTTTGTCTTCAGTTCCTTTCCAAAGTCAGACTTGTCACCCTGAGGTCAAATGTGCTTCCCAGTAACACTTCAGTGACCAAACTCAACACATGTATTTAATTCTATCCATCCATCCATTTTTCAAAACCACTTGTTGAGGTTCATAGAGCCTAAGGGCACAAGGAAAATCCCAGGTTGGGGCACCAACCCACAACAGGACACACTCACACAATTTGGTGACTACAATTAATCTCAGGATATTTTTGGACTGTGGGGGGCAAACTGGGGTACCAGGAGGTAACCCCACAACAACACAGTGAGAACATGCAAAACTCCACACACATGGAACGCCCCGGCAGAGACTTGAAACCAGGCCCCACCCTTTTAATTCCTTCTAAATGAGGAAAATTGTGTTTACCGTTTCCCTGGATGATCCAGGTTTTGGCATTCAAGGCTGACAAGGCATGATGGGTTTGTGTGGTTGAGAGCTTTTCATATGTAGGATCAAGATCTGGCACCTACGTAGCGACATACATTAGCTGCCCCTAAAGGGGCTTTGAGAAGGAGCAGGTTTTACCTTAAAGACATTGACAGGAATGGCGATGAGGATGTAGAGCAGGTCCCCCAGGGCCAGGCTGGCGATGAGCACGTTGGGCCCATTCCGCATGCACTTGTTCTTATAGATAATGCGCAGCAGGGTCGAGTTCCCAATGATGCCCACCACGAAGATCAGACAGGACACCACTGTGTTGACGTACTTGAAGGCGTGCTTGATCTCGGTCTGCTTGACACACATTGGCGGATAGGGGGCACGGGGAGAGGCGGGCCACGCCGCTGGAACTTCGGACTGGGAAGCGTTGCTCGGGGCGACGGGAGCCTCCATTAAGGTGCCCGCCGTGATGCCATTGGCGAACTGCGCGGCTCCTGTGCCAGCCAGCAGGAGGCAGAGCAGCACGGCGATTTTCATTCTCTGACTGGGTGACGGAGGAGCCGCTTCAGACTGACCTGTGGGCCGGAAGATTTATACAGGTACAGAATCAGAGGGAACCAACTCCTGTACTCTCAAGAATACTACTGAACATTCATTGAATTCTTAAAGCAGTATCAAATTATAATACGGGGAAGTTTCTTTGATCAAACCTCTGTGCTACGCCAATATCAATGTTATGTGATTCACATGAGAAATGGTTTTGTCCCGGAAACTTAGAATTAGTATTTTATATTACATAATAATACTGAGACATAATATATAAACCTTGATCGCACACAATATGCCTGACTGTGTGTCAAATCTGCAGTTATGATACAAATGCAGTACAGCGCTCCCACATCTTAGTAGGTTCCACAACCCACCGCGTTATTCCAAAACTGCATATGTTCAACGCTCATATATAAAAACTGCCTATTTACTTTGCATGTACAGCTATTCCCAACCTGTCGTATACTAATAGCAGGCCTAGATTGCAGACCTGTACCTATGTAATGTAAATTCCATGTAAAAACAGTATAGTAGTTTTTATAATATGTTGTTTAGGGAAAAATTACAAAAAAACATTGTACATGCACAGTACAGTGTAATAAGGAACAGAACCACGGTCATTCAAAACCGCGTAGGATGCAGGCTCACTATATAATTGCAATACTGCGGTTTTTGGAGTTGGTACTGAATGCATCATTGGATCCCGTCGATCAGTAATATGGCACTTACTGCCCCTCAGTATCTCCCTAATTGCCTGCGGGTGTATTTAAAGTTCAGTGTGAAGAGTCCCTTCATCCCACCCCCTACTCCCCCCCCCCCCAGCCAAGCAAATGCTGCTCTGCCCCCAGCAGTACTCCTCTTCATGGCCTGCTCCCATGAGGGCAGTCATGAGACAGACATTGTTTGCCAGGAGTCTTTTCAGGCTGTAAGGGGCACCGCCTGTCACGTTGGCCGGTCCTGCTCTGAAGCCTTGGGCTGTATCAATGGGACAATTGACACCGATGAAACATCTGCAGGCAGCATTTAGACTGCTGGCAAAATGACTAAACGCAAGAGACAATGTGTCTGCTAGAATGGCCTTTTATTTTCTGTCCATTAAGCCCCAAGAAAGTCTGTGAAACCACTGTGATCGTATCACAGAAGACCAAAGAGCAGCATCTGAAGACATCGTACACATCTTCACGAATTGGAGGGAAAAACACTAATATCTACTAATAGATCTTATGTATTTAAGCTCTATCCATCACCGCTGATTCTGAAAAACTCTCAGAAACAGCACTCCCACACTCCACTTCCACAACTAGTTCTGCTCCTCAAGGGCGGTTGAGTTCATGACTCATTACATGCGGTGTTGACACCAGCCATCTTCACTTTCCTCTCCCCTTTCCTCCAGGGAGAATTTCAGGCTGTGACTCCTTGCTAGAGGGAAGCAGGCATCAACAAGCTAATGTCTCATGCACCTGAGGCCGACAAGGTCAGCCAGAAAAACTCTTTAATGGCCCCCGTGGCTCTGGATGTGCTTTGACATTGGCAATAGACACAGGCTTGTGGATGAGGGGGGTCACAACCTCAACTCAATGCGATAGCTTGTCTCGGCAGAACACAGGCTCCCTGGAGACACAAACACGCCATAGGGAAGTACGGTTCCACGCAGAGACCATGCAAGGCTGGTCAGGTATGACATCACTGATTCGAGCATTAGGCACTTTGACAGTAGCCCCAGGACAAAATCCAGCTTTCTTGAAAGTCTACTATTGTTATAGCAGCTCCAGTATCGATAGGAAAGGCTCTTATCTACTGCTGAGAAGCCCTCATACAAAACAACTTCTTTCAAAGGAAGTTCAACTCTGTGGCAGTTCTCATAGGCCTGGCTCTTCTGAGTCTACTCTGGATGTAGTCACACAAGAATGTTTTACTAATGAGATTTAACAGACAACTCACTATCCTGGGTCTAACTGAACTAAACGCAGCTATAATTTATCACAACATAGTAGTGCTCTTGAAGATATCCATTTTAAGAATGAAGAGGAAGTCTTTATTGTCCTGTTTGAGTAATACACACCTCCATGCAAAATGTTTTCTAGAATGAATACTCTCGAGTTTTTTTCTTCGCTATCCAAACTGCTGACATTGAGATTAGTTTTGACTCCATAACTGCACAGTCGATCTGCCTTATCTGCTTGACTCGATGCGGCTTCTTCTCGCACGTGGTCTGTGTCCACATTTGATAAGGCTTATATTGAACGCAGATGTTTCCCTGTATGAAAAACAAGCAGCTTGCATTTGTTTGGATTAGTGATGTCAGGAGAAGGTTCGACCCGAAGGGGTGAAAGAGGAAGGGCTTGTTTGTGGGTGAGAGGGGGGTGCAGGGTGGCTGAGAACGATGGTAATGCCTGGATAAGCCTAGGCAGAAATCCATACAATTAAAGAGGAAAAAACTAATCTAAGGATTAAACTAAGAGAAACACATTGTTTTTCCTCTGTATCACGCCATATATGGGCATACATCTGGGTCACCTACCAAAGGAAATAGAATCAACAGAATCCCGTGTCATTACCAGTGATTCTACTGTGGCAGAGGGTAGTCAGTTCTCAGCAGGTCTGGCTTTAGGAATCAGGCTTTTTAATGGTTTAGTTTCTCTCTGACCTACATATGTCTGTGTATCAGGTCAGGTGTAGTCACATGTGACTCTGTGGGTTAGGCCCATGATCAGTAGGTTGTTGGTTCAAATCTCATGGTGGGCAGATGAATTTCACCATCGACTGTGTAAGCAAAAACCTTAACTACAAATGCTACAGGGGCTGGCTGGCCCTGCTTTCCCAGTTGCATGTTACTTTGGAAAAAAGAAAAATGAATACACAATGTAACCTGCAATCCACTAGCATATTCAAGATTTTGTGTTCAGTCCTTTTGCAAGTTAAGGCCATAACCTTGTGCAATATTCATCGCTCTCAGACGCTGCTCAGAGTTTCAGCTTTGAATGTTGTATAATAATTGGGAGATGCTTTACTGGCAAAGGAATACGGCAGCGGAAAACGGCCAGTGAGAATCATTAGTCTTTTATTAGCATAACGGTCGCCACTGTGACGACAGTGAGCACGAGTGGCGCTATATGGTAGGCATTCTAACTAACCCTGTGCCTTGGAGCCCCTTGTGTCTTCATAAACTTTTGGAATTTCTACAGCTGGAAATGCAAAGTGGTCGAAAGCCTAGCAAAATCCCCAGGGAGCCACAAATTACAATTAACTGTTGTTACTCAATGACAACACACTTAGAGACAAACAAAGTTGTGTTTAGTCCATATGATTAAGTGTCTCCAAATTGGTTCTATCTGAAACTTCAGTTCCAGAGATAGAGACAAAAATCAGACCGTAGAAGCAAACTGGAACACGCGTGGAACCAAATAAAAACCGGGCAAGGAACAAATGACGAGCCATTGTCTGCTAAACAGCAGTGATTCCACTTCAACTGCCGGCAGTTATTTAGTGAAGTACTGGAATGCTGTCAGCCTCTTGATTGCATTTCTCCTGTGGGCAGTGGCCATTAAGCAACCGTCTGAGGTTTGTGCAACAGGGTTAACGCTACAAAACATTTTGCAAGAGGTCTGGCAGAACAGCGAAGACCGAAATGGCTTGAATTTGATTAGGCTGCCTTGGACTTAATTTACTGTCATTTGTACTGCGAGACATTTCCATATTTTCAGTATTATGTTATTCTTTAGTTTTTTTTTCGGGATTTACTAATTTATAGAGAAGCTGGTAGATCATAAATATGAATTTGGGAAGGCACACTTCATCTTCTGCGTCATTTAATATTAATCTTGCAAATAAGCGCACCTTAATACCACGTGTCCCGTTATCGCAGTAACAACCGCCAGGTTGTTGGTGCATATCTCATATATGAGTGTTAGTTTAAATTTCTTAAGCTTCTTCTTTTTTTCCTCATAAGATAAATGATGATGATAATATTTTAAAAATAATAATACAAATAGGCCTATTAACAAACTTATACCGGACTAAATAAACGTACAGTCATTTTAGCTATGTTGCAATGTTAATGGAAGTTTCAAGTAGCCTAGCTAATGCTCACAGCGCCCAATTTATTACACGAGTTCATAATAAAAAATAATATTATGTTATAACGAATGCTTATTTATGATTTCTTTATGGAATGCATCAAATGCAATTACATGCAATATTGTGTAACCCTTTAACAATTTTGGGTCGGTGTTATAATTACTTATAAACTGTTTGAAATGCGCAGAAAACATGTCAAACCAAGATTAAATATGTACACGAAAATAAGCAGTTATTGGGTACTAATTCGGTGATAAAATAGGCCTATGTGCTGCAGAATAATGCTTTTGTTTTGCAGTATGTGCCTGCAACTGATTTTAAAAACGTGCTTTATTAATATAAGTATCAGTTTGCGGTTCGTTCTGCGGGAATTTTAAGTTTCATTGGCAAGTGTCGGTTAATCAGTTTTGCAAATGTTCTCTGCAGTTTTACAATATTCTCTGCAGTGTGCGAACTGATTTTTTGCCTTCATTATTTTTCACATTGTTCATGCCAATTATACACGGCAGAGGACTTGCCCAGTTCACCTTCGGCCGGAGACGAAGTATGAGATATGAATAAATTAGATAAGTCCATAAAGGAATTAAAACACGTTATATAGACCTAAATTAAATTTAGCAATATGTGTTATGCTCAAAATGACTACAGCGAAATAATTTTAAGGAAATCAAATTTTGCACTTAGAAATATTCTAATGCGTATTTAGTCCTGCAAAGTAATTTTGCTGCCTACGGTTACCTTCGACTCTATTACATGATGAATTATATTGAAATCTATGTTGCTTCATCTTAAATATTTTTTAAATAATAACATTACCGAGGCTGTATTGATTTACTGCTTTTTTCTAGAATAATGCACTTCATAAACACGTTAAAGATATTAACGTTGGCAGTATTCATAAGCAAATATTCCGAGCAGCGTTTGGGTGAAAACGCATAACTTACCTTGGTTTCTATAATGTACTTTTGTCGTGTGTCCTTTGGGGACCGCTAAACAGTTATTCCAGTCTAGTATTCCTCTGAGCTTTCCAGACACTGGGCATTGTAAAATCTGTACATTCCTATGTTTGTTTAAGTTACTCCGTGCACAGCTGGATGCCCGTCGGACGGGCAGTGATCAGTCTCCACTCCGGATCTTCCCACTGCGCCTTAGCTGCGCTCTCATGCTTTATAACGCGGAGTCTCCGCGTTCCCTCGGGATTTCTACGCAGCGGGCCAATGAGCTTTCATCAATCTATAAATTACTTTACTGTCGCGTTTGCAGAAGCGCTTTTTTGATAGGTTTGATTTTTAAAAATACATATAAATATACTTTGACAATATTAAAATATACCATTGTATTATATTATCAAGTCAGACTGAATATTCTGGTGGTTCTTCGTAGATATTTCTAATAGCTTCGTAACAGCGGTCTGTCAAAATGAAATTCCCAAGGATATACAGATGCAGTTGGCAAAAGGATAACAATTTCATGCCTTTTTCAATAATAACAGATGAACAAATAAATGGCCTTGCAGTTTTCAGTGTAAATGATACGGTGAATGTGTATAATTGAAAGAAATGTGTGCGTTAGTTTATTTGCGAGTTTGCTTGCTTGTTGAACTGGTTGATTGCAAGGACATATTACCAGTACTCTCTGCGATTCTAACCAAGATAATTAGCAAATGGCTGTATGGATATTTAAAGTATTGGCGTAGTAAATTGCATTAAAGGGGATTTGCAGGACCTTGTTTTCTGGGATCTCCACTGGGTTTCAATGAAATAGTTTTCAGACTAAAGCCAAATTAACCACAATTTCATTGGTTGTGTGTAAAAGAGACCAAACCACTACAAATGATGCTTTCCAGTCCCAATAGTAATTCAGGTAATTCACATCCTGTCATACTGCCTTATATGAGTTATAGTAAGGGTCAGCTTACTATAGGGTCAGTTCCACTCTGTATCCCTTCCCCGTTTGGCCAACAGGTGTCGCTGGTCATCCCGTCCGTCATGTTAGTCTTTGTGTTGTTCTCTGTTCTCTGTTGGCCCCATGGCTCAACACATGTGTCTGTGAACCCTTCTGTCCTGTGTTCAAGTCCCACCTCCTCTGCTTTTGTATTTTGCTCCATAGTGTTTCAATTGAGTTTCTCTAGTTCTTGTGTCTGACTTTGTATTTGGTTTTTGTTTTGTTCCTCGAGTCCCTGCTTGTCTTTACCTGTTTGTAATTCCCTAGTGTTGGTTTCTGTTTTCTTGTTTCCTTGGTTAGTTCTTAGTTTCCCTGTTTTGTTCCTTTGAGTTTATTAGTTTCATCTGTGTCCTGTTTTCCTGGTCTCTGTTAATTAGTCTCACCTGTCCTGTGTTAGTCTAATTAACCAGTTATAGTTTCTGTATTTAAGTCCCTGCTTCTGTTCTGTTCCCTAGTGGTCCGTTGATTGTATTGTGTTTGCGAGGTTAGATGTTTATTCTGCTCACCTGCTTGGTTTTGTTATTTAGTCTTTGTTTATCATCTTTTTAGTTTTCGACCCCCTCGTGGTCCTTTTGGTTTTATTGTGTTTGTAGTGTTTTCTGTTTTGTTTAATAAATCTCCATCTGTGTCTTTGAGCCGCAAGAGGGTCGTCCACCTTCTCTGTTTGCACTATTCCACGATCTCGCGCCAGAGCCGCCTGGATCCCTGACAGTTACAGTATATAGACATACAAAGAAGGCTCGCAGAAATAAATCGTTCTTTTTAAGAAAACACAATCATGCATGCTGAGCCATTGCCCACATCTCGGGTTTAAAGTAAGAAAATAAACAACTCAGAGAGCAAATTAGGCAGAATGTTCTTAAGAAAGTGCTTGATCTCTGAAAAGGGGTTTGCTTATCTTTCTGGTCCCAGTGGCACTTCATCCCAAAGGTATCTTTAGCAAAAACACGTCAGTGATCCCTCACTGGTAAAAATCCATCACTGGAATTTTTAACCACACCAAGAGTAACACACCTAACATTATATTCTATAAACATATGTGTTTCTTTTGGGGGGCTGCACCTCACTGTTGACAGATGTAGTAATATATTATAATACATTGTGTTCTGTAACTCATTATGCTCTCATTATGGCATTAAATGTATTTCCAAGAACTGTTGTACATCACATATCCAACATATACTTATACACATATACACATTACAACCAATGGCACATGTCTGATTAGACATCAGTGTTAGCAGTACATGTACCACCAGGAGAGATCCACCGATGTACAGTGTGCTACATCAAATGTATCTGTTTTCAGCAGTGATTTTCACTGCATACCATAAAATATGTCAGACGTAACAAAATAAATGCAAAATAATATCTACATTTTGAGAAATACAGTCATTTGGGGGGATGCTGTTTAAGATGTGAATGTAAATGTTTTATTCTTTGGAGATCATTTGTTACAAAAATCTGAAAGTAGAATGATGCAGAATGACAGAGAATGGTAGCTTGATATTAAACAAGAGCTATTTAAAGTGAAGTCCTGCTTTTTAAGGGTGCATAATCACCAGAAGAAGTCTAATTTCAATGTAAAATCACCAGAAGTGAATTTCTTCAGAAAAAGAAATTTGTAGTAAATCATTCTATCTATTTTAAAAATGATATATTTTTGGCAGCTTGTCTGTGATTGGCTATCCATAGAGAATTAAAGAACATTTGCATTTTGATTAAGTGTGAGAACTCAAGTCGACTAGTTTAACATTTGAGAGTAATCCTGTGTATTCTTCCTTTAGTGCTTTGTAATTCTATGTATATTCTGTTCCTGTTTGATAGTGTGGTTCCTCTTGTCTAATTTGGGCTTCCTCTGGCCTGCATTTAACCTTTTTAAACCAGCATTTTCACTGCCGTGTTTTGCAGTTCCTGCTGCCTGCTCACTGTCCTGCTCACTGTCCTCATCCTGCCATCTTCCTGCTGCCTGCTCACTGTCCTGCTCACTGTCCTCATCCTGCCATCTT
>JAODUD010000002.1:13459459-13477098 GCA_026784285.1 Stomatorhinus walkeri
GGGGGGGCGAACAATCACAAGACAGATCCTGCGAGAAAGGCACTGCCCTTTGTAGGCTGTGGACGTCAGTGTACCTTATGAGAAAAGCGGAAGGCAAAAACTGGAAGCGTGTATGTCAGATTAAAGGGGACATTTCTGTCTGGAAATTATTCTACGTCAGACACTTCCTGATGCTAAATCAAAGTTCTTAAGCATTAATCCGTAACATGGTTTTTCTGGCAGCAACAGGAAATAAGGAGAATTTGGAGAGAGGTGAAAAAATCTTCGTCAGTGTGTAGTTACTGCCTTATGTTTTCTGGACTTTACAAGCCTTTCTGTGTCTGCTGTCTCATCTGCAAATGTTTTTCCACCAGTTCAATATCTGCATGTCCTGCTTCAAGCCCATTTTCATGTGTGCATCCTTCTCATGCCCTGTGTTCTTATTAAATCTGGTTAGTAGATATTAAGCATTGCAGCTGCTGTCATGTGACACGCATATGGCAGATCAAGTCAAGTCGCTTTACTGTCAATTGCATTTCGGCAGCTGTTAGGGAATTACCATACAGAACCCCTGTCTCTTCCAGAAAATTCAGTCAACCCATCATCTTTTTATTTCGTTTAACACTGTCGAACTCACAAAAACATAAAAATATAAAAAGGTGGAGCACCATTCTCATTAGTTCAGTGGTGGTGCATGAAATGAAATCGGAGATAATATTAAATATTAAAAAGTGTGACGATATGAATGGAAAGCACCTTTCTGAAGCATAAACGGCAACACTGATAACAGAAACGCCAAATGGCCAGAACAAGAGTTTAATTTTCTTAGTCAGATAAAATTAATGATGCATTTTTAAAAAATCAGTCCCTCTACAAAAATTGACGAAGTTTCAGTGAGATCCATCTGTGACTAATTGACTCAGCTATTAAGAAGAATCTGCAGTGAGACAAGGAGCCATAATTAACAGTGCATCTTACTAAAACAGGAATGGAAACAAACCAGCAAAAGAACAGAACGGGATTTAACAGCACATCCTGCCCTGACTAGAGCCAGCAAAGAATAAATGGGTCCTGCTTCCTGGCTCTAAATTCTGCTGGTTTTCTTATCATTGGGGGGGAGAATGCACGTTTTTGACATCGTCTGCCAGCTGATTGGTCGGTTAGCGGGCGCCATCACTCAGTCAAACAGCACGGAAGGTAATGACCATGCTTTAGTTCTGCTTCTCCATCACGACGGCAGCGCAGTGGGTAGCACTGCTACCTCTCACCTTCAGGGATGGGAGTTTGAATGTTGGCTGTGTGTGTGTGGTCCAGGTATACCTGACCTTGCTGGGACCAAAATGTCCCCACAACGTCACGAATACCCAGTTTTTTTTAATTCTATTTTATAAAAATCAGTGACCACAATGAAAAAACTAAAAATGCAAAAACTTTTGTATTTTGTTTGGTTACTTATGGTTATGGTTAGGGCTGGGTAGGGGTTAAGGTTGTCATAGTTAGCATTAGCATTTTACCCATAGAAATGAATGAGCGGTCCCCAAAAAGATATGATTATACGACTCTGTGTGTCTGTGTCTGTGTGTGTGCGTGTGTCTGTGTGTGTGTGTGTGTGTATGTGTGTGTGGAATACCCATGAACCCTCCAGGTTTTCTTCCCACAAAGCATAGACATGCAGTTAGGCTAATTGGCATCTTTAAATTGTGATTTTGTATGTACTCAAGATTTTTGCCTTATATTGCCTTGGATAGACTCCAGGACCCCTGTAGCGCCATCCGGGATAAGTGAGTAGAAGATGGATGGTTCTGTTCCCTCCTTATTGTTATAAATTGCAGGGGCTGGAAAAGTTCCAGGTGTTGTGTTATTATGGTATTCTACCTCTTAGGGATACTTTTACTTGGATTTGTCACATAGGAGAAGGAACGTGCTTATGATGGATGAAAGATCTGGGCAGAGAGACGTGATACCGAACACTCCGCTTTGGTCTTTAACCAAGCATCTGAATCAGTCAATCCAGCCATGCATGCATATGGCAGCGCTTGAGGAAAATGAGCAAACGAAACTCCACCATGGAAGACAGAAAAACACTGTAACACAGAAAAAGCTTCAGTAATCAGAAACAACAATCAGTCAGTCGTTGGAAGCAGAAGATCACGCAACAGGTGTTTCATGTTTTTCGATCTTGCGCATTAAATCCACATTATTTTACAAGGTAAAGAACTTTGCTTTGACATGCGGCACATGACTGTCAATGGTCATATAGTCATATATTGTCCTTTTTGATTATTTTGTAGATGTGCCTCTGTGGAGTTTTCAAGCATTGAAATTTACTAAATATAACTGGTATATACAGTCATGTGAAAAAATTAAGACACCCCATTAAATGTTTAGTTCTTTATTAAGAAATATCAACATATCACTATTAAATCTTCTTTCAAATCATATGTGTAGATAAAGGTGATGTAACTGTATCACCTATGCAAAAAGAGAAACAAATTCACTTATTTAACAGAATAAATCAACTATGATGCCAGTTTCAACTTAGGAAAAACTTAGGAAAATCAAGTACTAAATATTTAATGTGAAAAATATTTTTTTCACATAACTGTATATCAATCATGTCACCACACAAAGGATGGAGGACTTGAAGCCAGGCATTGTAGCAAAACTGAACAGAAATTGGAAACTAAGTGGACTGCAAGGGATTAAAGTGAGAGGAGTGGAGCAAGGAAGGGCACAGCAACATGAGGGAATGACACCAACGACTGGAATAGCAAGGACAAGACAAACAGGTACTTAAATACATGGATTGACAAGGGGCGACAAGCATCGGGTGCGGCCCCCATTAGGCCAAGTGAGGGGGGAGACAAGAGGGTCAGGCGGACATGGCGGGCGGGATGCGACAAGTCAACTATTGGGAAGGGGGTTCAGTGGGCTAAGCCTGATCTGAGCCTGAAGCATGCAAGGCCCTAATCCCTCAAAATGTTTCTAGGGTGCCAGGTAAATAGCCGATCCCAGTGCTCTGACTCTCAACTGTATGTGTGTCTCAAAGGAGACTGGGATGCGAAAAGACACATTCCGGTGCAAATAGAAAATGAAGCCTTCTTTGATTTGTTTTGTATATTTAAGCACCAAGGGAAGGTTTGTTTGGCATAGTTCTTGGCTTATAGGAATGGGATATCTATTTAGCATTTGTTGTTTACAAATGTTATAACTCCCGAGTCAAAATTCAACCAGTTGCATCAAAGTGATTAATCTGCTCATAAAGAAAGCTAGATCAGGCCTCTCTGGTCTGGTGTAATTTCAGTGCTTACTAATTTACTTTGGGGTGCTTGTGCAGTGAAGTTACGTCCTTTACAAAAGTATCTTGGTGAACTATCGATAGATATGTACAAGAAACATTACCTAAGCTGAACGGGGTTTTGTGTCACAGGATCTATAACAAGTCGTAACATTTGATGTCATAATAAGCAGCAGCTGTCTGACCTGTTTTTCTTGGGTTGCCGAGAGCACTGTTCTACAGTGACTGTTTTTCATGCCGAGTGTGAAAACTGGCCTGGGACCTGTATCACAAAGCAGGATTTCTTGCTTAGCCAGATAGCTTATCGGATTTAAGGTACCCAAGATTAAATGGACTTTGTCTTCATTCACTTTCAGTTCAACAGATCAAAATCATCAGTTTTGTTGGGCAACCTGTTTGATTCTCGCAATCTGAGTACATCTCAAATATGCACTTCAGCTGAGATCAGGTCAGTTTAAGTTCAGTTTGTTTAATTCTCTCTTTATGATGCATGTTATTGCCTTTTTGTTCTGTTAAATAAATGCATGTGCATGCAATTAACCTAATGGAAACTCCCCTTTCATAACAGTATTTGAATGTTATAGGTATGAAATGAGTGTGTCTATTTAACTATACAAAGCAGTACAGCAAATGATGAGCTTTTCACCAGTTCAGTTTAGTGGGTCAACATTTTAGTGTTTGGGCAGATAAAGGAATTTGTTTTGCTCAAATAAGGGAGCAGCTGGTGTGTTTGAGCTGCAAGTCCATAGATGCAGGTCAACTTTGGACCTATCCTTCACCCAGTTGCTATCTCTCATTGATGACGAATGCTCTTTCAATGACTGAAACAGGCTAGTGTTAGCACAGAGACAGATGTGAGAAGGAGCTGTTTGAACATCAGAGGGGGAGGGGGGGTGCGTCTGTGCATCACTGCCCATTCTTGACGCTGCCTGTTTGCACGTTCTCCAGTTGTGTTGCTGGGGTACCACGGTTTGATTAAAAACCTCTTCGCCCTCTTCGTCTGTCAGTCTGAGGCTTCCTGCAGTCCAGTGGCAGAGGTCAGCATTTAACCCCCGATTTCTGTCTGCATGGATGTTTGCTGACCCCTGGGGCATTTCTGTCTCACACGTCACACTGGTGCCTGAAAGGCGTCTAGGAAACTGGATCTTCCCAGCCTGGCAGTAGCTCGCAGTGTTGCCTGGCTCTGGCTGATCTTATCTTAGCCTTGCTGTTTGGGACTTCCTGCATCCTCTTCACCGTCTTTCTGTTTTATTTCCCAGTGACTCCATACAGATCCAACCCTTTGTACTGTTTCAGGCTTGTAACACCGTAGATAGATATCGATGTCTGTCACCCCTTTGCAAACATGTTCCGCTATGCCTACGAACTGGTCCAAAACTTTTTCTAGGCATTCAGCACGCCAGCGTGCCAGAAAGAGCCATATATGCTGGACCACGGACGTATTCACAGACCAGACGGAGACAAATAGAAAACAGGACAGTGATGTTAAATTTCTGAAGGGGGATCTGGATTTGTGGTGCATTTCTAGTATCAGCAACAGTCCCCAGTAACGTGCAATGTCCCTTTTGTGAGGGACAGAGACAAGTGTCATTCATGCCTTCAGATACGATGAAGTTCCTGACTCTGGTTCGGTCCTGTGAATCACATCTGAGCATCACATCTGCTTCATCTTTTTGATTCTTTAGGCTGGAGCCATTAGAACCAAAAATGGTTATTAACACATAGAATGGGGTGTGGGGGGGGTGCTATGGCGGGATAAAAAAGAGCAGAGGGGAGAATAGGGTCATGGGAAAGGAAGGCTTGGTAAAAAGGAGCCACTGAATAAATTACATGAATATGTGTAGAGGAACATACAGTACAAATATTCACAATTTTTCATATTTCCAAAATCAAATATCATATTACTTTCAAGGAGCAAAGGAGCGTGTAATACAGGCTGTTTTTGAAAGTAATAAAAAATATGCTGCATTTCTCCCAGAACCTTTTACTGGTTTTGTTAATACTGCTAATGAATTTTTCTAAATAAAAAGGTGCTTTATATATAAAAACGTGTGTGTGGCTGTCATTGTCACTGTTTGCTTTCTGAGTCGGTTTTATTAAGCTGCATTCAGAACGTTCTGGAATAATAATAATAATAATAATAATAATCTACATACCATAAGAACCTTGAGACAGGTGCAAATTTAACAGTTAATAATAAATATGGTTTGTGATGCTGGACATCAGCATTATGATTTTTAAGGTTATTCCCGCCAAAGCTGTAAGCAGAGTGCAATCAAAGATTGTTTTATGTGTTATTTCATGCCGATGTGACAACATCTTTTATCTCTGTGAGGGATGTCCCATCAGAGTGCATAAACTGCAGCCCTGTGACGGGAGCTAGAAGGGGACGAGCAGGGCACACCAGGCCCCCGGAACAGACCTCCAGCGCATCTGTATCAAGGTCCATACTGATGATTCAGTATGTGTACTTGACTGTATTTGTATTCTTGTGCACTCGTTTTATGTCATTATCCATAGCTGAAGGCAGGTTACTTAGAATAGAAGTCAAATTTGGATGGTGCAAATGAGCATTTTGTTATCTTGCACATTTGACTTCCTCAGTCGGCTCCTGGACGATGGGCTCCTCCTTTGCGTCTGGTTCCTCCCAAGGTTTCTTCCATCTAGAGAGTTTTTACGTCTTTCAACTGAATCGAAAGATGCAGGGGACAGGAATAATCCCCAGATGTCATTCTTGCCACTGCATTGGTTGGATGTTCGCCAAATGAGACCACTCCCGTAATTCATTGTGCCCCAAATTCACAATTGGGAGGTTAGTTAACCAGGCTGCTCTTGCCAAGACCACAAGTACCGTATAATTGTGAAACAGGCAGGGTTCTAGGCAAGGTTTGGTCACGTGGCTGCTAAACACAGAATGCCATATTCACGGCTTTGCAGAACGGAGGGGTCGTCTCTGCTCGATGGTAATGGGGGAGGAGATGGGCGACATTAGGTCATCGGGAAGGGTAGAGAGCCGGGTCAACATCATGACTTGGAGCCACCCCAAGCACCTTTCCCATCTGGGGTACTTCACAATGCCCTATTGTATAGGGGGGGGGGTATCTTATTGGCTACACATGAGAGCTAGTTAGCCCCATCCTGCGGCAAGAGTCAGTCCGAGAAGAATCGGCTAAATAGAAAACCATCCATGGAACATGACTGCCACTGTGGACAACAGCCAGACTGTCCAGCGTATGAATGGGCGATCATGAATGATGCAAACCACTTAAGAGGCACGGCTTTGTCCTTGGCTTCCACTGTCTGACTTTGTGTCGCATTACACGTTTACAAAGCTCAATATGTAACTAATAAATGAAACGACTTTTTCAACAACATTCAATAAAGACTAAAAAGTCAATAGAAGTTCGATTAAAAAGTCAGATTGTCACCAGACAGAGGATGTCTGCTGGTAGACTGTGCGGTGATGCTAGACCATATTTTTTATTTGTCAGATTAACTGTTTTTTGGTCAGACTGATAGCAATGCTAGCCAGTGGATTAGCACTCTGCGTGATAATGCTTGTGGTAAATAGAAAGGCTTTGCATTCTTGTTGGAATCTGAGCCTCTTCCAGCCACAAGATATATCCAAATGATGTAAAGAGTTAATTTATGATTTATCATGACATTATACAAATGCAATCACTCTTTTTGTGTACTCAGTATACAATTCTGGCCACTTCCACTTGTACAGTTGCTTGAATTCATGGTTCAGTCAAAATGGCCAAATGCACACCATCAATGTCATAATTATTTTGGCTCAACTTCACTAAGATTTTCTGAGTTGAAATTGTACATGTAAGCGTATGTCAGTTCAATTACCGTATTGAAGGTTCCTTAGCTCCAGGTATCAGGTTGGGATTAATTTAACGCAACACCTTTCGCACGCACCTTGCTACGTGCTTCTGTGGCAGCATTAGAAGCGCGTGTACCTGTTAAAAAGGCTCCATTCTGCTTTTGTGGTGCAAATAATTGAGTCAGCCTACATTTGCACTGACGTCGGAAGGGTTAATTATTACAAATATTTGTAATTTTGGTGTTATTTGTAATGGCAGTTGGCATTGTTTCTGTGTAAAGGTACTAACTGTTTGCAAATTTGGGGTAATACTTAAAAGCATACGGTTATGGTGCAGGCCTTGTTACAGTTTCTTATTTGTCTGTGAGCACATTCTGTATTACGTTTGCCTGTTTTTGTTTAAATATATATGTATATTCTATTTCAACGCGGTGGATGCTGTTGCACTAGCAGGAGAGACTGCTACTTACTGCGTGTGGCTGCTATTAAGGCCACATTCTGCTTTTGTTGTGCAGAATAACAAGGGGCAGAATTGACCCCTCCATGCCTGATTCCTGTTTCCGGCATTTCACATATGCTACATCAACACCTGCCAAAGGGCTCAATAGGTATCCGGGGCAGTTACGCATCTACTGTGTTCAAAGGACACATAGAAATACTGATTTCAATTTTTAGACTTACAATCTATATTCATCGTCCTTGGACAGGACAAATTAGGATGAGCAGTAAAAATTATTTGAAACTTTATTTTGAACATCACCATGCACCAGTTTAAGCTACCTTATGGACAATCTGTCAGATAGTTTTCATTTCAGGCCTGAATTCTAATGCCTATGCTCAGATACAGATGAACTAAGGCATGGTTACCCCTTCGGGTCCTTCTGCCTAAAACACATTATCTGCTGGGCCTCTTGAGGCCTAGATTCCGACAGAGAGCTGGATAGGCACACAGGAATCCCTCTGGACCCAGCTGAGAGGTGTTCCCACTTAAGAGCCGACACTTGAGAAGCACTTGGATCTGGAATGGTGTGGATGACCCCACTTCAGCTGCAGACACTGTGCAGCCACCCAAGGCGACTGCTGGAGCCAGCAAAGTATGCTAAGCCATGTGTTACATTGTATAATAATTATTTGGCCAAGTTAAGGCAACACAGTAACTCAACGGGTAACCCTGTGCCCTCATACATCCAGATGTTTGAGTTTAAATCCCATCCCTGTGTTTGTGTGTGGAATTTATATGTTAGTCCCATGCTTCCTTAGGATTTTCTGGTTTCTGTCCGCAATAAAGAAATGTAGATTATCGGTTAATCGATAGTTAAAGCTCTGAACGAGAGTCTCACTGTGAAATCACTCTGCCAGCCACAGGATTTGCATCAGCAGCCTTCTAATGCTGGGTAATACTGAGTCACACATCACCCTTACGGACTGATGACCAGCAACTCAGCTGACCCCCAAAGCTTAAATTTATTACGTGTTATCAGGTGCAAACAGTTAGCACCTTCATATCCGGTGCCCCTGCTGGGACTACCTCCTAGGAAGGAAACTAGAAGATTTCTGAGGTTGGTTAGGAACCAAACAGTTTAGTTAAAACAGATGCACTGTGGAAGTCAGAAAATGTAGCCCAGCACTATTAAATTTTATATGTCTGTTGGGGTCACACCAGCCATGACCAATTTTGTCATTCAGCCAATGACAGTAAGAAAATATGTAACTCAGTGTACAAACCACTGAAAGAAAAGCAAAACTGTGACACTGAGGAATGTAAGCTCAAGTCCCCCACAACAGTGCCAGCTGTGTACAAAGGGTTAAAGCAAACATCCTACTCAAATTTGCAGAAATTGTGATAGATGGCTCTTCTGCAAAGCTTGCCAAGTACAGCATGTTTGAACCAATTTTCACAAAAACAACTGATTGCATTTGGCCCCTCTTGTTTTCCCGCCCTGACTAGGGCAGAATGTTTTTTCTGTGGTAGCAGAAAAACCCCCCAGAATCCCTCCTGCAGGCATTTTAATTATCAGCATTGAGGATCTCTGGTTGTCGTCTCCAGACAGCGCCTTTCTTGTGGCTTTTCATCTCCCCCTCATTTCTCCCCTCTTTGCATGATGTTCTGTGCATTGACTCATTGTGCTGAGGCAAGCATCTATGCCATGTGCTATTATATTAGCATATTATTACTATTTGGGTTTCCGTGTCCGTTTATATGGGTCTTCCATGTCAGATGGTAGTACAGAGGTATTCCCAAGGTGTTTTAAAGAACAGAATTCCTTTGTTGACACTGATTTACTAAGAAGTATAACTATCTCTCCATATCTCATCTTGCTGGTAAGAATACGGGGTTAGTCATTTGCCCATTGTCCCTGAAGCATTTTTCCGCGGCGGGGGCCTTGCTGAAGGGCCCAACAGTCACATGATTATTCTTGCCAATAATGGTAATTGAACCAGTGACACTCTCATCACAAGCAGAGAGGTCTAACACACAAAGCCACACTAATTGCTGCTGTGACTTCCTGATCAAATGCTCTGAGGAGCTTCACCAGTCCGAGATGAGACTCTTCACGATTCACTCTAAACATTGTGCACTAACATGTTGCACCTGTGACAATGGCTCTCTAATCATATCACATTGTGAGACAGTACAGCATAACGTCCCATTGGTGGAGGTTTTTTCTGAAGACCTGCCAGGTCTCCTTAACCACAAGCTTGTGCCTGGGTTGCAGCTGGGGGTTATACTCCAAAACCACAGATGAATACGTATTTAAAGCAGTGAAAAAAGAAAGCACAGCATATGTTATTTTAACCATCCATTCACTTGAGAACACCGCTCTGTGTTTCAGAGCTCTGGCTAACGGGAACTAGGCGTCAAGTCTTGAGGGACGAAGGACTCGAGGGCAGGTGTGTTGAAAAGGGTTTTATTAAATTACATGAACAGAGACAGTAAGCAAACAGGATCATGAGGGATCCGAAACAGGAGGACTAGAAATGAGTAAGTGCACAGGCAACAGGATAATAGGACCTTAGTGACTGAACTGGCGAACATAGGACTGGGAAGAACATATATACTTAACTAACAAGGGAGCTAACTAGAGGCAGCTGGGAGTGATTAACACAAGTGATAGGAACGAGAGGTAACACGAATGAGTAACAAGCATGACTTATTAGGGTCATGCTGGGGAGGAGACAGGAGAGTCAGGTGGACATGCTTGTCATTGTTGGCGTACTCACTGTGGGGTCTGGGAATAACAGTTTCAATCCTCCGTGTGTCCTGTACATATGGCAGAACTGACAATAAAGACCTGTGACACTGACTTGACAGGCAACATGTGACACTAGGCTGTTTATAGCCAGTTTTTACTCTACTCAGACAACATATGAGATAAACGTCTGTGGCCTCTGAGGTTTGGGGCCTCAGAAACAATAAACCCACCCCTGTGGGCTGCAAATCCGGGTCCTCACCACTCCCATTAGAACCTGTGTGTCTTTGGCTTTCGATGTTGCAGCCATTCTCAGCGACATGGGGAGTTTTCAGAAGACGTCCGCATGACTCTCCCTGACCAGGCTGGCATTCTGCGAAGCCTTAGACTGCGATGAAGTGTATTGACAATTTTGTCAACGAATAAAAACAAGATGAAAATGTTTGCCAGAGACCAGATCCAATCAGAACTAATGAAGTTCGCATACAGGGGTATTCAACTAAAATTTAAAGAGGTCCAGTTAGAGAATTTCTTGAAGCAAAGGTCCAGAAGATCATAACGTCTAACTATTTATTGTGATATATATTTAAGTAGCCCATTAGTAGTATCAACATTGCATGTAATAAATACTTAACTAATTAATTCAGTACAATTGAAAAACTTTTTGACAATATTTATTGTCATGTGACATGGAACTGAACATATATGTATGACATCACTTATCACATCTCCATTAGAGTAGGATATGGGTGGTCTTATTATTTCAAAAGATATAAAATATGACATGTGTTTTTCTCATATTTGTTTTAAATTTGTTGGAGTAACAAAGCAAACGGAATGACGAGTCGCTTCAGGCGAAAACAGTGCATTTTACTTTTAATTTCAAATAAAATGCGGGGTTGCCAACTTCGGTCAGCTGACTGGAGTGAGATTTTCAATTCGAGATGTCTGCACACATATTTAACAGTTCTTACCTTGTAAATAATCTGCTTTTGTATTTAACTGTATAAATACACATTTGACGTAATTTTAGGTTAATAATGGTATAATAACGTAAGATTGTCGTAAGATTCCCTGCGTGAATCTGAAAGCATGAGTCTTATTCCAGATGCTTGAGATTTGGAAACCCTGAAAATGTACATTTGTTCGTTTCACCTGAGTTTCTTTATATAACAACATTACTTTATACGTTTATTAAAAAGCGGAAAGTTCAACGAACATGAAATCATCAATAAACTATGTTTACAAATATTTATTTTCATATTTTTGTCAATATTCAGAAAGAGCAGGCCTGGTGGCATTATAGCCTATGAACTTTTTTCTTTATTTTTGCACTAATGGCACTACTGATTTTACAGCACTCTGGGTAACTCTCAGTTTCCGGGTAAATAAACATATGCTTGTGTTTCAAATTGTGAAACCTGTGTCTGTGTGTACTGCACAGTCAGACCTTAATACCTTCCTTAACATTGGTTTCATTTCATCTTGGTGAACATAATGACTTTCAGAAACTGTAAACATTTGCACTTTTAATTTTAGTCGACTAAATCAACTGTAATCTTATGATATTTAGTCGACTAAATCAACTGTAATCTTATGATATTTAGTCGACTAAAACTAGACAAAAACTAAAGTAATTTAGATGACTAAATTATGACTAAAACTAAATTAAAATTGCTGTCAAAATTAACACTGCAACAAACAGCCCTTTGGGACAGAACAGGAGAATATCTGTAGCTCAGGGTCCCCTCACAACCTACTTATTCTGGACGGCCCATAAATCACACCATAACTTGACTAAATGTTATAGAACCACATTATTTCTCATTTTCACATGATGTGTGCTTAAATATACATTTCCGTTTTACAAAGTTGAAGCCCAGATATGTTTGCAGACGTGTTTCTTTCTGGTTTTCATCTTTAATGTCACAACATGTGCAACGGAGAACTCAAAGGTCAGCATTTGACAAATACAAAGAGGTTTTAATTAACTGATTGGGGGCAGGGAAACAAACAAGATTGCAAGGTGTCAAAATGAGAAGGCGAGTAGCGGGAAGGACAGCGACAGACAGGAGGAGCGACATTAGTGACTGGACTGGGGATGATGAGACAAACAGGTACTTAAATACAAAAACAAACGAGAGGCAGCAAGCAACAGGTGTGGTTCATCAGGACCTCATGAGGGAGGAGACAGGAGGGTCCGGCGGACATGACTGGCTGGACATAACACTTAATCTCAATGTTAGAGTAAAGCAGGTGCAGTGATTTAAGTGCTAACTCCAAAACATCTGTCTTAGTGTAATACACTGTTAGTCTGATGACCTCATATTTAAACGCAAGTGCTATTTGTTTGGTACACATTTCATTAGTATCTTTCCAAACATTTATGAACATACTGTACTGTTCTAAGCAGCCAAAGAAAATGATATTTAAATGATCTTAATTTATGTTTATGAAAATGTGTCAACTTAGCCATTTCAACCCCACCTTGTTCGCCTAATCCAAACCTAATTGATTTATGTAACCCATTAATTAATTAATTGATAATGAAGTTTAATGAACACATGGAATGGCTGAGGTGCCCCTGAGGAGAAGTTTGGGATCCAAAGTGACCTTCATCAAGCTATCCACCTAGGTATCAGTAACGTTTTGGAGAACAGAAGAAAACTAATGTTAAATAGCATTTTTTCCCTGAGCAAATATACACCCACAACCTATATAAATAGCCTGAAACATTTTCTTTGACTGCCTAAGACTTGCACAGGTCTGTATGGATGATTGCAAATAGCAGACATATTGAGATTATTAATATAAACACATCACAAGCAGTAAGTAGTAAGTGTTGCAGTAAACATTTTGATTAGTTTTATTTATTTATTTATTTATTTTCACATTTGTCAATGTATTTAATGCTACATAATCCAATATGATATAGAGAAAGGAATCTTATCAGGGGGTCTCTCACTCAGGAGAGACTAGTTACACTTGCAATGGTCATTTTTGCGCTGCCTGTTTCGGTAACACTGTCGAGTACTCTCTCAGCCTGACTGGGCCTGATTGGGTCGTTATGTGGAGGGACATGTGTGTGGTAAAGCAGAGTACAGACTCTGAGATGAGAGTTAATGGACTGGCGCCCAGTGGATGGCTCACTGGTCATATGCACCCAGTCTTGTGACCCCCGCTCATGCCTCTTTTCAGCACAGAGGACACAGTGTATGGTCCCTCAAAATGCCCCGCAGCAACCCCTTAAATCACACCCCCTCACTCCCAAACCAACCCCCTTTATTACTATCTTAAGCATATTTATGGGACATCATTTAGTGACCCAGATGACAAGCAAGACCAGAAACAATAATGCTATTTGTTAGATCTTACGGTTAATATCTTCAGTCCTAGCTATGCATTTAAAATTCTGTGAAGTACTTTATCTAAAAAGTGTGACAGACTAATGCATTTATGTGTAACTGAAAACAACATAATCTACTCTTCTATTTGATATCACATCCTTAAATTTGCTTCCAGACAAATTTCTTTAAACTGTTGTTGCAGTATGATCTGGTCAAACAGGTTATTTTTTTCCAAGACGTAGGTTTCTGCACATCTATCACTACTCAAAACACAAATGCACATGTGAGTAATCGAACCTTGGGCATCATATTACACGCAATTCTTAAAATAAAGAAGAAAAGCATTGAAGCACAAGTTTACGACACAGACGCTTCGTGGTTCCGGAAACCTCCGTGATATTTCTGTGAGTAGCTGATGCACCAGGGTCCTGAGGCAGGCCCTACACCCGCCCTGCATCCTGCACGTCTCTCCCTTCTTGTTTTTGGCTCCACTTCTTGTGTATTATTTGTTACATTCAGTGTGATCTGTGAACAGCAATCGTGGCTTGAACAGTTTCACCGAAGAAATTGACAAGAAAACCTAAAAGTGTTGTGCATCAACACGTTGTACATGAAGATGTTGTTTTTGAAATGTTTTTGAAATACACTATGTAACCAAACGTTTGTGGACACCGGCTAGTCCACCATCTCATTCCAAAAGATGGCATCCTATAATGGCTGTCATTAAATTCACTAACCTCTTCTGTAAATTCACTAACCTCATCTCTACAGCCTCCCAATCTGCTTCTAATGTGTGTTGCAGGGAACTGAATAATATTATGGTTAATTATACACCTGGGTCAGTAATAAGGGTGTCTTGATTAGGCAATTTCTCTAATTTATAGGGATGTCTACATACATACATTTACCATATAGTATTCCTGACAATGACACAAGCATCAGTGTCAGTGTTTGGTTTAAGATAGAACTACCTAAGTGTGTTTTTGATGCAAAAATAAGATGTGCTACCCTCAATTAATCACAGCTTAGGTTTTGCACTTTGAGATCAGGTTGTAGAGCCTGTCCTTGGAAGCCTATTGATATCTGAGACCCAACCCTTGCAATCATATTTTTTTGAGAATTAGACTGTCATCCAGGGACAGGATGAATGAGAGAGAAACATAATCATCGCCTCTATCCAGGGTTTCCCCATACATCTGCCTGAATGTTTAGGTCTCTGCAAACAGCCAGCTGCAAATGCCTTGTGGTAATTTTGAATTCGATAGTGATGTCAGTTCATGTGCAGTAGTCCGATGACACACAATTTCCGGACATTTAGTGCAAAAAAATGCAAACTGTATCCATGAACACATTATAATAATTTATGAAACAGCTGCAGCAATGATAAGCTTACTGCATGCAAAGCCCTTTTTGTTGGAAAAAGAATGTAGTGAGGTCATGAAATTTTAATAAAACAAGCATGTTATCAGCAGGTTATGAGTGGAAAGAAAAAAAAATCCAAAGCAGGAAAGAATTTTAGTAAATAATAAAGTGAAAAGACCTGGCTTGCTGTGATCTCATGACTTTTTTATGGATCCTTTAATGTTTTCTTTCTTTCATGTTGATTAGAGGGAATTACTGCCACATAAAACACTCTTTTTCTTCTGGGACTATAAATGTGTTCTTTTGTGTTCCAGTCCTTCTTATTTATAAATCTACAGCTGTTTAGGTGCGGGCCAAGGAAAACAGCAAGTTCAATGGAGAATGAAATGTATTTTGAAGAGCCTGCTATTTTCAAACAAAACCCCTCTGTGACATGGTAATATAGACATACATAGACGACAAAAATTATTACTCATATTCTTGAGTGACTAGCATATATCTAATAATAATTAAATATGTTGTAATACTCTTTGGAAGCAAAGTATTTTTTCAGCTCTCCGGGTAGATAGATACCTTACCTTTAAAGACACTAGAAGTGCAGGTAGCTTGAAATCAAGCTGCGTCTGAATCCTCTCCCTGCCTCCCCACGTCACGCCTGAATGAAGATGGACAGTAGTGTGTTGCAATGGCATCCAGCTCCATGAGAAGTAGCAGTGAGGACAAAAACAGAGACCACAGCAAATAAAAGAAAAAGGACAAATATTTTTCCATTAGTTGGCCATATAACTTCAGTATGGTTTTGTATTTAAGGTGCATGTGAGCTTCTGTCCCTGTTTCTCAAGTGACAATGACATTTAATGTCTTGTTTCCAAAGCTTCATCTTTCTGAGACTTAGTAGGACCATCAGATTCAAATTCCCATTAAAGCCAGAATGCATTCATTTTGCCCACAATGCACTTCTTTTTATTTCCTTTCACCCCCCAGAATGCATTGCTTCTTTCTACATCAGCCATAGCCCATGCTGCACCACAGTCTTGTATGTATGTTGTAAGACACCAGACTCTCATCAGCACCCTGGACAGCTCTCTATCACTAGTCCAATGGACCAGCATGGTCTTTATAAACCGTGCACACGATGGTCCACTCTTTAATTTCCACTCTTGGCAGTGCACTCTGTGGGCTCTCCAGCTACCATGACTATGTCCTTGATATGTGGTATGGAAGATAGATGGATGGATGGCTAGATGGATGGATGGATGGATGATATGATATGATATGATATGACCTGATATATAATATGATATGATATGATAGACAATGTAACAAGTTTCCATGAATGGGACCTTACTTTTCACATCTGGCTTTGAGGAAAAGATTATGTACCAAAGCTCCAATCTATTCACTCATTAAATGTAAATGAATAAATGAATGAATGAATAAATGAATGTTACATTTGTATACCACTTTTCAAGACACCCAAAGCACTTTATAGAAGCGATAGGGAGCCCCTTCAGTCTACATCTTCTTGACTGTAATAGCTGCTTCAAATCTAAAATCATAGTTCCAGGCCACTCCGTTGTACTTACAGTACAGCTCTCCAAATCTTGCTAAACAGCCATTAATAGAATGTTAAGTGTCCCCAATCACAAAATGTCTTGTTTCTTAATGTCATAATGCCACCCTTTGCCTTTAGAATGGCTTTGCTCCTTGTAGTACCGTCGTATAAACCCTGAACTGTTTGTAGCTGAATACTGGACCATTCTTCAAGAAGGAAAGCCTGCAGTTCTTTAGAGTATAAGCAAGTGGGAATCTGCTTTACAATAAGATAGGAATATGATTAACACTCCCTTTCATGCTGACCTGAAACAAACAAGGTGTTTTTCCTGGAAACGTTGGTAATTTTAAGAATTCTGATCCCCAAATGATCTCAATCACAGCTGTGAGCTGGCCTGAGGTAGAGCGATGGCTACATCCATCGCCGGCCCTGTGCGTGTGGATACGCTGGGGAGGCAGACCAGGCTCAGCCGGATTTGAATGTCTGGCTCATGCGGATCTAAAGAGGGTTAGCTGGGTGGATTCAGTAGCGCTGGGAACCTTACGGTGATTTGACCTCATTTTTAATTTGGATTTTCCTAGTAAAGTGTTTATACCTTATTCCCTGTGCCTCTATCCATCCCATGTGGATGCCGAAATTCAACCCCCCCAATTCTCAAAGTGTGAGACGACAATGTTGCCCAGAAAGTTAAGGTACGATTCTAAATGAACCCTAAATTAAACAATTAAATCAATTAAATTAGAATCAAGATAAACCTTTCATTTAACCTATAGCTGTTTGAACTTATGTTAATCAAAATTACATTGAATTCAAAGTACATATATTGAAGTTACATATAAACTAGAATTATGTGGGTAAATGAAAGAGAGTGTGGTACTGTCACGCCGCTTGCCAGCAGCGTGCCTGGATGCGGGCGGCGTCGGGCAGGAAAGACGCACGGAGGCAGGAATGTCCAATAATGCGGGGTTTATTGATGCACACGCAGGGTTTACGCCATCACAATGACAGACCTAGGGAGACGAACTCAGACGCGGACTAAATACAAAAGACGGAGCAGACTCGACAGGACACGGAG
>JAODUD010000002.1:13483687-13502009 GCA_026784285.1 Stomatorhinus walkeri
CCCCCCCCCCCCCCCCCCCCCCCCCCCCCCCTCGTGATGGCCGAGCAACAGTGTCGCACGATTAGCATCCGCCCAAGCGTGAAAATGCCCGTCCTCCAGAAACAATCACGGCAATGGATCTTCCGGAGGGTGGGGGACTTGGAGTGTGTGTGTGGCGAACACAAAGCAGGCATCAAGGGACCACTGCTGACATCAAAAGCCAAACACTGATTAAAGGAGAAGTCGGGCACTGACAGCTCCAGGCGGCCTCCGCCTTGGGGCCTGCGAATTTCCCGACCGGACAAGCCCGTTCCTAATTAACTCACACCCAGATTTCATTGTTTTTAATCGCATGATGCTAATTATGCTAAATGATGTTAAACATGAAAATCACGATTTTATAGCTGGTTTATGTTTGGTATCCTTTCTCTGAAATCATTTCC
This sequence comes from Stomatorhinus walkeri, assembly GCA_026784285.1. NCBI lineage: Eukaryota > Metazoa > Chordata > Actinopteri > Osteoglossiformes > Mormyridae > Stomatorhinus > Stomatorhinus walkeri. The sequence continues at coordinate 13,484,110 of JAODUD010000002.1, forward strand.
TTTTGACAGACAAATATCCTGCACTGTCACATTTGGCTTGAATTGAGTTGAATTGTTCAGTTTCTGCTCCGCTAAAAGGATTCTGAGTAAAACCTCAAATTAGTATAACTGCTGGCCGTTAAAAAAAAAAAAAAACAGTCATCTAGCCCTCAGATGTGACTCATGATTTTACCCTGGAATGAGGGTTGCGTTGGGCACCTGGCTGTGGGCCCATAGGTTTGAAAAAATGTACCATGGCAAACTGTTTCGCTTGGCAAGAGACCACCCCCTTCAGCCCCACCCTTCGCTCAGCCATGGGGGCGGATCCAGCAGTCCAGAACCAGTTTTTATTCCCAGTTGATCCCTGCCTGGAATTAATTAAATCACACAGGATTTACCCCTTTGATTACATTCAGCCACCCCTAATAGTGTCATTAACTTATTCCCGCCATAAATATCCTCAGTACTACAAGTGTCCACACGTTCCTATACACTTCATAAGACATAATTCAAGCTTTAATTCAAAGTGGCTACTCTGGAGGTGTTTCACGTGTCATTTCGGTGAGTAAAATAACAAGCACAAATCCAACTGCCTTATAGACAGCATCCTAAAGCAAAGTGGGGGGGGGCTGCCTATGAGCTGAAATGTCTTATGGGAAATTGTGCATATCCTGCATAAGCAGAATAAGTGGTTTACATAAAGATGGATGGAATTGCGCACATGTACCTAGAAGCTTTTGAAATACTTTATCCGGTCCGATCTATGCAATCTGCAGCAGAATTCGGCTATTTGGGCTCTTTTGGAGGTCATGTGCAGAGTGTGGGAGCACCAGGTCATGTTATCGGTAGCATGAACAGCAGACGGCAGAGCGGTCAGCCTTTTATATGGGGATTCGCAAGCTGCGGACTCTGATCTTGGCCCTGATAGCTGGCGGTCCTCCGCTTCTGACAAAAGTGCCTTTTACTATGACCAGCCTCTTTGCATGCAAATATGGAACTCATCTGCGACCAGTGTTTTCCAAAGACACCACGTCTCCCGCCACATCATTTAAAACATCTCCGCTTCTGCCTACACGCTTATTTATAGCTCAGAATCAGACATTCATCTGACACTTCAGATGAGAAATGGATATTTACTTCTCAACGCTAATGCGGCGATATCTTAGGACTTAGAGATGCTCAAGCAGAGGCGCCTGCTGCATATCCGTCGCAATGCAGGATTCCTGTCAAACACATTTGGGCCACAGCTATACCAGGCTTCCTGATTTAATTCCCATTACATATATCACACTTTATACATAAATCCCACAGCTCCTGGTCTGTGTAACCTATAATTACCACTGAATCATAACAGAGCACCTATAGTGAAAACATTTACTGACAAGGCAACTGAAAATGTTTTAATGCTGAGCTGAAGGTTAATATCCAGGATGAGGAACAGCAGAACTTAGCTTTGCCAGGTTCTTCCCATTAGTATGGGAAATCTATTATTCCTCAAAGTGCCAAAGCAGGAAAGAGAAAACTGAAGGATGGGAAGGCATAACCCAGCAGTGATCAGGACAAGGGATCCTTCCTGACACGCTGGACTCCCCACAAGACTCCAGCGGAAAACATGTAAAAGCGGGTTTTCTGTATTTTAAAAAGCGTTTGGTTCATCGGTACTAGCTACGGCGATGTGCAGCAGAATTGATTACACCACTTCCAAGTAGAAACACAGAGATACAAAGTAAGCGAGCACAGCAAAATGTTTAGTTTCACTCATTTCTCAATTTATGGTTACGAGTCTGTGTAAAATATTCATCGTTTTTTTTTTTGCAAACTCCAGCCTGAGCTCTTTCCTGTTTCTAGTTAATGAAGGGCTTCCTCCTTGCTTTAAGGGACTTCAGTCCTGCTTCTAGGAGCCTGATATGAACTGTCCCAGCAGTGCACTTCACACTTGCACTTAATGTTCCCCATTCCTTTTGAAGGCCACTGGATGTCATCCTCCAATCCATGAGACACTGGTCATCTCTGGCATTAGAACGTCGCTTCTGCCCTCTACCTGGCTGGTTTCTGGTCGTTCCCAGTGTCTCCTGCTTCACCTTGTTCTTGTGCTGCTGTCTTAGAATCTTTGAGCCTGGAAGCAGCCTGTCACATAGCGTAGCTCCTCCCAGCAGAACCAGGATTAAACCAGGATTTTAGAATACGGATTTTTTTTAAAATAAAGCGGTCTCATTTTTGTCCAGAGCTGTATATTTCAATTCATTGCGATTCATGGAAAAGTAACAAAACTAAAATTAAATACACAGTGAACATTAACATAACAGGCTATGTTGACATTTCTTAAATTGTGTAACTGCTTAAATCCAGTGTTGCACAAATGAGTACAGCCTTGATTAAATTCTGGAGTATTTAACATGCCCATCATCTGCTTTTTAGCAGAGCACTGATACTTCTTGGACTCCTGACAATCTTCACTTTATACTCTATGATGCCAACGAACATCAGTTGACAAAAATTATGGCCATAAAATGCAACATTATAGTTATCTGGGGAACATTATGCTCTAATAATAGGCATTTTTACACTACGGGGCACCAGCTGTGGCTTCTAAACAGGGTCACGCTCGTCACGCACATGTTTTAATACGGGGTCAGGCTCCTCTAAAACATGTAATAAACTAACAATTAGAACCAAATTGGTATTTTGTAAGAGAGCCAGCCGAAACCACAACAAAGCCCTTTGGCCCCTGTGGAATATCAGCATCTACAGCTAAGTTCTGGATATCAGCATCTACAGCTAAGTTCTTGCCCAAGCTGGATTTCTGGAACCAAGGTCCCTCGATACAGGTGGGACCACTGGTTAAAAAAGATAACTGCTGCCTTAATGCCAGCTTACTAGCCATTTTCTTTATTTGTATATTTATTTGGCAATCCAAAACCAACAGTCGCACAACATGAGGAACATTTAAGTCGAGGCATTTCCGGAGGTGAGCCTGGAACACACTGAATCTTACCTGCATCTAGAAGTGGAAAGCTCAGGTTCCAAATCCAGACCAATATTATCTCTTCCATTAACCAGATGGGTACTCTGTGAATGTGACTTTGTATATTCAACTGGTTGGTTGAAACGAAATCTTGGGTCTTTTTATACTTTCTGTTATGAAATCTTGGTTTGTATTTGTACTTTCTGAACCTACACTTTCCACCTCAGCCTACAACACTTTCTGCAAGTGTAAGAAAACTACACCCAAAATAATGAAAATCCTAGTGAAATATCGCCGCAATTTCTGACCCTTCAGTGTTGCCATTTTCCCGCTGCCCTCCCTGGGGGGTTCACAGCATCCATGCAGGCTGTTCGGCAGATGGGGTCTGTCCTCAAACACACAAACTTTGCAAAAACTTCCTTCAACCATTCTTTTTAATCATACTATCATTTTTCAATCACACTAGCAATAACTAAGACCAAAAAAAAAAATATTTAGAGTACAATCCTGTGACAACAGAGTTCCATAAAACATGTTTCAATACACTGTGCACGGAGCTCATGTTATGAAAGTCATGTTACGTAATTCGCTGTGGTTTTAATGGGACTTCTGTTGCCGTTGCTCACGCTTACGGGACGCGGCGAAACTTTTCGGGGAGTTTTTCACTGGAGTCAGAGTTAGCAGAAGATGACAAAAACTTGTACTAACTTGTCATGTCTGATACTTGCATCGCTCAAGTCTTGGTGGAAAAGAATGAACAGAACAGATTGATACAGTGACAATCCTTGTGTTAAAAAGCGCAACTGCTCTATTCTAAGTGAATCCTCCGCATGTACACAGTGTACAGAGACTACATATGCAAAAAAAATTAAAAAACAAAAAAAAGTAATGTACACAGTCCCCCTGCAAAAATAAATCCAGAGAAAGTGACCCCCCCCCCCAGCCCAACAAATGGCAGGTTAGAATTTTCTTTAGTACTTTTACAGTAGAAAACACAGTATGATTGAGTGAAGACGGCAACACGGGGCTGGTTTCACGCATTTTCTGAAGCTTTCATCTCCTAAGCGAGGCGGCAGGGCCGCAGGAGCGGGACGCTTGCGGCTGATTGGCTGAGTGTGGGCGGAGGCGGGACCTCTTAGCGCATTCGCATGTGCAGGCTGTGCTTGGGGCCGTCGACGCGCTCCAGCTTCTCAAAATGCTTCCTGGCATTGCGGATGTTGATGAGGGTTGCTGCAGAGGCTGTGAGTAATAGAAAGGGCTTGCCATCAGCCAGAAGCTTTTCAGATCCAACCCAACTTTAGAGAGCAAAGTCTACCGATTCTCCCTTCCCTTCTTGAGGCCTGTCCTAAACGAGAGTCCTTCTGGTACCCTGCACACCTTCCCCCACCACACACAAGCCAGGGTTACTCACGGATGGAGGGATCCGACATGATCACCATGACGTAGGTGTTGGAGGTGAACACGTCGATGAAGGCTGCGAAATTGGAATTGCGCACCTCCATGCTTTGGAAGGAGGCTGCCAGTTTACTGCAAAGTTGAGAAGATACTGTTGCTTTAGTAAGTTTCTATTTGCAGAAGTTTTCACTATGTGATCCACGCTGATGTAAGCTGAGATCGGTGGAGTCAATCATTAGCACAAGCTGCCCCCTGATGGGGCTCTGCAGAGCGGATGTAGGAACAGGTGTGAGAGGAAGAAGGAAGCACAGTGGAACGACCCAACGGGGAACAATGGGAGACATTCTCAAGCAGAAGAGACATTCTTACCTACAACTCAGCTTGAACTGCTTGATGATGTTGCTGATCTTCTCAAACCTGTGCGCATCACGCTGCTCCTTGCACTGATAGTGTGAGATCACCTGTGCCAGAGGAGAGGGGTCAGCTTGGGCCTTCACACGCAGAGGATATAAAACTGAGAACTCTACATTCAGGTGTGAGGCTGTGGTGATTCTGGGCTGGACCAGTGAAGAATGCTTTTGTTCCTCATGAAAACTGATTAAAGTAAAACAGCCAACAGCAGGAATAAAAACTATTGAAAATACGTGACTGAAGATGGATGCAAAGCAGACTCCAGCTGAGCAATAAGAAGAAAGCCATCAGAAGCCCAGAGCCCATGTCCAGTCCACCTCAACCCTCGGAGCTTCCTACCCCCTTCCCATTTGCACAGCGGCACTCTACGATCTGACCACGCCCCTTTCTCTGTCACGCCCTCTCGCTCACCAGGAACGTTGCTCTCTCGAAGAGCAGCACTTCATCCGCTTCGATGATCTGGGCGAAGTTGCGTAGGTTGGATTCCAGCTGCTGCACGTTGGGGATCAACTGGTAGACGATGCTGGACCATGCCTAAACACGAGAGAGGATAGCCCAGGACACCCGTGATTACTCCCAGGCAGAGAGCTGATGGGACGTTTCACCTCTACAGAGGGAGCTGCTTCTATCCCTCCCAAAGCTGTCCTGCAGGGCCAGCTGGATGGTGAGATCCAATCACAAATGCAGATGTTCAGATGTTACATGGGCTCACACCTTGTACAGAGTCTCATCCCATATGGACGTCCTGAAGCAGGTGCAGGCCAAGGGGCGGGACAGCCGCCTCAGGTCCTCTTCGCGCTCCTTAAAAATCTGTAATCATGTGACCAGACATGAAACTACTTTAGTATCAGGATCTGCTGAGCATACGAGTTGATTACACCAACATCTCAGAATTTAATACTGAAGAGTAAAAAGATAGTCAGTCAAATTGAACAGATAACATGTGAAATACGCTAAGATGTTTTAAGTATCCATTAAGTATTGGAAGTGTTGATGTGAGGTATGAGGGGAGGTGTGAGGCTCAGCATGCGACATTTCTGTGGCTGTGACCAGAAGGTTACTGGTTCAAATCCCAGGGTTAGCAGAGTGGTTTTCCCGTTGGGCCGATGAACGGGGCCATGAACCACCCAAGTGTCTCCACCCCAAAGAACCACAAACAGAATTCAGGAAGCCAGCCTCATAAATTCAGGACAGACCGAGCCTCTGCAGATTTAAAAGACACCATGTCACATGACTCACCAGGTCTCTCTGGTCCTCCTGCACCAGGTCCATCTTGTGCACCAGACAGAAGACCTTGGCATCGGGCGAGTTCTGCAGGATGGCTTCCAGGCAAGATTGGTAGTAATGCATGTCCTTCTCCAGCTCACGGCTCTCCACGTCAAACACGTATATCAGCACCTCCACATTCCGGAAGATGTTGTCCCTCTGGCTAGTAAAGTAGTTTTCCATGAAGGTGTCCTGTCTGCACAGTGGGAGTGGGGCACCAGGCAAGTCAGTGAATGTCCACAAACATCTGCTAACAGAAAGCACCTCTAAAAAACATCCAGAAAAGCTAACACTGTTCCTATTACTAAAAGACAAACACCACTTTCAAAACAGGAAACTGAAATAAATCAACTATTCATGGTATTTGTTTCTAATTTGTTTTGTAAGTGTTTTTTCTTCTTTGCAGGCTTTAAAGTTCTTCCAAATGCCTGATGCTCTGACCCTGAAACTGATGCAGACCATGATGCAGGTTCGGCAGGTCAGACCTCCTGCCTGTGCAAATGATTTCTTAAACACACAAGTACAAACAGGGCCACAGCCGCTGGCAGGCTGCCCAAAAGAGTGCAAAGGCCACACCCACTGGTCAGTGGAGTTCCACCACTTACCCTCCGCAGTCCCAGAGGTTCAATACCAGGTTGCCCAGGAATCGCACATGGGAATGCTCCACATCAACTGGAACACAGAGAGCAAAGGTGCTCTAGCATAGGTTTTGAGCTCAGGCCTGTAGCACAGGGCTGGTTCAGGCTACATTGCGGCTTTGAGGGTCTCCAATCATGAGCTCCTTCACAGGAACTATAAGCCAGACAAGCACCTGTGCTCATATCCTTCCCTACATATCAGACACATGACACCCCCGAATTGCTCCAGATGTTCCAGAAACCCCTGGCAGTCAAACCAAAACACACCCTTTTTAATCTGCCTCTGGAGCAAACTTCTCCCTCCCAAAAGTGAAGGATGAAGGATCAGAGAGTCATTTAATCTTTCCCCAGCTTCATTGGGTCAGTTAAAGTGCACATGGACAGAGCACGCCCGGTTTAGGTGCTCCACGCTGCTTACTTGTGGCCCCCAGCCTGCGCGTATCTCTGGCGATATAATTGGCGAAGATGATTGACCGCATGCTGGTCTTCCCGGAACCACTCTTCCCCATCAGCAACACCTAAAAAGCAGAACAGCTGAAGGTCGGATGCTCAGACTGAGCAAGCGTGGGGGCAAAGCGGTCATACTACATGCTAAGGTGCTCTATCCAGCCATCTCACTGACTGGTTAGCTTTGAAATTAACAGCACAGGCTTTTAGCTCGTTAGTGCGCTTGTTTTTCTTTCAGCCACGTTAGACAATTGCGCCATCTGCTGGACACTGATTTCACCTAACTTTTTAACTTCTCCCCATAAAGGAACATGTATCTTTTAGGCTGAAGGAAAACATAGCAGGCGTCTACACACTTTCTTGTAATGACAATTATATTTTGGAATTAAGTATTGCACTGGGAGTTACTTTTGTAATGCTGCTGGACAAAACAGATATTCCCACCAAGAGATCAATCTCATCAGTGTGAGCAGACTGGCTTACATCAGGGTGGATTACATAGTGAAAATTTCTACAAATAGAAATTTACTAAAGTAATACAGGTTAATATTCTTACTTGCAAATGAGATATAAAAGTAACTACTAGTCAATTTCCTAGACCAGGAAATCAAATACTGGCTCAAAATCTGCAACAAAACACACATTGAAGTTAAGAAAAACCTAAATTATGAGTCTAACAAAATGATCTGTGGTTTCTTATAGTTCCGTAGGGCAAGATTAACAGCTGATATCTGACCTTCTTCTTCATGGCTGTGCTCGACATTGTCTCCCTTCCGACTCAGAAACCAAGGTATCGCCGTCCCCACAACACACCACTTCTGCCTCTCTGGGCCTTGGACTCCACCTTGCAGCTGTCTGGGTGATTTTCCTTTAGTTTTCTGTAATTAAACAAAGAAAGAGCCGAAAAAGGGCAAAGTGGTGTCAGATTACCAAATGACAGGATGAATTTATTGATGAATGCTGAAAACGAGTGACTGGAACATTTCAAGGGAAACGTCAAAGCGTTAATGGTTAGTCTATTTTAAGTTTAATAAAACAGTAAAACTTATTGATAATTCCTGAATCCTAACTTCCAAAGTCAGACTACACTGGACATACAACCGATTTTCTGTCATCCTTGGAGGAAGAACAAGTATCAGGTACATTCTCTCTGCAGTTTCGTTAACTGTCACTTTAATCAAACTTTACCTTTGAGCTGTACAATTTCTAATTAGTAGTTTTACAAATGAGACCACGGATTTAAATGACCAGTCCGACAAAACACCTCAACTATCGATTTATAACAAGGAATTAGTTACACCGAGGCGAACAATAAAACACGTATGTAAGTAAATTATCATTTAAGGAATTAACATAAAAATAACTGACATTATTTAGTAAAAGTCTCATTAGCAGCTACTTGACAAGCGAAATGTTTACCGCACAGTTAGATAGATGCATGAATTCTGCATGAGCTGCAGCTAGCTAGTTAGCCTTTACATTCTATCACAATATAACAAATTAAGCCAGCAATTTTTTCTATACGAGACAGCCATTCGATATCGTTAAAATACGCTGCAAGATAACCTCACAACAAAAAGTACCGAGTAAATTTAACTAGCCATGTACCCGTTTCGGCCCTAGTCAGCTATACAGCTAGTTAGTTATTTAGCAAAGTATTAGGAACTAAAAAGTACTTCTGACTAGACACAGAGTATAAAACGCCCTCTCATATCATTCACTGGACATTTAAACACTTGTCAACAATAAATATGATACCTACGTTTCTGTTATATGTTATATCCGTATATGTTCCATTGCTCCTTATGTTTATGAATTCAGGTATGTTTCAGGCCCAAGGCAGGAATCCCCACACTCACTTTCACATGACCAACTTCTCACATCAAACAACATCTCGCGATGTTTCTTTCGCCCGATGGTCACTGGGAGTTGTATTTCTTCTTCGGTCAAACGTTCGCGCAAAGAAGTATTTTCCCACAAAATAACAATTATTTATGTAATTTAGAACTGTAATCCAGAAACTACACTAAGCAAAATATAAACCATTTTAAAGGTATAAATACGTCCATTATCAATTATTTTTTACGTTTAACTGTACTGTAAACGTTTTACGTTTTTTTACGTTTTATTACAAGCTGTTATTTTAAATACATTGATACTTGATAACTGAAATATGCTTTCTTCTACAGATCTTAGATAAAGTTCATATTCCTTTTTGAACTCCATCCAATCTCTTCAGAGATTAATGAATGGGATGCATCTAAAATGAAAACACAGGACGGAAGAGCGAGAACATTACATTGTCATTCTAGGCTGATAAAGTATTGTGTGAGGTTCCTGGTTAAATGGTGTCCCGCTGCACCGCTCATCTTCCTGTATCAACTAACATAGCTCAAACACTGCAGATTAACCAGCCGTGCCGCAGTTTGCCCTCTAACACGATCTGCCTTCTTCCCCAGGGCAACGGCGCATGAAACCTAGCTAAATCCAATGCCTCCGTTCTACCATGAAGACATCCAGAGTCAGACAACACTGAAAAACAAAACTTCGCTTTGACCAGACAAGGAAACACAGTCGCGCTAGAATGTACTGTTGATGTTATCTTTGCAATAGGATCAGTCACATTGATGTTCTAAACTTCCATAATGAAAAAACATATGAATTTGCTTTGTGTTCCATATTTCATGGAAAACCTCAGCAGACAAACACCTTCAGCTGTACCGATAAATCTAATAACCATCTTGTATAGTTAGGTGAGCACACGTAATGATTACAGCAGACTGCTGCAGTCTTCAGTGGGTGGGAGGATTAGAATCATCCCAAAGCCCTTACAATTGACAGTAATGTCATGGAATAGGAGTACACAGTGTACGTGGTATGTAAACTCACTACACAACTGCTGGCCATTGCTTTTAACGTATTTAGAAATCTGTTGTTGAGAATATAAACAACGTTTTCTGGGGACACACCAGAAATAGTGCCTGGAAGTTTAGTTCTTTTCATAATTAATCGTTTTATTTTACATTTTCTACACAAAACAGAAGCCATTCTGTAAGTACAGAAATTCTATTCCATTGTCTCCCACAGGGCATTCCATGCAGCATTAAACATGAGGAGCTTGAAAAGAATGGATAGGAGCTACTTTAACAAAACCAGGTTTGCTCTCTCTGGAGTAGAGCCACACGCAAGGAATATGTCATCCTGCCGTCTCATCCGGACACTCAAAAGGGAAACCAGAGCTTGCCATCTCTACATCTGACCTTCCCTGCTCTTTGTGCCTCCAACACTGAGAGCCCCTGCTGAGGTAAACCCCCGCAAAGTTATCCAGGAGGAGAGGCATCACTCCCATCTGTTCCCCATCCTCAGAGCGTCTGAAGGAGCCAGAGTGTCTGCTGGAGGCTGAGAGGAAGAGGAAAATGGGAAAGCGACCGCGCCAGGGAATCACTCTGGGCTCTGATGGACAGATTGCACTTTTGCCACCGAAGCTTCATTAACGTGAGTTTTTACTGTTACCTCTTTGCTGCTTGGCTTGAAAGAAAAAGGTGTTTGCTTGCCCTGGGGCAAGAAGCCGTCAGTCTGTTCGTCTGAATGAATTTGCTTTGTGTTCTGTTTGAATTGGTCGTGGATCCAAACTAAATAAGTACGAAACGGATAAGCTCCTTTAGGTATTGAAATTTTGGCTAGGGTATACATGGACTTGTGAAGAAAAATTATAAATGTTTTTCAGAGTTTTTACCACCATATAACAATAAGAAACCTTCTGTCACCAATCAGAGCCTTGGACACTTCATTATTCACTATAGATTCACGAAGAGATTACTGGATACTATTATTGCTTAAATTTCTGTGCCTTTTCTTGGCAATCCAGTCTGAAACTCACAGTCAGATGATGTCCCACTCTGATGTCCTCCATACCTGATCCACTTTCCATGGATGCTTCCTGGAACTTCAGTCTTTCTGGGAATACAACACTGGAACACTCCAGGCCTTTGTCGGTGTTTGAGATACACATCTTGGTTCCTGTGACAGTTGCCTGCATACTACTATTCTTCTTGGGTGTAGGGGGCAACCTAAGCACCCTACTTGTGTTCCGGCGCACCCAGTCGCTGCACACCACCACCAACCTCTACCTGTCCAGCATGGCCATCTCAGACATCCTCATCTTCATTGGTCTACCCCTGGATCTCTATCGTCTGTGGCGGTACCGCCCCTTTCCCTTTGGAGACTTCCTGTGCCGCTTCCAGTTCTACCTGAGCGAATCCTGCACCTATGCCACCATCCTGCACATCACCGCCCTCAGCGTGGAACGCTACATAGCAATCTGCTTCCCGCTGCGCGCCCGCCGCTTGGTCTCCAGGGCTCGTGTGCAACTGGTGATCGTCGCTCTCTGGGGTCTGGCCGGCACCACGGCGGTGCCTGTTTTCCTTCTCTTCCATGTGGAGGGCCAGGAGTGCCAGCCCACAGAGGCAGGGCTGCGCTCAGGCCTGCTGCAGTCTATGACCTGGGTGTCCACGCTTTACTTCTTTCTCCCTCTGGCCTGCCTCTGTCTGCTCTATGGCCTCATCTGCAGGAGGCTGGGACGCATGCGGCACCGTCCCCACGCACGCATGCGGCAGAGGCACCAGCGCCAGACAATCAGGCTCCTGGGTAAGAGACTCCTTTTAAGGCCTCTCGTGAGGAGGTCAGGGCTGTCCACCCGTGTGGGATGTTTTCTCTTTATAGAGAGCTAAGCATGGTGATATTTGTCTTGTTCAGCATGGAAGGCCATCTGGTGTATTTCTAGATCGTTAGATTACTGTACATATCATATAAACTTAAAAATTCACGTTGGTGATTACCAGGAATATACGACAACACATCATCCATCAATCTTCTAACCACTTATCCTGTTGAGGGTCATGGGCAACCTGAGGCCTGCCCCAGAGAAGCATAGGGCACAAGGCAGGGAACTCCCTGGATGGGGTGCCAGTCCATCACAGGGCACACACATTTAATTGTACGCTATGGGCAATTTAGAGATGCCTCTTAGCCAAACCGCATGTTTGGACTGTAGATACCCATGTGACAAGAACATGCAAAGTCCAGACACATGGCAAAGGCAAAGGTGTGAGGCAACAGTGCTTTACCGAGTAACCATGCCATCAGTATAGAATAAAATCTTAACAGAGTATGAAAACGTGCACTGAGATGGTGTGATAGCAGTTCAGCACGAGCACTCCCCATGGAGGGCTCTGTTAAAACCTGCCATTGGATGTGAAATGCAGACTCTTCTTCAAGCATTCCGCAGATTATTTAGTCCTTTTAAGGCTTGTAAAATTGTTGGTCAAGGTCATATTTCTAAGTTACTTTACTGTATATTCCTTCCATTGTTATATAAACATATACAGTTTAACCTCATTAAGATTTGTTAAAGCAACTTTTATTTAACAATAAACCGACATCCTTCTGGAGTCCAAGTCAAATTCCTCAAGTGCTAAAGTGCACTGCTATAGAAATAGACTTGTGTGTTTAACTGGTCATCACTCCATATGCGCAGTTGTATAATTTACCACCTGCATGAAGTAATTTAGCACGAGTTCATTTTTCTCTCTTAGCTCACACAAATGCTGGTTTTTAGCTTGATCGATGTCCTCTCCAATAGGAGTTTCGTAATCTCAAAGGGCTTTGTTTAGCCAGGGTCACCAGCTAGTGGTCATATGTGGTCTTCCTGGAGACCTCTCAGATGCCTTCATGCCCGTCATTTGTCCAGACAAACATCTGCGACAATCAGTACTTCGTGTGCCTGGTAGCGTGTGAAGAAAGCAGGGCGCTCGTTAGAGGAACGGATGTCCTGTCTTCCGTGCAGGCGGACCCCAGGACATCCCAGGAATGAGCCTGATGATGAATTTCAAATTACTAATGATAATGAAAAGCCATCCGTCTTTTACGGCATATTGAATTACGGCATAATGTCAGTTTTATCCGCGGGGTGCTGCTTTGAAGGCTTACGCCGTTCCTTGTCGCCCACCCTTGCCAGTTGTGGTGGTGCTGTCCTTTGCCCTCTGCTGGCTGCCTTTCCACATCGGCAGGATCCTCTTCTCCACTGCCGTCTGGGACGACGAGGACCAGGGAGGCAGAGAAGCCCTGTACACGACGTCGCAGAACTTCAACTTGGCTGCCATGCTGCTTTTCTACCTCAGCGCTTCCATCAACCCCGTCCTCTACAACCTGCTGTCTGCCCGCTACCGCCTGGCCCTACGCGGCATGTTCCAGAGCCAGCGCCCCCGCAGCAGGCTCCCCCGAGGGCACAGGTCCAGCCACTGCAGTCGGGTCACCGCGCCAAACGACATGAACTTCTGCACCAGCGTGTAATGGAGCAGCTCCAATTCCGACGTATTTTTGCGGTGTTGGATTGTGTGCATGTGTCAGAGAGGAGTCGGACAGGAAAAACTGAAAGTAACTTTCCTTTCTGCAGTATCTACTGTGCATGGATATTTGACCATAATATGTCACTTATGCCTAAGCAGGATGCTGCAAGGTCACACTGTCCCCACCTGAAGCACAGGAACCGTAACGGGAACCTTTGAGTCAGAAAACAAGACCAGATACTATAAGGACTATAATTTATTTGCCATATTAAATATATTATCTATGATTGTTACAATTTAGTAATAACATAATACATGGCAGTTTCTTTAACATAAAAGTTTATGAAATTACACAAAAAGAAAAACATAAGAAAACAAAGCAACAATTAATGCCGATAAAGTATGTTTTTTTGGAATGTATTATATTTGCCTGCTAAAAATGCAATAGAAAAGGCAAACAAGGGGACCAGCGTGTTCTACAGACACTGTCATGGGAGTATGAAGATGGAGATCAGGATGTTAGAGATGCCTTAACACGGAGCCGGCAGATATGGTCACCTGCTCCGTGACACAGTCGGCCCGAGAGAGTCTGTCACAAGTGCCTAGACAGAGAAATAACCATCCCTGTAAGGATCTTTCAGATATACAGCAGTATTTTAACGAGACTTCCACTAATGCACTGAACCACAGTTCTCCATCTTTCCCTCCTTTAATTTCTTCTTTAGTGTATGGTTCCCCCTAAGAAATACACCAACCGGCTCTCAAATCAATGTGGACAGAAGCCCAGTGTACACAGTTTAGTCTTGGCCAGAGGCTGATCTTGCCAGCTTTTCTGGCTGACGGATGGGTAGCCTTCATGCTAAATCAGCTGTTTTACGTCAGGGACCATGGGGATGTTGGGAGGTCATGTGGGGGTGTCCTGAGGTCAGACCTCTGTGGGCTAAGGATGTGAGCACATGGTACAAGGTGCTTCTCTGCCCCATAGAGCAGAGGGCAGGAGGTATGAGAGCACCGTTAATGCAGAGTCCCAGTGTTTAGGGCCTCCGTTTTCTACTGAAGGAACCATTAGGATACGATCAATTCCCATTCCCCTCATATATGATCTGGAGAAACTGTTGTGTATTGTCTGGGTGCAAATGCCCAGGAGTCAAACATGACTACTGATTAACTAGGGTTGATAGGAACATAAAACACTGGAGACTTAAGACCGCAAACTACATAATTGGAAGCTACATATACTGGATATCATAAACAAGACTGGCTCTCAACCTAGCATTCTGGGAAGGGGTTACACTGAAACAAGAATCTGAAAATACTTGTGAAATACTAATTAGCAGCAGCGCTTTCCCTACGTATGCCAAATGTATGGGACGCAAAAATAAAACTCTAGACAAAGCAGGTCCCTTAGCTGTGCAGAAAGCAGAAAGCTTGGCTAGGCTCATCCACATTCAGGCTGTTCAGGGTCAGAGCATAGGCTCAGATAGTCTAATTCCCTAACAATTTCCTTCATTTTGGAAGGAAATGACATGCACTGTCACCATATTAACTCATAAGTACCACTCAGTGATTTGATTTTGTTTCCAGGCGGAATGACACAACGCACTTAGCATGGAATCAGAATTAGCTGTAGGCCCCAAAATTAATTTTGGTGTCCATGGGTGCGTGTGCGTGGTGGTGGGGGGGTTACACAAGGCCAGAATTCTCCACTGAGTTGTAACCCTTCTCATTTACATGCATGTTAGTTTGCCCTGAAGTTGCAGTGTAACGGTTAACAGAGGTTGCGTCAGACACACATTATAACAGGTCGGGCTGAAACAAGTTTAAGACTTTGTACTTAAATTGGTATGTAACAAACGGAGACGCCAGAGTAAAAGTCTTTGGAAACAGCACGCCGGATATTCTGATTACCCTTCGGCCAGGCCTGAGCTGAGGGGCGCTTTGGCGAGTAGGCCGCTCAGACGCACCAGATGCAGGCACAAGTGGGAATGAGTGAACAGTGTGCAGAGGCCATAGAGATAAGGCTGTTGTGTAAAACAGTACTGCGCCCTGACAGGCTCATAGAAGGGGGAAAAGAAAAAACAAACAAACAAAAAAAGCTTACACTAATACTCAACATTGCAGAATGTTCCAGTCAGGATTTAACAGGAAACAGTACAGATTATGGTTCAGATTAATGAACGAAATACAATACTAACAGCAAGAATGCTTATCATAATAAACATAACTTAATGCCTTCCCTCTTCTTCCAACACACATTATACCAAAGACAATCAGTGATCTCGCACTGCAACCGATCCAGCATGGATAGTGTTCTGGGGGTTGGGGGCCGGTGGGGGGAGGGGGGGGGGCTACGCAGAGCCAGGTGAAGCTGAGCTACAGCACCAGAGGTTGTCCTGTCACATTCGGGAGGAAATCTGGCATCACAAAACAGGGCTTTTATATATATATATATATATTTTTTTTTATTTTTTTAAGAGGAAATTTAGAGCAAGCCCTGTCACAATAGACGGAGAGCAGGCCTGTCTCAGAGTGGCCTACAGCCCTGAAAGTTCTCTGGTAACTCTGGAGTCTCTCTTTTCATGCATAGCTCATATCATTAGCTTCATTAAAAAAAACTAAATTGCATACTGGCATCTTCTCCAAATGAGCACCTCGTGTTAAGGAGCGGCAGATGCTCATGCCAAAACATCAGATTCATCATGGTTTTCCTTGGAACAATATCCAGGATTATGGGATATTAATAACCTGTGGCTCACGTAACACACAGTTCCCAAGAAACACGGCTGTTGTCCGCCTGCCTACAAAGGGGAATCTTTTTAAACTTATAAACATTCATTCTAGTGAATAGATGGGGCACCTCTGAAAATAACATTGCTCATTCAGATTTGTTTGGGTTGTCACATTGTAATACTTTTAGGTAAAACCAGGAACATGTTTTTTTGGGGGGTGGGGGGTGAGTTTTCCGGCTTCAGACACACGAGTCAAGAGATGGGCCATTGGAGAGGAGAGGTCTGTCAGAGCCTTGAATTCCATGCTACATCTACGCTGATATGGTCACGATCTCAGTGAGCACTGGAGGGACTGGATGTGTACCTGCCAGGTCATGGCATCCTCAAAGCCCATTTCATTTAAAGGGAACAGTTTAAATGCTAAAATTACCTAGAGGTATGCCCGTACAGGCTATAGCTCAGCACAACGGCTCAACAATGGCCTAGATGCAAAGTCACGCTGGACATACAGAGACGACGATAGAAACTACGCCTAACGTAGACCTCAGATTGGCCAACACAAAGTAGGGTTTTATAACACAAATAGGTAGAGCGAGAGCATGGGCGATACCGGGCGGGCATACTGACAATGTGAACTCTAATCTATTCTCCAGAGATACACCAAGACCATTGCCCCCCCCCCCAATCTTTGAGCCTGAATGTCCAAACGGTACAAAGCACACACATTTTGACAAATACATAATAGGATCATGGTGCTCAGTTTGAGCCAAATAGAGACATTTATAACAATGTGTATTTCGTATCTCTTATAGGTACTGTTCATTATATATACATAAACATAACATGTATGTTTATACACACATACAGACACAGGTGATGACAAACAAAAAATCTCCCAATTATTTTAATAAGGTAACTTGTGTCTCTTTGAAGTTCTTCGTTATGTTAGTGGACTCTTACCTTTTTTTCCTCTTTTAAATCACTTTAAAAAAAATAAAATATGGGAACCCCCAACCCCTCTTAGAGGAGTTTTTCTTCATACATGTCACTCTTATAAAAACTTTGGCAACTTCTCCCTTTTCAATTTTCCATCCTCTGTTAAAAACGCACATAGTTTAATAGAGAACAGAGCGTAATTCACAGTTGCTCTGACAGACAGTGTACAGTATAAAGCTGAAATGACCTAGTCCTTAAGGAAATCCCATGATGCAGCTGGGAGTTTCCATGGCGAGTCACGACAGCCAGTCAGCCAAGGCAGATGACGGAGAACCTTGCACCTCGACCGGTCGACTGACATGAGACACTGTGGAAAAGCTCATGAAGTTCCGCTCACTTGCTCGCTCACATTTCCCGTCGCATTGCTGCCACCTTCAGCACGCACGACAGCCAGAAGCCCGCTTCTTCCCATGTCACTTCCACCTCAGACCACTCCCGACTGGATACATCTCGCCACCAGCTCGCACTAAAATCGCCCGTTAAGTCACAGTTCACATTGGTCATGAAGAGAGGGCAAAATCACAACATGGAAAGTACCTATTGCTGTAAATATATAACATTTAACATTAACAACAATGACGACGGCAACAAGAACATCAACGAACGACAGCAGGAACAGGAAACTGAAAATATCTCCGCTGGGATGTAGCGGAGCTTTTTGTGTGATTAGGTGGATTAGCAAGCCCGGAGGCTCATCCTGCTGTTTCTCACCGTCTTTCGGAAAGGG
>JAODUD010000002.1:13502078-13518292 GCA_026784285.1 Stomatorhinus walkeri
CAACCTACTTGATGACAAAGTACTGGATGACCACGGCGAAGAGAATGGCCACCGTAGAGAAGCAGAGGAGGAGCAGCAAGGCAAACTGCTCGTCCGTGATGGCTCTCTGCGTCCTGGGGCTGCCGCCCTCTCTGGCTGTGGCCTTGGGCCCTCCCTCCGAGGGCCCTGGGGGCTCCATGGCGGGCAGGGGGGTGCTCGGGCTGTATGGCCCCCACAGCTCTCCGCTGTCGGGGCATTTTCGACCCGCGCACACGCGTACACGCCAGTCGCAGCCTGGGATGACACCTTGCCACTTGTACGTGCCGGCAGGGCCTCTGTAAAGCTGAGGCGGAGAAGGGAGGGTGAAGCTATTAGCCAAGGGAGCAGCGTACATCCCAGGGTGCCTCTTCCAATACACCGACATAATACAGCACTTAGACCCCATCCAGAGGCAAGCTGAAGGCATTCCCTCCATCATCTCATCAGGCTTCCTGCCAAGGCGTACCTGCTCAGCCTCACGTCCCCGCTGCAGCTGCAGAGTGTACACGATGGGGTCTCCTCTCATTGGTGGTAGGGCCTCCCATGTGACCTCATACTGATTCCACTCCAACTGCTCGACACGCGGGGCTGTTAGAAAGATGTGTCAGTCTGATGAATGGGAGAGTCATGTGTTCTTCCAGTGGATGACAAAGAGGTACCCAAGGCCTATCATTTATGCTCAGGTTATGCTCCGGAAGCCTGAGGGAGCAGACAGCAGTATATCATGTTTCTCTGAGAATGCCTCTGCTGAGACACAGCTAGTTCCAAAGAACTGAACCGTTAATCTGACAGTTCCATACAGTTCAACTGGACCACTTTCACCATGGTACCAAGTAAGCAAAGACTGAAAGAGTAACTGATCAGGATATTTTTAAAGTTTTTCCCTGATCACAATCAGGAAACGCAAGCTGCCAATGGCGTAAAAACAGTGATGCTTACAGAATAATTAGCCCTATGGAAAGGGAACTTTATCACTGTCGTCCAAATAGCTTTAGGATAAAAATAAATAAATGACAGCACACAAATAAAACACATTCCACAAAACGATGCAGAAACTGTACCAAGTCCTCAATGTAGCATCTAAATTCAAAGAACAGCTTGCACATTCCCTAGTTTCACCTGGGGTGACCAGATAATCCATGTCAGGGAGGGCACTCTGAGCTAGGACAGGAATTGTAAATTACCATTTCAATTAAACAGACCTGGATTTCACTTGAGCACTGAGTTCTTGTGATCACGCATGTGCCACTAATGTCAATGTAAACCAGTTGCATGAGTCTTTCAATCAAAGAAACAAACCAGTCAAAGCACAAGATGAGCTGAACTATTTAGCCAAACAAAGGAGCCTTTTAAATTGAAAGTAGTTTGTAAAACCTGAAGTAG
This sequence comes from Stomatorhinus walkeri, assembly GCA_026784285.1. NCBI lineage: Eukaryota > Metazoa > Chordata > Actinopteri > Osteoglossiformes > Mormyridae > Stomatorhinus > Stomatorhinus walkeri. The sequence goes on from JAODUD010000002.1 coordinate 13,503,480, forward strand.
CTCAAAGTGTCCTCCTTGACATGGATTATCTGGTCACCCTAGTTTCACCTGAAGTAAAAAGCAGCTGTATTCCACATGCTGCAGTCACATGACTCCACATGCTGCGGTCACATGACTCCACATGCTGCGGTCACATGACTCCACATGCTGCGGTCACATTTTCGTTTCAAGCTGGTGACTGAAGGTCCCACAGGAGAAGAGGCAACAGAAACAAGCCTCTAAGGTTCAGTGCACTTCAACATGGCAACAGAATGAAAGGCCATCTACTGGTGTTTCTCACCCTTGAGCTGGCCTGGTGGAGACCTGCTGGTGCTGAAGCTGTAGAGGGTGGAGAGCGGCCCCACCCCAGCCTCGTTGTGTGCCTGTATGCTGAAGTGGTACAGAGTGGCTTCGGCTAGCCGCTGCACCTTGAAGGTATGGCAGGGGCCGCTGTAGATGCACACGAGCCTAGTAAACAGAGCCCCCCCCCCCACAGAGAATTTAACAACATTTGCTTTTCCTGGTAAGGAAATAAAACTATCAGCTAGCTTTCAGTTTCAAACAAGGTGAGATGGCAGAAAATAGAGATTCAGAAAAGCAATCTCTGAAAGGTCTCCCTCCCGGAAGAAAATTGTCACGCAACCACTACAGCCCAGCTAAGGAGGACAAAATATACACGACCTGTATCTACAGCCACAACATCGAAACACAAAAGACTGAGCTGCATCCAAACCACATCTCCACGCCACGTGCTTGTTCCAATTCACTAAGGGCGCTTTTCCACCGCACCAGGTATCGTACTTCCGTAAAGTGCAGAAGGTATGGTGGCTCTTTCGTGTCGGTTTACCACTGGCGTGACAAATGGTACTGACGCCAAATGACATCAGTCACCACCCGAGTGACATTGTCACAACGCGCAGCTTAAATCATAATTAAAAGAGACAGCCCAAAATTTAAAGTAACAGTTCAGGCTGGAAAATGCGGTTTATTGTTATGTCACGTTATGTCAGCTCCTGTCACAGTACAAGATTCAGTAATGTCCAAATTGCATGAATGCTGCCATCATTTATAAATGGTAAATGGACTGCATTTATATAGCGCTTTTTTCCCAAAGCGCTTCACAATTATGCCTCTCATTCACCCATTCATACACCCATAGCGGAGGCTGCCAAGCAAGGCGCCAACCTGCATACCGGGAGCAACTGGGGGTTCAGTGTCTTGCTCAAGGACACTTTGATGGGGTCAGGAAGAACCAGGGCTCGAACCTGCAACCCTACAGTTGCCGAGCGATACTGCTACCTCCTGCGCCACTATCTTCCCCATTTATGTTTGCGTAGGTACACTTACTTTGGCTAAGCTGATCAAAGCCGTAAGAATTAGCTTACTGCTAATTCAGTCTTTTGAAAGCAAACTATTGTTCGGTGTTTCGCGTGTGCCCCACTGCCCCATCTCTTCCAAGCGGCTTGGTATTACGGTGTTCCGGGCAATTCAGTTTCCCTATGCTTCTCCTGTCTATCAGGAAATAATGTTTCCCCTAATATTAAAGCAAAGAGGTATGTGAAATGTCTGAAAATCACTCAGATACATTACATGTGAATACAGTAGATCGTCACGCATAATAACAATACTATACCGTTTTCATCAAGAAATAGCGAATTAATAGCGAATTAAATAATTTATCTGTAAAAACAAAAAACATCAAAAAGGCATCTGATGTTTTAAAATATATGGCTTGTTTACCTCAAGAGCTTCGTAAAAAGACATGAAAACAACAGCGAAACAGTGTACAAATCAGCGCACAACAGGGGAAACATAGGGAAACTGAATTGCAAGGAACGGCAACACCTTTTATTTCGAGTCATGCCATCCAAATCCTGCTGGGTCTGTTCATCCGGCCATATGGCGATTAAAGCCTGTGTTTCCTCGTTTATCCATCCTTCCGTTTTACTTTTTATATATTTTTGTTTCTACTGCTTTTTATTTAGTTTCCCACTGTTCACTGTGTGCATTTTGTGTTTCAGCGGCAGGTTATTTGCATAACCAATCGACAGCAAATACGTTTGTAAGTCCCACCCCAAAGGACTGAAGTACCAAAGAAGTACCCCCAGCTGGTTTGGCACTTTCGGAACTCGAGCTTTCGGTACTGGTACTCGACCGGAAGTCAATGGAAAAGCGAAAGTACCAAAGGTACTGTACTTTGTGCGGTGGAAAAGCACCCTAAGAGCACCCCAATACAACTAGCCAGCTAATGACAAATCTGGTCGTTTTTGAGCTGAGGCTTTGGAGACACACAGTTTACATCTGTGTGTGTGTGTGTGTGTCCACCTGTCTGCGCTGGCCTGCATGTGCAGACAGAACTGCGTGGTTCCGCTTGGCTGCGCCCGGCTTGGGCCCTCGCCCCACTTCAGCTTCAGACTCTGGGGGCCCATGGCAACACACTCCAGCAGGGGCGGCTCAGGGGGGAGGGGCCGCGTTTTGCCTTTCAGCACAGTGCTGAAAGGACCCGGCCCGACACTGTTGACTGCTTGCACACGCACCCTGAGAGAAGTCCATTTGAGCACGTTTTTACAATTAGGCTGTGAACGCAAGTCTATTTAAACATGTTTCTAAACTTAGGCTGTTTTAAAAGTACAGCAGTAAAAGAATATAAATGCATTAAACAGTTGTATGAAGTGCGGTGCTTTTAAGGCGGAAGTTCTTAACCCTGATCCTGTTTATGGTGAGCTAGTGTTTTCCAGATTAGTTCAGAGATGGCTGAACTGCTTTATAATCAGTTTAATGCTGATTTAAGCTACATGATTAAGTGCTTAGGCAGCCCAAAAACCTAACTACAAAAGCCATTCAGGACCAGGGTTAACACCATTTCTGCAACTGCTTTTGTCTGTAGAAGTAACATACTAATTAAACAAACATGCACTACCTGTATGTTGTATCTGGCAGCAGATTCTCCAGCACACAGTGATTGGTCCTCCCAACAGATAGGGGGAGCTGCTCCCCATAGTCAATATTGTAGCCTGTTATTTCTGCACCATTGCAACAAGGCTCCTCCCACTGCAATGCCAGGCAGGTGAAGGCAGGGCCAGGCATGCTTTCAGGAAGCGTGTCTTCACCTACTACCTCCACCAGCCGTACTGCAGCCGGAACTGATGGTGGCGTTGTCACCATGGCAACGTCCCCAAAGGGCCCTGTGCCTGCGGAATTCACTGCCTGTGTGGAAAGAAAAAAATAATGATACAGATCAAGCAAGAATAAGCTTGAACCTATCAACTCTTACTTGGTGATCTGCAAAAGTGAAATGTCACATTTTATGACCAACATTTAGCAGACAAGTTCATCTGCTATGCCAACCTGTTGGTCCCCAGTCAGTGTATGATCACTACTTTAAAAATAGGAATGAACACAGAAATTAAATATGTCAGAATGAAAGCCAAATTATAGCAAGTAAACAGCAACCATATTAAAAACATATCAGTAAGCTAAGCAAAACAAGTCATTTTCCTTAACTGTGTGTTTTTGCTCTGCTCCAGCTCATCCACACCAGACGCAGGTAGTCAACTAATAATGAAGCTCTTGACACTGAGAAGCATGTGACTGCACAGCTGTGTGTTGGCGCACCAGGTCTAGAACTAAACAGCGTTGGAGGTCATGTTTGACCATAAAAATATCTTTTTGGCAAGAGCAGATCTGTGATTCAGCTATTATTTAAACCCTTACAGGTATAAAACGTTCTTGTTTCAAGTGGAAAACATTCAAAATGCCAATAACATTCACTAAACAGAGAGATTCTGCTGACATGCAAGTCACTCAAAAACTCCTCCATGAACAATCTGCATGTGAAGTGCTACACCAGAAAAATACAGAGAGATGCAAAGCAGCTTTTCAGAGACAAGTGCTTCTCTGTTTATGTAAAGCAGCTCTAAAGCTAAATGAATCTCAGAGCAACAACTGCAGTATTTTGTTGTGGAAAATAACACCATATTAAAATGGGTGTGCTTTGGTATTTTCAAGGGCATCAGTAAACAGAAACAATGTATTGACAGAATTGTGAGCTTTCATAGCAAGTCATTCAATAATTATTGGTTTCCTTTACACAGATTTTATTACTGCCAGCTATAGGCATATGAAGTCCACTAAATGCAGCCAGTGTGACCTTTCTGGAGATCCTTGTCACAGGTAATTACAAAAGAAATGCAGCTAACAGGTCTTACGTAATTATGTAGGCAGTTTCTGGGATGTACATTTACTGTATTTACGTTGTGGAGGGCTATACATTCTTGCTGGGGCTTAGTAGATTCTGTGAGCTGGTCTCTTACCTGAACTCTGCAGTAGTAAACTGTAGCAGGGAGCAGGCCGCGAGCTTCATAACCCTGTGACGGGCCACAGTACGCTAGCGTGAGGGCGCCCTCGGCAGCACCCCACTCCAGTCGGAATTCAGACACCTCTGCCCCGTTGCAGGCCGGGACCTGAGAGACAGGGACACAAACAGTGACATGGATCAGAAGGTGAACAAAGAGCAGGCAAGCAGGAGACACAGGTAAGTGCAGAAAGGGTTAAAGGAACTTCAATTCAATTAGAGCTGCAGCGATTAGTCGACATGATATTTTTAAATCGACATTTAAAAAAATTATTTTAATGAAAGTACCATTATGATTTCTAAAACACTTCAGTTCATTATAATAAAAGTTTCTTTCATATTACTATGTAATTATGGGAGTAATTCAAATTATCACAAAACAAAAAGGTGTTTTTATACTGTGCAAAGTTTGATGGCATACTAGAGGGGCACTACCGCTATGCATGAGCGCCTGAAGAGAAAACACACAGGTGCTATTCTGGATATCTTTTATCCTTGTAGTTGGTGCTATTCTGGATATCTTTTATCCTTGTAGTTGGTGCTATTCTGGATATCTTTTATTCTTGTAGTTGGTGCTATTCTGGATATCTTTTATCCTTGTAGTTGGTGCTATTCTGGATATCTTTTATCCTTGTAGTTGCTAACCTCACTCATTATTAAAGCCATAAATTTGTCTGTCTGTTACCTAACAAGAATAAGTAACTGGGAAAAAGTTTAAGTCAAAATCTGGGCTTATTCTACGTGGACTGGCGGTGTCAGTGTGTGTTTGTACGCATTTGGCTTATTGGAAGTTTGGACCACTGTTGTTGTAAAGTGAAACTAATGAAAAAGACAAAGAAAATAATCTGTGAACTGAAATAAAGATGAAAACTATGTTTACAAAAAAACTGTGGTGGACTTTAATCTGCAGAAAGCTACACCACCAACATCATTTTCCCTTGTTTATCCACAATATTTCCTCTTTTAAAAGATGTTGTGGCTGTGAAGTCTAGGTTCACCGCCACATCAGTGCTTATCGCCATGGTTCCATGGTTTACCAAAACAGTAGCACGGGCTGTTCTGCTAACAGAGTCTAATAGGCATAAGGCTATGATGAATTTATACAGATTACTAACTTCTGGGCGTCACAATACACATCTCATTAATAGGTTAGGAATACTACTAATTTGCTTGTCGAATTGTGGGCAAAAAATAATGCTCGTATAGTGCCAAAAAGCCAGCGTCCATTACCTAAAGCCCTGCAATAACAGCTTGTTGCTGTCAAAAAAATGTACTTAATCTATTTCATGTTCTGGAAGAAAATTACTCATTAAGATTAATCGACCAATCTATTAATCCATAGAAAAATAGTCATTAGTGGCAGCCCCAGATTCAATGCGTTATGAACAGGAGAATCTTTCCCATCTGGATGTCGGAAGGCCATATCAGGATAATATACTGCTCATTGACGAAGACCAACTATAAAAACTAGGGATGCGCTGACTGCAAATTTCTTGGCCGATTCCGATTACTGATTTTTTAGTATGTGTGATCGGCCAATACCGATTTTTCTGATACTGATTTTTGCCCTGAAAACAGCAAATGCATAAAAAAAAACACATTTTCTTCACCTCAAAACTTGATTTTCATAAACTCTTATTAAACTTTACAAATTCAAATAAATTAAACTAAAACAAAACCCCAACTACAACTATACATTAATATATTCTTTAAAATAATAATACGTGCAGCAAGAACACGTGTGTGACATGACATTGGATTAAACAACTCCGGTAGCTCGACACCGGAAAAGTAACTTGGTATAACTTGGTATTCTATGTTGGGCTGAGGTAATTTATCAGATTTCTGAAGCCTCTATCCTCAACTACAGAAAACAGCTTGTCATTTAGTTCCATGAATTCCATAAGTTTCCTTGTAATTTCTTTGCTATTTTCACTGCTTACACCAGGGTTGCCCAATACGCCGATCGCGATCTACTTGTCAATTGCAAAGGTAGTGCGGCCAGATCGTATGGCATAAAAAATAGAGGATGGATGACGCGTTCAACCACGCCAGCTGCTGCCAAACTCAAGCTACCGAGTCGCCTAGTTAGCCTCCAATTTATTTCTACTAAACTTAAGAAACGATATAAAAATGAATGGGGGAGCTGGACCAAGTAAGAAGCCCAAAACCCCCCCTTTCCATACAGAATGGGAGGGGGACTTTTTATTCACCATGTCATATTCGAAGTGTGTTTGCCTCATCTGTCAGTCTACCATCGCTATTCCGAAGGGAAATGTGGAGCGGCATTTTCACACTGTTCATATAAACTACGACATTAACTTCCCTCCAAAAAGCGAGCTGAGAGAGAAAGGTGACGGAACTAAAATCCCATTTCAATTAAAAAATACTTTATTTATTTATAAGGGAAATTATTATTATTAGAAGTAATAGTAGTAGTAGTAAGAATAATACTCTATATATTTACAAATAAATATGTCTTGCATTATAGCAGGTAGATCATTTAGACTTTTTGACTGGTCATTTATAAGTAGCTCACAAGCTGAAAAAGTGTGGGCACCCCTGGCTTATTCCAATGAAGAGTAAAAACTGCTGGCGGGCAGATGGTTTCAAACATGCTTTGCTAGCTTCTTCAAACAGAGTGTGTTCACTGGGGCGACGTGTTTTTAAATGTCTACATTTGTGTTAAATGCCTTTGCATAGGTTCCCTCCACGGCGTACCTGCTACTTAGACTTGCTGCTTATAGCGAATTTTGCATCCGCTTGGCTTGCACTGAACAATTTCCGAATTACGGACATTTTTGCGTGTCTGAAAGTGCACACGACTGCATATATACTTATTGTGCATGCGCAAGATCGGTTCGTAATCGGAAATATGTGAGACTGATCACCAATCAGGCCGAAAATCTGCCCATTCTGATCGATGGGTGCATCTCTAATAAAAACCCTTTATAAAGATCCAGAATTCTAATTTTCCCTGTGTCAGGACATTTGGCAGCCTTTGTGCTGTGTAAAGCTACTATAAGATATTTTGATATTTGACTTTAATGTAAGAATATCCGATTATTCTATGGAATACTCTGACAGGTTATAATTAAAAATTTCCCTAAAAAGGGTAAATATAAAAGATGCCTGAAGGCTGTTTCGCAAAGTGTATGACCTTAAAAAGTACTGCTTTTCAAGCCAAATTAACTACCCTTACAGTGTTAAATCACGACTATTACATACATTTGTTTCAGACCAGGAAGCTACCTCAGGGAACATTCCCTTTCATGTGTGTGGTGCTGCTGGATCATGCCAGTTTGTTTTTGAGCATTTCACACTGCATAACGGTCGCCAGCTAGTGTGGAGAAACTGCCAGGCCTCTCTGACTGTTTTGACTGCTGATAACAGTTGCGATTTTCTTGCCTTCCCCATTTTTTCCCACTCTCAGTCTTAAACATGCAGCTGTCACTGTTACCGCACTGCGCTGAGAATACAAAGTTCTGTAATTACCCCATTTGCAGAAGTGTCCAAGTGCCTTTAATAGATTATACTCATGACATCTTTTACTTACATACCATTTTACCATCAGGCCTGAATTAAATATTGCACATAGGAGTCAATAACTTACTAAATCTTCCATATGCAGTTTTTCCCAAGATACTGAAGTTATTGGCTATAATGCACTCATCTCTTGCCCAGACTAATCAATTAGCCTGCTTTGAAAGCTTAGCTAACAGTTCTGTCAAGACCTCCCATTAATGGTTACCATTAAACCTGTAGTGTGTCTGCAATGTCCTGAACCCCTATGTAAGAAAGTACATCAAAGTGCCACTACCACGGCGCAAATTTATATTGAGAAAGCGTTACGGTTCACGAAGCAAGTCGTATCCATGAGGGCAAAGACAGGCATCTCAGCGAACTGGCCTGGACCCCCCAGCAAGCGCGAGAGGTTGCCACGGTCAGAGACCGAGCTGCCGACGGCTGTCCTGAGGCCCTCACCTCCCAGCTGGCCAGCACACAGCTGGCTGTCTTCAGGCTGAGCTCCGGAGGACCACACTGCTCTGGTGGCCCTGGGGCTGTGGAGAGCTGCTGCATGTCCGACAGTGGACCCCACTGCAACACAAAACCAGGACACTAAAGGTACCCTGGAGAGACCCGATTCACTCAAATACAGCACAAAACCCATCGTATTAAAGCATAGTACATATGGTATAGCATAACTATCCAATACTGCTATAAAATGTTGGTGTAGAAATAAGAATTATAGCTCTTTATAAAGTAATTTTGAGTTAATCAAATCATATCTAAGTATTTTCCTGAGTGTAGTACAGCCCCCCCCTGGGAGGCCCAGCCCAGACAGACTAGGTTGTGGCTTTGGTCCCCATACAGGATGCCGTCGTTGACTTATCCTGGGCTGCAGTGATGCTGCATGTAAAGTAGGCCAATCCTGAAATGCACGCGCAACACATTATTAAGCGTCACACATGAACTCAGTGCTAGGACAAAGTGCAAGTGCTCACCCCGGCCTGGTTGGCTGCTTTCACCCAGAAACAGTATGAGTGACCGGGCAGCAGGTGGCTGGCAGTGCAGTCAGTCTCCAGGCCCTGGTACAGGGGGCAGCGGGGCCCCTCCGCAGACTCCGCCATTTCTACCGTATACTGGCATATGGACGCGCCACCGTCCCACACGGGGGGTGCTGTAAGTGGTGGGACAGGGGTGGAAGGGTTTTCAAAGGGCAATGTAGCTGAATAACATTTCGATACACTCTGTCTGAGGAAACACGGGGGGGGGGGGGGGGGCAAATGCAATTTGCGTGTGGGGTGGCATCTCACCCCAGGTCAGGGGTATCTCCCGTGCCTTGGCCTTCCCCCTGAGTTGCAGCGCCTGGCACGGCCCAGGAGGCACAGGAGCCGTCCGCACCGAGAGGACGTCTGAGACCTAGTAGGGAGGTGGATAAACAGCAGGCAGGTCAGTGGGCGGCTAGGCCCTCCTCCCCAGGGTATTGACTGGGCATGAGCACACTGCCCACCTGGCTCTGTCCCCCAGCGCTCTGGCAGTAAACCCTTAGGTTGTAGCAGGTCCCTGGCTCCAGGCCATCGCACTCATGTTCCCTCTGTGGCCCAGTGTACACCACGGTCCACGGGCTCCCTGAAACACAGGGAATAAATACATGCTTACAGATTGCAGAGTGGGTGTAATGCCTCTGAGGAGCCCCGTCTGGGGACGAGCGTGAATGAACGCCCGCGTTATCACTCGGCAGTCTCACCCCTGTCACACGGACTCATCTCTAGCACGTACTGCTTGATCTCAGAGCCGCCGTCATCTTTGGGTGTGTCTGTAATAAAGGATGCGAGAGCTGACCGCAGGCCCTGTTGCGGGTCTGTGTGAATGACTGCGCAGATTTTGGCAGCTAAGGGGGATGCTGTCACGAGGAAGGAAATCCTGCCTTCACGGCGGGGGTAGTGGTGTGCGAACCACTGACGTGGACAGAAAAGTAAGAGAGCAGACGCTCACCCCAGGCCACGCGAAGGCAGTGCGGCTGCGCTGGGCCCTTCAGAGCGGGCCGGCCGGGGGCACCGGGCCTGTCAGGTAGGGTGATGAATTCCACTGCCGTGCTGGGCTGACTGCGACCTTCCGTGTTAGCTGCTAGCACCTAGCAGTGACACGAGCACGGTCACAACACAACCGTCACGCTGTGAAGTGATGCCATAACCGGAACAGAACATGCCTGAGACATCCATGTCCATACACGGTGCCTGGCCCAAGAAGGCTTTACCCATAATCCCAAACCAGAGGATGCTTACCCTAAACTTATAGGCCGTGCTCCTTCGGAGGCCTTTTACAGTACAGGAGAGCTCCTCCCCGTTGTGTTTGGGCTTGAAACCATAGCCCTGTGAGCATGGATGAACAGAATTTGATTAAGCCAATCCAAAAACAGCACTAGGGGGAAAAAAAAAAAAGTTAGATATGGAGCCCTCAAAACATGGTGCAGACTTGAGCATCATCTAACCGTTCCCTCCTCCTCCATTTCCAGGGTGTAGGTACACGCATCTCCAGAGGCAGGCCCACAGGGGGCGCTCCATTCCAGGGTCAGCCAGGACACGCCTGCGGCAGCCAGGCGGGGGGGTGCTGGCGGCTGGGGAGCACTGCCGGCGGTGCAGCATGTTAGCACCTCGCTGAAAGGGCTGCGCACAGACACGCACAGTCACACAGAGCGGAGGTCACACGTCAGTCCGCAGTCACATGATCCGGCGGCAGGTAAACCCGGCGTGGCCAGGCGGACGGCGGGCAATACCTCATCCCCACGTCATTCTTAGCAGCTATTCTGAAGGAATATTTCGTCGAAGGGCTCAGTCTGATGATCTTGTACTGTTTGGCATGCCCAAAGTAAATCTCCTTGAAGGCATTTTGCTTTCCCTGGAAAACGGGACAGGAGGAACCGGCATGACGGCAGGGAGTTCTCTACGAAAAGGTGGGGGAGCACTTGGGATGTTCAACAGTGGGACAACCTGGTAATTTCTCGTCAAATAAAAACAAAGAATCTTTAGACATATGGAGACCTTGCATGTCCAGCAGATTTTTTGCAATACGTAATCCATACTGTCCCATTAAGAAACTCTGTTTCTTGTGCTGATGGAGACCACAGTCCTACTTACCTCATCATACTCTAGGAGATACCCTGTGATCTTTGAGCCGTTGTCGCTGGGTGCCTGCAATGTGAAGGGACACCCTTACTGTTTGGCACAGTGCTTCTGGCCGCCGCCCGCGGCCTCAGGGAGCGCAAGCGGCCGTCTGCGTACCTTCCACTGCAACACCAGGGAGCTTTTGCTGCGCACGATGAGCCGGGGAGTGGCCGGGGCATCCGGGGGGGCGCTCTGTGTGGTGAAGCCGGCTGCCTCAGAGGCGGAGCCCTTCACAGAGCCGCAGGAGGCGCAGACCCTGTGAGCCGGGGCCGCAAACACAACACGTGCACGTCAGCTTGTGTCCGGCAACCAGCGAAGGGCTTGTTAGCGGACATCGTGCGATGGCTGCCTCTTACCTGACGTGGTAACCTGTGGCCGGTCGCAGGTCTTCCAGCGTGAAAGAGGTCTCCCCACCCCTGAGAAGGCACAACCATCGCATTTCTCCATAGCGGACTTTCATTCAAGGCATGCATTTACATAAACACAGACACTACAGCAGAATGATAATGGTTCATTTTCTTGAATGAGTGTGAATTACCGCAGCCGAGAGAAGAACCACAGCTTCGCGCTTCTACCCACCACTACGCACGTGAATTTGACATTGGGAGGGTGGCGTAATACTCACACATATACAGGGGTGAAACTGCCCTCGGTGCCGCTCTGAGAGAAAGCCAGCTCATAGCTGAGGATCAGGGGTGCCTGGGCATTGGGGGCGTCCACATTCCGCACGCCAGCTGGGGAGGCCCAGGACAGGTCGGCCGAGCAAGATGTAATGCTGTGCACCTGAGGAACATACGCATTTTTTTACTTTATATATATAATTCACACTTGAAGGCTACAGTGGTTACGGTTTAATTAGGTTTTTACGAAAAATCTGTATCATCAGGCTTATCACGTAAACCTTATGTTGGGGTGGGGGTCTACTCACAGTGGGTTTGTTCATGCTGGAAAGCAGCTCCATCACTGTCTTTATTTCAGTCACCACGTCTGTATGGCAGAAAAAAACAAAAAGAAAATTATAGCTTTGAAACAGACCTGGCTGGAAATGGGGTCATAGCAGTCGGCCAGCAGATGGCGCACCTGCGCACGCTTGCAGATCCGGACGGACAACCTCACCGGCATTCTCTCGGTCCGGTGGCGGCGACGCCGAGGACTTGCTGGGGAGTTTGGGTTTCGTGGGCCCCGGGGAAGCTGCTGACGTGGCTCCGCTCTTGTTGTGCCCGTTGTGGACGGGGGCGGGGGGAGGGCCCTTGAGCGGGGATGACGGGGGGCTACGAGAGACCCGCACATTGCTACTGGCGTTCAGGCGGCGGTGTAGGTGTTCCTGCGGCTTGGCGGCACGCTCGTCCCGTGGCGGCAGAGACACGCCATGACACGGCACATCTGCGCAAAACACACACGCAGAGCGTGAGAAAAAAAAATATACGTGCATGTAAATATAGGGGACAGTTAAAGAAAAATTTTAACCAATGGAAGCAAGCAGAACATTTGCTTGCAAGACTATCACCTTGCTCGCTGTACATCTGTGGAGGGGGAAGCTGATGAACAAAATGGGGGGCCATCTCTCTGGGGTAGATGGCGTGCTGGTGGAGCATCGCAGGGTGGGGGTGGAGGTACTGTGGCACGTGCAGCGGAGGCAGGGGCATGGAGGGGTGGAACTCGGCGGCATGGGGCAGAACCACCACTTTCCGCATGCCGTTCTCCTCCACCACCTCAAAGGGCAAACAGCAACACAGTCAGGAAGAACAGGCTGAGCTCTGACTCAAGGAAACAGTTTACAAAAGGTGACATGGGTGTATTTTACAGTAATCTGCAGGGTGGCAGAACTGCTTTGTTTAATGGAAAAAAAGTCACAGCTAAATATATATTTTTTTAACTCCTTAGGTTAGGTCATTCCAGATGGAGCTTAAACTGACACACAGAATAGAGAATAAAAATAACACTTTTGCAACTCTACTTAGTTTAAAGGAATCCTCAGGCTCACAGAGCAAAGCACATCAGTACGTGTGGCCAAGTTTCAGTGGCACTAACCAGAGCCCAGCTGAGCTACACGCTTATGGAATTACACACACAGGACTGGTACTAACCTGAGACATGTAGCCTGGGGGCACAAAGATGGGAGGCATGGTGCCATTGGGGGAGACCATGGGCACATGTGCTGGACCTGGAATTACCAGATGGAGGGCTCAGCACATCAAAAGGAGGACCTGGGAGCATGCAGCTACTCTGCATTTTGTGGAACCAAGCCCCACCTGTGATGCATTGGACATGCCCATCCTCTGTACGGATCGTGAAGGTCTCCCCAGGATTCACCTGAACCAGGATCATCTACAGAAGAACCAAAGGACACTTTCATACAGACCAAACATGGCAGAGACCGTGGAAGACGGCGGAATGAGTCAATGCCAGTTATACAGAAGACAAGTCCATTGCAATATTTTCATCCCTGAATTACACTCATCAACAACAAAATTAGCAGGAAACTGGAGATACGTTTTCTGATGGATAATGTCAGAACATCTGTGAGATGTATCCCGAAACAATCAAATCCAATCAAATATACAGCAAAAGTGTTAGTGTTCTATGAGCCGCCTAAAAGGCAGCAAGAAAAAATCCCTTTGGACAGAGTGATCTTGCTCTGTGCCATCAAGAGTGCTGTCTTCAGTGGCTTCAATGGCGAGCGATGGGCTCAGGTGGCGTTTGGCAAACACTGGTCTGCCCTGGGAAGTGTACACCAGGCCTGATGCTGCACTGCACAGACCCTCCCTCCCCCAACAACCCCTGCATGCGCAAAACATGCCCCCCCCCCCCCAAACACATACTGCCTGCATCCGTTTCTGCAGTCAGTGCACCAAAACTATTATGAAATCTCAAATCCCTGTACATGCACAACAAACGCGTATACTAGCATTGCGTGCAGGTGCGATAAGGAACACATCTTCTGGATTCACCTTACAGAAGGCACTGTCAGAGTGATAAACTACAACATACTCCAACTAAAAATCCAAACATTCCTTAAATTCCCATTACAAAGAACATCTAAACTAATCACTCGTGAATGTTTCAAAAAGTGAAAACTCAATGGAAAACCTGCAGATAATTAAAACCTTAAACAGCATGACTTCCTGATTTCAGTGATATTCTGGGACACGAATACAACATTCAGATAAATGACGAAGTAGTCGGCAAAATAACTTTTAAAGGACTGGTTCACCCTCCCTTTACAAACAAAAAAACAGTGGTAAATGCACTTCAACAAATACAGCAAACAGCATGGCAGAAATACAGTTAAAATAAAGACCTAACACAGGCTGGCAACTGGCCAGAGACATACAGACAATGTAAAAGTAATAAGCAAATATATTCGGGAATCCTCTAGCAGATAGAGGACATTACTTTTTGCATATCAAGTTTGGATATTGCCACCCAGTAGGGGCAACAAAAAAAGGTGTTTTCTGCTAATAAACAACATCCTCCAATAGACCAACTCTGACACAAATAACTGCACAAAGATTAACAGCCTAAGTATGTATACTTTGATAAGCACTGTTGCAAAGCTCCCCTGGGGCACTGATTTGTGAGGCTCTGGGCAAGCGGAATGAGTGAGTGAATGTGTGTGTATGTGTGTGGACACAGTGCGGGAAAAGGGGAGAATGTGAAGAATGCAGGATACAAACGGTGCAAGAGGGATAAAACTATGCAAGGAATTTGCAGTCCAGCCCCCAATGCCACTGCCATTCCTCTAAGCTGGAGCCCAAATCAGACCCAAGCGTGGGTGTGTGTGTGTGTGTGTGTGTGTGTGGGGGGGGGAG
>JAODUD010000002.1:13518392-13532130 GCA_026784285.1 Stomatorhinus walkeri
GGGGGGGGTGGGTGGAATTAGTGGTGGGGACACAGATACAACTGATTCTATCAAACAGCTTAACAAGGCCAACGCTGAAATGCATGCACAAACTATTGATCAGCAGGAATACAAACTAAATAAGGCCTCGGGATCCCTTAGGCTGTTCCGTAACACCTCTGCATAGGACCTGTAAGGTGAGCGTGTATATGAGGGGCTGTAATAAGGACGTCTGTGGAGACAGCATGACATCACACAGGCAATACAACGATGGGCAGGCTTGTGGGATCAATGCCAACCACCTCACCACAGAAAGAAAGGCAACAGGGAGCCCGCAGGGACAAGCAAAAACAATACTTATAGAATATGTTTAAGAAGATGAACAGGAAAAGTGAAAGATGTGCCCCCAAGGGAGGAAGCCTCACCCCTTCCCTCACAATGCCAAGGCTTCATCTTTACAATGCAGCCCGAGCAACACCAAGGGGAAACCCCCAGGATGACACTATGAAAACCAAGTCTCTATCCCTGGATACTTTTCACATCAAGCTGAAGGTTACTTCTTATAGGCACAGACCTCAGAAGTCTCCACAGCCTTACTGAGTTGCAGGTCCCCACCAATCTGCCTGAACAATAACTTCACCCTCAACACTCACACCAAAACTTCGAGTTGCAAATGGAAGGGCATCCTTGAGTAGACAGACTGACAATTGTGACCAAGAAAGTATCAAACAACGGCAACTTAAATTTTCCCAATAGTCCAGTCGCTTAAAAACCATGTAGAAAAAAAACTTATTCATATGTTATTATGTATGCTCTAAAAATGTATAACCTTTTCCTAGTCATCATATTACAGAACAGCTGTCTAAACAATGTTGGTAAACAAATACAAAGCATCTAAGTTCCATAAGTAATCAACTCTCATGTCAGCTGCACAATCCAGTTTTATGATGCAGTGCTTATATCCGTGTATAGGAAAATGGTAACTGGTAATCCGCTGACCACTCTTACTTTTTTTTCCTTTTTAATTCAATGGCTCTGAGGGGGTAGGGCCATCCTGGGAAGGGGAAACAGGTGACTACAATTGAATTCAGGCCACCCGCACTGGTCTGCGGATTCAGTTTTAATCTTGCGCATGCTGGGTTTTTTGTACCCAGTAACTGCAACAGAACATCTGTCATTCTGAATCTCAAGGCAACAAGTCCAAGTTCTATCCCCCCCCCCCGTTATTCACATGCCCTAGTTTCCCCTCTTACCCACCGAAAAGACTATGTTTCTTCTGTTTACTTTCTGTGTTGAGCTGGACCTGTCCCTGGCCACTCCCTGGGGAGCAGTAGGGCTTGCAAAGGCCCCTCCCCCAATAAAGGCGCTGCTGATGACCCTATCCCCACATCACGTGTTCTGCTGAAAGCCACTCTCTAACTAATTAATGGCAAGCTGAGAGCAGTTCGAAAAGCACCGTTTGCTTTCTTTTTATTGGCTAGAAAGAAAAAAAAAAAAACCCACACCCCAAAACACTTCTCCCACTCCACAAGCATGGCTGTGTATAGGAGCATGATGTGCAGGGCCTGGTCGCTTTCTCTGCGGCAGGCAGGCCGACAGGGCCATCCACACTGTTCCGGATGTGTGCACTTCCAGCCCGTCTCCCCCCCCTTCCCCCGGCTTTACTGGAAATGGCGCTGGCAAGGCACTCGCCTGTCAGGAATGCAGACGGGGAGCTGTAGAGGGTTTGTGGGGGTGGGCGGACTAACCAATAGCCCTCTCCCCCTTTTCCACTCTGCCTGCACCCTGCCCAGCGGGAGCCCCCGGTACTGAGGTGGGCAACAGTCAGGGGCCATCTGTTTATGCAAAGTCTTGTTTTTAATCCTTTCAACACCAAAACAAGCATCTGCTAGTTACATGTGCAAGCATTCCTGCGTGCATGTTTGCACCGTTCAGTGCATTTTTGTGTGTTTCTGTGTGTGCGTGTGTGACAGAGAGAGAAAGAAAGAGCGTGAGCACGTCTGTCTTCCTGTTATTCCCAGGTTTCCTTCTTAGGTGACAAAAGGAAGTGGTCGATTAACTGTTGGGATAACTTCCACTGCTGATTTGCTGCCTTAAAGGTTTGGACGCCACTGTAGGTGTGTCCCACATTGTCTTGCTTTTTAAGGAGAGCAGTGGGTGGAACAAATTAGCAATAAGAATGAAAACCACTCTCATGTGCACAGACCTCTTGATTTAAATCACCACTTCCAGTACATCCTGTTGGAATGGTTAGGTAATTGCAGTTTTGCAAGACATGCCATGTTTGAGAGACACAGGAGAACGACTTCCTTGTCAGCAGCAACAGAGGCACCACATCAGTTGTACTCAAGTCAATAGTTTTTTTTTTTTTTGTAAGAAATTCTGGTTATGGGGTTGCAGGACTGTTATAAATCTTATTCCTGTCCATTTAATTCCCCTAGGACACTTTTGCCTCAGTTACGCCTACGACAAAGCTTCATATTTCATTTACCCTACTTGAAGAAAAAAATGTTTCTTAATTGACTACAAACCTACATTTCCAATAGTGTTGAACCGATGCCTGGATGTACTAACAAACGTGGGAATTTCATTTAAAAGCCTTGGAAAATGTGCATCATATAACCCATACGTTTCATCCGATGGTTAGGGGGACGATGAGCATTTCGTACTGTTCAGAGTCATTGAGAAGGGCATGTTTAGTCCGACACTTTAATGCAAGCATGGTTCCTCACCTGCTGCATGCCATCTCCATTGAGCATGTGAGGAACAAGAGACACGTCAGACAGCATGGGCGTGGTCTCTAGAGGGGGGTGCGGCTGGTCCGTCATCATGGTAAAGCAGAGCATTCATTGACACCAGCTCCTGGATGAGGTGGAAGCAAACAAACGATATGTACCATTAGGTGGCTCCACAGAAGAGAAAAAGTATAAGCGGACCGGCAGAACAGCGCAGCCAGACAAGTGGTCAGAATGACAAGTGTCAGCATGAGCAGGTGCACTGCAACATCTCACCGGTCCTTAATATTGTGTTTCAACCCTCCATTCACTAACTTCTGAGGTTGATGACCCTATGTACACAAATAAAAACACAGCCTGGACTGTAAACAGGAAGCCCCCATCAACTATAAACATACACATTATGATAGACATGCAGATGTACATCAAGCAAGTACTCCCAGTAGATCTTTAAAATCCCCCTTGGTGCTGCAGCTTACTCCTGAGCAGAGGAATGGAGTGTCAGAGTAACAGGGCAATCAAACAGCTCCTTCCCTCCCAGGAGATGAGGGTAGCTCCCTGTCAATTGCCTCCACTGTGTTCGCTGACCCTGTCCGCCTATCAGCTCACAGCAACAGACATAACAATCCCATGGCTCCTTGGCCCAGGGACGCTAAACATAACAGTGCTCAATGGTACGTTCAGATAGACAGCCACCTCTTAAGAAAGCTTATCAGTAAAACTTGATAGAGCCCATGGGTGCACAAATTTAAATTGATCCTTCAAATTCTTCATAAAGGGAGACAAGACACTTCTAAACGTTTTGCCTTCAAAAGGGCCTTCATCACAAGGTTAAAGTTGCTTGGGAGGAGACCTCACCGCATCCTCAATACCAAAAATGGACTGGAAAACACCAGCAAGGATGTTGAACAAAAAGGGCAGCACGTAAAAGCATTAACACACTCCCTTTAGCAGACAGATCTACCTTACATACAACAACACACCGGCACCTCCGTAAATAACTGCTCGTTTAATGTTGCTTTCAGTGGGTTAAGGAATATATGACCAGGCATTTGGAATGTAGTAAAAGTGCTTTATTGACAAAAAATACAGGTCCAGAAAAGTCTCTCTGCCAACTCCATTGAACATGACAAGTTCAAAGACTGCATTTCCCCCTCCATTTGTGGCAAGCTTCTCTCCTCAAAGAGAAACCCTGACACTGCCAGGCACCCCCAATACCACCCACCTCCCATGTGGTCTCAACTTCCATACAATAAGTCTTTGACACCCTGCATCCACATGCCCACCCACCCCGGGGCTTTGCTTCCCAACAAATGCCAGCTATTGCATACTGCTCTAATTTTTTTCCCCAACAAATGCCAGGAACAATGATTGCAAACACTGTGATGATCATAAATGCCCATGTCTACGTGCCCTCTTTGGTACTACAGATCTCCGTGAGCTATGCCACCTACAGGATGCCCTGCCCACTCCCAGGCCGGACGACTGCAGCCACAGGAAGGAAAAGTCACAGGAGAAGACAAAAAAGAACTTTAATCACTTGGGGGTGGGGGGGTGGGGGTGGGTGATGATGAACTAACTCATCCTTGACACAGTTCTCCAAAACTGTTTGAACAGACTAATAATTAAACTCAACAGTTCTTTGAGGATCTAAATAGAACAAATAGGTTTTGCATTTAAGTTAACCTCATAAGGACTTCTCTTTCCAGTCTAATTTCAGAGAAAACATCAGTAGCTAAACAAATGGAAACACTACTTTTCTATTCCTTTGAAAACGTACAGATGAAATTTAATTTCACATCTTTAAACTAAGACATGGCAAATTCAAGAGAGCAGTCATTAAATTAACATAAACCTTTAAGTCCCCACCATACACATTATGCTAGTTAGTGAGGCATACTTGCAAACATTAAACCAAAATAAACCAATTAGACCCCAACCAGAAAGAACATCTATTTATAACCACAGCCTAAATTCAAGTCTTTCTGCTGAATATAAATTTTCTTTTACAATTCCTTTGATCTTAAATAACTTTAACATAACTTATAATTGACATGTGTACTCCAACTGACAAAGAGCACTAAGAACAACCAACGCCACAATCTTGAGCACGCTAAGAACATTTTAAAGCCTAGGATGGCAATAAGCACAAGATGCCTTGTTTGTAGCAGAAATTAGAAGATCAAGACAGGGTATCACTTTTCCCATATTTCTGAGGTCGGCAGCCCCAAATGAGCACTTCCTATTCCGTATAATCCTTTTTCTAAACTAAGCAAGGAGATGACAAACTGCAGTGAACAAAAAATTGGGACTGTAAATATTCATAGAACATTTTTATCCCATTTTTCACATCCTGAGAAACTGACCAGTTTCCTGTAACATAATTAGCTGCATGTCTTTCCTGCTGTGCACCTCCGGCCTGCACTGAATCCAAAGGCAAACGGGTCACCCCAGGAAAGATGCAGGAGGCAATGCCCTGCAGTTGCATCTTCAATAAGTATACTGTACCCCAGTCCCTTGCAAGTCAACTTAGCATCATCCTGACAAGTGCTTCAAAACCATTTTATCCCTTCACTACTACTACTTCTGCTTCCTCTAGCTTGCTGGCTTACGTACTTTTAGGACTCTTTTAAACCTTCCGTTGCAACTAATGTTCTTCTGCACACCCAAGAAATACAAAACAATAGCTAGAGGCACATAAATAAAAAGAATCAATACTATAACACTACTACATAGGATTATGAGCTACCTACTGAGCTGAAGCTAACCAATCCAGGTTTACTTGGGGAAAAACATTCCAGTGAGTTGTTGGGCTACTATTCTAACAGTCTAGCCATCCTGTTACCATCAGCATGCATTTCGGCAAGACCTTACATTGCCTTGGGGAGTCTTTATCAAAACACTGGGATTATTAAACCCACTGTAAACCATGGATCAATTAGATTAAACTCAACCTCTGTCTCAATAACCGGAGTAGAAGAATCAATTTGGCAGTTGAGGCTTTATTCCATGGGTCCATCAACACACATCTATTCTCAGTTCTCCATCTCCAATGTATTCCGCATATCACACATGGCCTTGCTACATTTTAGATTAAAATATCACCACCATTCAGCATTCCTATTAATCCACAAGTTACCTATTTTCATAACATAACCTTTCAATCCCCGCAAAAAGAAAAAAAAAATCACAAAAAATCTTACTCAATTTCTCCATCACAATTTCTTGTTTCAGGGACAAATACAGCAAAATGCATACAGTGTCAAAATAATCATGGAAACAAAATTCTAAGTTGTAAAAACGTAATATATACCTGTGGCACATATAAAGCATAAAACTATACCGAGCATACACATGTGCAGTACGTTTCACTGATGATTTCTTAATTCATTACATTCACCAATGCATTTTTATTTAATGTCTGGATGCTCCTGCTGTACTCCATGAACACGCTAAAATATCACTACTATTAAAGGGCACCAAAAGCAATTTTATTCTACTTACACTTGCTCATTTTACTTCACATAATGTGTGAGCCTCCACATAGCAGTCAGGATCATCTGAGCTGCGAGATCACGGAGGACGCCGCCATCATTTTATTGCATCACAGTATAACACAACGTCATCTAATGAAAAAGCTCCGCCAAAGTAGTTATAAAAGACGATAATGCATCGTCATCTTAAACACTCTGTCAATAAAACGAAAACTCGGGTCACAAATGGGGTCTCGGAGTAAAAGGGCATTTTCGCACGGAAATTTACCCAGCTGATATCGCTGACCAATTTTCCATCATTGAAAGCATACGTGGCATTTACCAGACAATGCTAAAATGGATATTCCCGTGCAGCAAACTAGCATGCTAGCATTTAATCTCCCTTTCAGCAAATGGTTTGCATTTTTTTTTCGTTAAAAAAATGTTGTAACATATCGCATTTCAACTCACAAGATTAAAAAAATGCTGTTTATTCTCTACAGCCAAAACCTCGCCACATAATCCTGTTGGCTAACCACCAGCATGGATTAAACTGTTTTCACATAAAACATTTACAACTGAGTCGCTTAAAAAATGTTTCTTAATTCTAACAAATGAATAATTAACAACATAAAGTGCTTACTTTTATTGTTGGGTAGCTACAGCTAAATAGCCAGCTATCTCCTCCTAGTAGAAAAGAGGTAATAAAAACTACAAAGTAGTTTAAGAATATGTATTTCAACACGTGCACCTAGTTAGACACGCTTTTATTATTTGTAAGAGCTTAACGGCGCGTTTTACCTGCTAAGGAAGACACAGTGACACATTCCCACCACACATCCCCAAAATAATGTTTAGGCTAGCTTAGCCCACGTAGCCGATTCTAAGAGAAAGAAAAAAAAAAAACAAAAAAAAATCCTGGCTTACACTTAAACGAAATGGCCTTTTCTCGGTCCTAACTAGCTATTTTACCAGTTGGCCGAATTTAGACACCGTTTCTGACTAGTCTTCCTGCACGCGAGCGTCCCGAGGCGTCCCACGCACGCGACGGAGCGGCGGATAGCCGCCTAGCTCGAGACACGGAGACTATCTAGAAAATCTCTGATTACCGCAATAATGCCAGAGTGCAGCAGGCGGCGGGGCACACTTCGGTAAAGCTGAGCTCTCATGTGATTGCTTAGAAAGCCAGTAACGAAGTAACGGCAAGAATGCTTTTTTTGGTACGCCGAGACTGTATTTTTATTTCCCTTTTTTCCTGCAGCGTATTCCCGTTCTCTTCCCAGCTCCCGAAGGGAATAAACTGAGACTGACGCACCGTGCCTTGCCTACACCGCCATCACGCAGCTTCCACGAGCATGCGCAACTCGGATTCACGAGGCGTTGAGCCCCTCGAGCTACCCGAGGGTCACTCGGATCGCGCTCCCGCTGCAGCGCGTTCTATGGTCCTGCACTTGAATATTTTGAAGGGGTCTGCAAGATTCAGCGCCCCATATCTATTCACGTTCTATCAGTGTTTTTTTTATTCCAAAAGCCTATAGAGAGAAAATTTCTATTAAATGAAGAAATAAAGCCTGTTCATTTCTGTTATTTATTGTATAGTGTACCCATAATAATAACCATGTCTCAACTATTAACGGTATTGATTGTAGATTTGTTATATCTATTTTTTCCATATATTATAAAATTCTTCCTTCTGTCACGTTTGTAACTCTTCAAGAAGTCGAATAGGTCTCTGGACCTTTTGCTGTCCCATATTAATAAAGAACCAATGAGAGCACCCAGAAAACGCCAGTAAGTTAGCACACTGACGATCGCAAAACTCTACTATTTATTTTCTCCACCTGATGGCAGAAGTGCACTTTTTGCCATGGTTTTGGTTTATTCCTTATCTCGCAGCTTCGTTAAAGAACAGTGATGCACTATCTCCTTTTATTTTCTTGACTCCAGCTGTGCACGTTTTCATTTCTGTCTTTTACTCAATACAGGAAATATATTTACCTGAAATGTACTTACCTGAAGGTAATAAAAGTTATAACGAGAACGTTTTAAAATGAATTTGAAAAAGCACTTCTTTACACAGCATGCAGTTAGAGTATGGAATAATATTCCTGCTAGTGTAGCACAAGCTGAAACCCGGGGTTCTCTGAGCTATTAGTTAAGTTCTCCCCAGACGAATCTGATGGACCGAATGGCCTCCTCTCTATCGTTTGCAAATTTCTTATGCTCTTATATTAATACTGATTAACAGGACAGTAAATGTGGTGAATGAGAGGGTCAAGCTGGAGATCTAGGTACAGCAAAATGAGGACCAACACCAGCCACATGCTAGCTAGATAACTTGCAGTATAGTGGAACACAGTCAGGACTAAAAGGTTGAATCTTCTTCAGCAGATTTGACTCTCACTTGCCGATCCAGCCTCTGTGTGCCAGTTGAGGAGATTTGGGGGTCTCACTACCCCCTTCCTTCACATGTCCCTGAGACCTCCCCACTGAAGACACCACTCCCTACGTCTCCTCCCCCATCCCACTTCTCACTCAGTCTGTTACTGCTGCCCAGATCAGGAAAGTTCTGGAGAAACTCCACAAAGGCAAGGCTGCAAGGGCTACTGGAATCACTTCCACGGAGCAGAAGACATGTGCCAGCCAGTTTTGCAGGGTCCTTCTCCACCTGTTCTTCCTCTAGTACTCTTAAGAACTACAAAATCAGTTGACTTTTGAGACACTGGTCCTGAATCAGCTGTGACCCATGGTCACAGAACACCCGGATCCCTTGCAGTTTCCCCACCAGACACGCATAATCGTGTATGATTCTCCGATCTACATGCTCCAGAGAGCCTACACCAGCAGTGCCCAATCGTATCCGCAAAGGGATGGTGTGTATGCAGGTTTTTGGGGTAACCTTTAGGTCAGCAGTTCAAACCCAGGTGTGAGGACTCTTAAGCCAATCAGTCCTCTAATTAGTAATCTAATTAGGGAGCTGCAGCAAAAACCCACATACACAGCAGCCCTTTGCATATAAGATTGGGCACCCCTGCCCTAAACCCTCAAAACCCGCCACACACCGGACCTTTGGGGATACGATTGGACACCCCTGCCCTACACCCGCATACACGCCGGCCCTTTGCGGATACGATTGGGCACCGCTGGCCTACACCCGCATACACGCCGGCCCTTTGCGGATACGATTGGGCACCGCTGGCCTACACCCACGTGGACAAAGCAAAGCACCATAGTCAGGATTATTTTCTTTGAGTTCTCCTGGGCCTTCAACAACATCCAGACTCACTGACCCGAGAACAAGTTCAGGGCATACTTTCATGACATTCCAGGACTGTGGATCAGAGATGGTGGATCTTGTCTCCCTCCTCGCAATGGACTTTGAGCGAAGCACCAGCTCATGGCACCCTCAGAAGGTTTCCAAAGAGTCCTTTGTATTGACAGTAGTGGTAAGCTGGTCCAGGAGGTTAATGGAGAAATTTGTCTTATGGTTCAGGCAGAACATCAGCAGAAGGAAAGGGGTTGGTTGTAGATTTCTGGTGAAACCATTCATTGCCTGGTCTATCTACGTAAAAAACTATTAACATGACACACGTGTTGTGAAAGGCATGTATAATGTATAGAATGTAAAAAATGCCCAAGTTCAGTCAGTCATTCAAAGCAGTTTTATTGGTATGCCACAAGTTGCTGATAAAAAAAATCTTGTACAAATCTTACACAATCAATGAAAAAAAATTACTGCAGTGAAAATTTGTAACATCATTGTGTATAACTTGACATTTTGGTTCCTCATTTTGAAAGCTGTTGTGAAACAGGTGAAGGCATGTAGAAGGGCAAACTACGAGCAAGTAGCTTCTCTTTACATATGATCTGCTACCCCAGGCAGCACAGCGCACAAGTCTGGGGTTCACCCTGGATGGGATGTCGTCATTCTGTTTGTATATTTGTAAATTGTTTTGAAGATGCGTGAGTTGATATGACCCTTTAAGTTATTCATAAAGCATCCATCTTGTAACAGCATATCATGGTCAGCATTACAGGGTGTGTCCTATGCAGAATACTTGTACACTCATATGTACGCCACTTAGCGATACCTATTCATCTGACTGTACGTCGTCTTTTGACTACGGGATGGGATTGAAACCCCGGACCCTAAAAGTATGAAGCAACAGTGCCACACACCAAAGCCAGTCTTCGGGGACCCTCAGACAGCCCATCTGTGCAAAAAACGTGGACTGTCTGGGATTCCCTGACATTCAGGCTGAGAAACTACAGTACCACCCAGATAAGCATATAGCACCTTGTAAAAATAACTACCCCCTATCTTGATGGAAAGTGGGGAAGCCAGACAGCATGTGCAATTGCCACACACATGCATCCAAATCTGGACTCTCGCTGTGTTTCCTGTCGCAGCTGTTCAGCTCTTGAATTGCATCCCGATTGCATCCCGGCAGGTGTAAACACATGTGTGTCTTACCAACTTCCAACAAAGGTGAACCCAGAGTCACTACCTGCAAGGTGCAGCTGCTTCAGTGACAATTCCCTGTTTAGAAATATAACAGGAAGCTTAGCAGAATAAAAAAGTAAGCATATAACAATGTTGGAGAGGAGAAAAGAAAAGTCACTAAGGTCATCCTTCTATACACCAGGTTAATTCTCTAAAAAATTATACAGCTTTTCAGAAAACCAAAATCAGAGTACTCTGACTTAAATTTAACACATCTGTGTAAACATTCAGGTAACCTGAATTTGATACTAATTGGCCACATTAAATACAAATGATGCCAGCAAACATAACATTGAAATCTCATTTGCTATATTTTGCAAGATTCCATATTAAGTATTTTCATTTCTAATTGCGCTTCATATCACTGGCTAAACCAGCAGGACCAGGTGCAGGACAGACGGTACTTGTCATAAATCACTCCCACAATCCCACATAAAGTTACAATTTTGAACACGGTTGAAGAGATCACTCATTCATATTCACTTCTTAAATATATGAAATTTTATGACACTAATATACACACATTTTTAATACATGACATTGACTCCACCATGTATTGATAAATACCCATGCATACATTTACACAAGTTAATAATGTTTGCAATCTTCATCTAAACATCAAAGAAGCTACAAGGTGAACAATCTGAAATGCTAACAAACACATAACCCCTAAACCTGGAAACCTTTCAATAAAGGTTCTTGTTCACGATAATCAAATTACCATTGAGATAATATGACCACACCATAAACAAACCTAAGGACAATTTCCTGAGTTAGCTGCTGTTCCTCAAACAACCACATACCAGAGCCAGAGGCGCAGATACGATTTTTGAATTGGGGGGGGGGCCAAGGATATTTTTTCGTTATACAAAGACGGCAGATGCTGTTTTTTCATCCTGTAAGTGGGGGGGACGGATCGAGGTCACTCTGAATCTGAATGGGACCCATCCCATCCATTTCTGGTGCTAACTGCGCGCCTGACCAGAGCTGCTTTATATGCCCTAAGTGTGAGATCCTACAATTTCAATACTTCAGTGAGATGCTGCTTTTCAGATTGAACTGAAATCCTCCCACATTTCCTACCTGTATTTCTACATTCTGCCTACATGTGCTTTGTCATTACTTCATCATCTACTCTTCAGCTCTCCCAAGAATTTTCAGTGTTCTAGCATATTCTACAGTTGCCAAAAAAGAAAAAAAAAAAAAACCCGCACAGATAAATTCTTCACGTGACCCAGCATCCTTACACAAACAGCCTATTTGTTCTCACTTCCATTCACCTCCAGAGCTTGAAGACGCTTAGCTAATTTTCCTGCGGGCCACTGCAAGCCTGCAGCTTGTCTTGCTCCTGCTCAAGAACTTCAGGCTCGCAAGCCATCCGATGGCGGTGCTGTGTGGCGCTGACTGAGTTTTTCCGAAAGGTGGAGACACGGCGACGGAAGTTCTCCCCGGAGAAGAAGTAGAGCATGGGGTCGAAGCAGGAGTTGGAGGCGGCCAAGCAGAGGGTGACTACCACAGACTTTTGCATGTAGATTATGTCCTGACAGGAGGTGTCCTTGTGACCCATGATGTGCAGGTGGACAGTACGCTGGATGTGGTAGGGCATGAAGCTAACCAGGAAGACCAACATCACGATTACAATCATGCGGATAGCCTTGATGCGGGTATGCCTTTGTTTATTCATGCTTGTGGAGCTGGTTAGCAACGTGCGGATTATCCCTATGTAACACAGGAGGATAACCAGGAAAGGAATGATAAAACCCACCACTAAGGAAATGTAGTTGAGCATCTTCAGCTTTTGTAATCCCCCTTTCTGCTCTGGTGGCTCAAAGCACTTGGTCTTGTTGGTAGCTGGGTCAGTGTAAGTCCCACTCATGAGGAAGGGTGAACTGGCAACACAGATGAAGATCCAGATGCCAGCACAGACGAATCGAGCCTTGCGCTCGTTGACTAGTTTGAGGTTCTGCACCGGGAAGACGATGGCCAGGAAGCGGGTGAAACTCATAGCCACCATGAAGAAGATGCTGCAATAGAGGTTGACGTAGAGGGCGTAGGAGCTGATGCGGCACAGGAAGTCTCCGAGGTACCAGTGGCCTTTGCTTACGTAGTACAAAACACGCAGAGGTAGCGTGGTGACACACAGCAGGTCAGATACGGCCAGGTTTATCATGTAGACGTGAAAGGCAGACTGCTGGACGGAGGTCCGGATCAGCACGAATAAGGCAAAGCCGTTTCCCACCGTGCCAAAGACAGTTATAATTGAGTAGACCGTTGAGTATACCTTGTTGCGGAAGTCATCAATTGATTCACATGTGCTGTTTCCAGAATCCATGGCTGCATGCATTAGCCTATGGGGTGAAATAGAGAAACCTCAGTTTGGACTATAATTATTACACATACGAATAATTTTCACTTTGTACACTTGTATTTATTATTACTTAAGCATCAGGCTGCAAGGAGACATGCAACTAAGCATTTCACGGTATTTTAGTATATCCTGTACTTAATACATATGACAATAAATCTTGCATCTCTTAATATCTTTCAACTGAATGTGGTTAAGTTCATAGGGCCTGAAACCTATTGCAGGAAGCAGAGGGGACAAAGCTAGAGTGGAATGCCAATCCAATGCAGGACACTTAAACAAACATTACTTGCAATTCAGAGACATGACTTATGGCTCATTTTTCAGTGGCATACAGGAACCAGGCTGGACCCAACCCGTACCATGAAGAGGCACGAGTTCCAGCTTGCTTTGGTTTTCAGCTGCAGAAGGGTCGACTCGGTAAAGACATTGTCGGGATTGGAGAGCGACAGTGACATTAAATCGAAGAGATAATTATTTACTGTTCTCATGGTGTACATGGGGGCGGCATGGTGGTGCAGTGGTTAGCACTGTTGCCTCACACATCTGGGACATGGGTTTGAGTCTCGGCCTGGGATCCATGTGTGTGGAGTTTGCATGTTCTGCCTGTGTCGTCGTGGGGTTTCCTCCGGGTACTCCGGTTTCCCCCCACAGTCCAAAGACATGCTGAGGCTAATTGGAG
>JAODUD010000002.1:13539415-13559477 GCA_026784285.1 Stomatorhinus walkeri
GCTAGCAATGGTGTAGGGTACACAGCTACCTATGCCATAGGGTACATGGCTAGCAATGGTGTAGGGTACACAGCTACCTATGCCGTAGGGTACAGTACATGGCTAGCAATGGTGTAGGGTATACAGCTACCTATGCCGTAGGGTACATGGCTAGCAGTGGTGTAGGGTACACGGCTACCTATGCCGTAGGGTACACAGCTTCCTATGGCATAGATTCTATACAAGAGTATAAATTAGCATTTAGTGGTGATAAGTCTAAAATACATCAAGTTCTACAACAAGGCAGCTATCGGTTGTCATTATGTCTTGAGGTCATGCATTGCATCAAAATTGCTATATATCAATCGGTTATGAGGTTTTGCATCAGACGACTTGTTCAGTCTCCAGATGTTTTAGCAATGTGTATGTCTAGGTAGCATGTAAACATGTTGCTTCCTACAACATTACTACCATGTTAAAACAGACAAATCATACATAATATGTAAACATACAAACATTGCAACATAAATATAAAAGATTAAATGCACTAAAATAAGTACTGCAAAACTGAAACATGATGTTTTATACTAGGCTAGTCAGGTGTACATAATTTAAAATTGCCTAAATAAATATTTTTAAGACTTTATAAACTTCATCACAATCATTTTCTCAGCGCACTCATTATGTACCTGAAATGTGCTGTTAGATTACACTCTTCACCACGTACTGAACAGCATAGCGTGTTTTTTATACCTTGAGAAGCTGCGATAATTACCGTTCATTTCCAACACATCACATAAAAGAAGGATTAATCTCTCATTTCTGAAAGTGACGAGCCACACTTTCAGACCTATTATTCTGTTTTTAGTCTTTTTGTGTCTTTTTTAACCTTATGATAGCATCATAGAACTACAACCCAATTAAAATGAATAAAACAAATAAATAACTCAATACTTGATTACAAACATATATAATATACAATGCATGTAATAAATAAAAGCGTGAAACCTAAGGTACACAGATCTACTTTATTCACACATTACACACATTATTACACCACAAGATGAAACAGATTGTTTTGTCCTCTGAGACTCACAAATATTTCCAACCAACAAATTAATCTTATTGCATTAAAACTATAATAAGACTGAGTTTTATTTGTCTTTATAGAAAAAAGATGATATGATTTAAGGCCAAACAAATGTGCTTGACATATAAAAAATAGTGTCTCCTGAAAGGGTTTCATTTTCACCCAAAAACATAGCAAACTGTACTTTCAGTGCACTGCATTTTAATTCCATTCCAAATTTCGCAACGTGAGACGCAGCTGCTTGTTATATAAGTCTGCTTCCCCGCCACAGCAGAGAGTGCAAAGCCCTTCTCTGCAGGACAGGTTCAGTGTTTGGTTGGTGCTACATGTTCCGGATGAAGAAAGCAGACCAATCAAAAAGGGCTTGATGTTTTTACATTTCCCTTGTAAGCTTCTACGAATTAGTTTAACTTGAAATTTCAGATTCTGAAACAGAATCTTGAAATTCCTGTGTATTTATCTTCAAAAAGCTCTCCATGCACATATTAGAGTACAGGCTCAGATCTTTGGTGATGGATTTCACTGCTTCGCTGCTGGTTGCTGGCAGTTCACCCAATCTTCACAGCTCCAGATACTGTGAAATAATTCAAAATTCTTTTTTTTTTCTTTTCTCCCCAAAAGTAAACTGTTCTGTGAGTCTAATAGCTCTTTATATGTGCAATGACAGTACATATGAAGGGGTGGTGTGGTGCTATCATTCTTGTGCTGGTCTACAGACAAATGCATACTTTAATTGAAATTGTAACTGAGATTACTGTATCCTGCTTCATCATAAAGTAAAATGCAAGCTGAATAATACTCCATGTTAAGATGACAAGCTGTTGCAATATTTATGTATGGCATTGGCTGAATATTTCTCTGTCTTTGAAACCAGAATATCCGCAAAATAGAAGGTCATTAACTAAATAGTCCATGAAACCCACACTAGCCAAGGAGCCATGAAATACAACAGAATAGCCCATTCACTGAGTACCAATGTGTGCCTTGTATATAGTGCCCCTCAGTGGAAATCCATACAGTTTAATACTTCAACTGCAAAGGCAGCCATTTCCTATAAAGCTTGGTGAAATTCCAACAGAAAGGAGTAAAAATAAAATTTACAGTGCTTCTATGAGGGGGTGTAAAATGTTGCTTAATATGTACCTGTATGTACTCTCCATCTATACATGGTCGTGTGTAGACCTAAAGCCCCCGGCTATCAGACACTAATAAAACGCAAAGCCTGTCGATTTAAAACAAATATTATATATTTAGCACCGGTCCATTGACTCATACGGCGGATAGCTGCATTATTTCCAAACATTCCGAGTGGTACGACTTCCGTTGAATAATTCAGCATTGCGGACAAACGAACTTCTAACGCTTTAAACCGCATCTATGTATTTATTGTTTGTTTGTTTGTATATTCAATTTTTTTGTTTATTCATTTAGATCCTTTTTGTTTCACTGCCTGAATTGCACCGCAAAGTGAGCAGCCCTGGAATATGCCGGCCGAAACCAAGTGTGTCGAGCACCATCTGTCTTGGTGCGCGTCTCCCGATCTAGCAGCCGAGCGTCGGGATGCTTCTCTAGTGTTTTTCGGGGGAAGCGACACTCCTTGCCTCTTCCAAAAGCCGCTTGCGAAAGTAAGAGCGTAAAAAAACCGAATGATACTTCGCTTTTCCCGCGCACAGCTGTGCTTTTCAGCATGATAATTGCCGAGTTGCCTTTCACTATTAATGATAGTTCGGAGGCTTCAAAAAGAAGTCAAACGTAGCCTATCTCCGAAAAAGTGGTTGATAAAAGATGGGAGTCCCATGTATTTAATTGGTATACTATAATCATTTAACGATACCCGACAAGAAGATCATTTGCACAGGCTCTGGATTGTGTATGTTCGACTAACTTAACCTTACATACCCAGGCTTAGACTCTTAATGCAATTTCAAATTACCTGGGAACTAAGGTAAATATTCATCAATATTAACGGAACTGAACTGCTATTTTAAATATATGTCAAAATAAATTAAATATTTAGGCCATGACTAAAATATACATGTAGAACATAATCATTCTGTAGTCTACAGTTTATTCTCACACATTGAAAATTATAGTCACTCTGGTAAAAAATCATGCATGTCAATGGCGAAATGGCCAGTAAGGTGTTGTATCTTAAAGGGTCAGCAAACTTGACATATAACACTTGGAAAATCAGAAAAGTACGTAACAATTTACATTGTATGGCTAAAATGGTAGAAGCTGTGCGTCCATGTCTCGAGAGGAGGCAATCTTCAAAAGCACTCTTAAGATTTCACCACATTTCTTGCTGATTAACAGTAGCAGAAGGTGATGTCACGGCACCCAAATCTTTGGAAATAGCCCCTTCACTAATGAAGTAAGTGGAGGATGCTTCTTCTTGACCTCTCTCGGTAGGCTGTGAATATTTCTTCCGACCCCCCTCAATCCCTGAATCATGGCTACTCCACTGAAGTACTGGTAGTAAGGACCGGTTCTCTGCCAATACACATATGAACAGGTCTCATAGATTCTGGATGCGGTGACTGCTTTGAGTGAATAGTTAATATTCAGTTTGTGTCATTTCCAAGGCAAAAAGAAAAAAGGGTTTAGCATAATGTGTGATATGAACACAGTTTTAGAGTTTTATGGCCTTTTAGAAGGTTTTAAAAGAAAAATCGTCATGCTATTCTTCCATTTTTAACCATTAAATTAAACGATTGCCAACCTACATGCTCCTTGGGAAGAGAGATACAAAAGAATTAATTATTTTTGTTTCCTCTCATCTGTTTTTTTCTGTCTGCATTCAGTCATTTCAATCAGTCACACATAAACACAAATAAAAATCCAAGGCTCACCTAGTGCTGTTTCTGATTATATGTATCATTTCTTAACTTTGGTGCAATTCTAGCTCTACAGTGATATTGCCATTGGTTTATAGAGTTTTACTTTTTTATACTTTTATAATGAGATTTGCATTTTGTAGAACGTGATCAGACCGCATGAAAACAATGATCTTCGTGATATAACAGTCTTCATAGCTGATCAATTGGTGTCTCTAAAAACTAGCACATGAAAAATGTTTAAAAATAGTGTTTATCATTAGAACAGATTAATATAAATTTCCAGATTCTGCAGTTTTTATTTCTAATAATGTATGCATTTCCGGTATATGCTGATGTTACTGAAAACTAATATTTCTGAGTATGGCCAGCATTTTAAAGACAAATTAATGCACTGCTGTTTTTTAATGCTAAAAACGTTTTTTTTTTTTTTTTTTTTATACAGACGACGTGTGACCTGTGCCTTCAATTTCCAGAGATTGAATGCGTGAGTAGAGCACTTAAGATTAACATTCAGACCTTTTAGGATACATTAACAAACAGCCTCTTCTGCTTTTATGCACCAAAAAATAACCTCGTGTTTTTCTGTGAAAAGATGCAATTTGGTTCCACATCTCCTGGATGTCACCTGTGCAATTATGTTTACCACATTTGTACTTGATGCTGATATACTTCATAGCTAATCGGCCTCTCAGTTATATTCTGGACAAGGTCGGATTATACGAATCTGCTTTCCTCACGTTGGTGCTTGCCTGAACATAATTTTACTGGCTGAATGTCTATTAACAAAAGCCTGATGGGATGGTAATTACTCATTTTGGCGGAGGTTCCAACTGACTGTGCTTCAAAACTGTATCACCTTTAATTTATCTCAGTCCCCTCGCCATGCGACGTGATTTGAAGGTCCATGAATGGCTCATTTAAGCCGCTGTATTGAAATATCGTACAGCAGTCAATTGGAGAGACTGGGGAACAGCGAGCATCGTTTCTCGTCCTTTGTGCCGAGACGATCCAGACCAACCGGAAACGATTATCCTTTAGTGCCTTTAAACTTGACGTCAAGATGACCTTATTTGCGAGTCTCTTTCTTGATCACTTTTGACATTTATTAGCATAGCGGGTAATGAGAAATGAATAAAGCACATGTGTGAACTAAATATTTATGTAGGCTGCATCTGATGCCCCCAAGCAGTTAAATTATATTCAATACAAAAAAATGAATATAAAAAAGTGTCATAATATTTAAAATCACTGCTATGCTATTTTTGAGTGTCACACACACACAGCCAGTGTGGTAATCGGAAATATACAGGAGAGACTACCAATTCTAAATTAATATGATATTAATGCTATCTGTCCATCATAAAATTAAGCATTTACTTTTCCTTCCTCTCAAACAGGTTCAGTATTTTGCAAAGTACTTAAGTACAGTTGGTACATTAAAAAAAAGAGCTTTGAAGGTTAAGGTTCCTTTGCATAAAGTAGACTGGCCTCCAAAACGCTTATTCATTTCCCATTCAACTCAAACAAGAACTGTTTCTTAATTAAACATGTATATCATTAATCAAAAGCTCTATGTAATTCACTTGCGACTTGCAATAAGATAAAATCAGTGATCTGAGACTAGTCTATTATCATTCTTGTGTCAGCTGTCATTATTTGCATTTCATATGATTAATCAATTAAAGGGAAAATTAAGCATCTCATCACAATAATAAAGATGGAACAGTTTGTAATGACTGACTTAATTTAACGGTTAAAGCATTTTGATGAATCATTCATTTACCTAAGGTATTTTACACACCTTTCAACATTAGTTAATAGTGCATGTTAAGAATATTCAAAATGGACAGAATTACAATGCATTTAGTAACAATGTGCAGGGTATATGTATTGTAAATCCATGGTGCGTATGTGCTATAATTCCTCTCTAGCTACTTAAGGTAAATGAACCTTTATAATCATAAGAATCACACCAGCAAGGACGGGACGGGCATAATCACAGAGGGTGACATTTTCCTTTTTGGAGGTTACGGCCATTGTGCTGGTATCAGCAAAGCAAAAGCAGAAAACAGTGAAAATGATAACAGATCTCTGGATGAGCGAGGGAAGGAACAAAAGCAAGATGCATCATGCATGCAAGCAGATGCCGGGACTTTAGCCTGAGGTATTATGGCAAAGCAAAACAATGGCTTGTCGCTTTATGAAATTTCCTGGAAGGAGGAACAGGCTGGACACATCAGCGCAAACAATCTGGGGCCACCTGACTGACAAGTCACAACCAGAGGCCATGACTGTATCAGGGACAGCCTTGACTAAGCAGCAGAGTAAATGAATAGGCATCTTTCATACATGGTCCAGAAGGGAGAGGTCACTGTTCTTGGGGGGTCAATAAATCCCGTCGGCGATTGTACGGCTTCATCTCATGAGATAATGTCACTTATGTTAGGAATGATGGTCAGATTTGGGGGGTGGGATGAAAAGAAAAAGGAGAGGTGGAGATACACTGCGAGTAATGTGGCTTAGAACTTCTCCTGGGGTGGATGGTGGCTCTGTGCGGTGGTACATGCATGCTTGGGTTGGTTGGGTTTCAGTTGGGGATGAGAGTCGATTAATCATGCCTGAGTGGTCCACGCCCCGGAGCCTGTGCTAATACTTTAGCGGCTACAGCACGGGAGAAGGTACAGTTTGCTTGGGGCTGTCTTTCAACTCACACGGAAGTAACCAGATGGGTGCTGGTTCGTTGAGATGGCAGCTGCCATACAGGACAGACATCGAGTAGTAGGATTTTTTCTCAAAGATTCTAGCTTCTGAAAATATATGAATTCAGTAACTGTGTATATATATATATATATATATATATATATATATATATATATATTGCCAGTCAAAAGTCTGGACATAAGTGTTTTTAATGCATTTATCTCTATTTTAGCTATGTTATTTACTTCTTAGTAAAACACCTCGACGCAATGAAGTGATACATATCAAATATTGCAACAAACAAGAGAAACATTCAACATTTCAACATTTTCTAAAATGTTAGACTCTTCCAAATTGCCCCCTTTTGTTTCGACGACAGCACTGCTGGCTCCTGGCGTTCCTTCAGCCAGCTTCCACATGTAGCCACCTGGAATGCTTCTCCAACAGTGCTGAAGGAGTTTCCACAAGCTCTGGACACAAGTTAGCTACGTGCCTCATCCTCTATGATCCAAGAGATTCAGTTCTGTAGGGTTTAGGATGGGGGGGGATTGTGGGGGGCAGGTCTTCTGTCACAGCACTCCATGTCTTTCCTCAATCACTACATAACCTCGAGGTATGCTTTAAGGGGGGTCGCTATCTTTTTGTTTAGCACATGATTTTCAGAAGGCATGTCCAGACTTTTGACTTGTATGGTACATATTTTATACACCCGAAAAAGATTTTGTGCTATAACTTTACATGTAAAGTTGCATTATTGTTTATTAAAT
Organism: Stomatorhinus walkeri; assembly: GCA_026784285.1. Classification (NCBI taxonomy): domain Eukaryota; kingdom Metazoa; phylum Chordata; class Actinopteri; order Osteoglossiformes; family Mormyridae; genus Stomatorhinus; species Stomatorhinus walkeri. The sequence goes on from JAODUD010000002.1 coordinate 13,546,792, forward strand.
AAGAAAGTTTGAATATCTAATTTCTGGTATAATGACTGTATATAGCCTATCTGTGAATAACAGGCGTTGTATTAATATTATTAATTATTTTACAATGATGTTCCTCGGGGAGCTGTTCGACAGAACTTTCTAATTCAGTGTATTTGTTCCGGAGAAGCTGTTTTTCATAAGCAGTAACAGATCACTAGCGTTCACCTTCACGGAATGTGACGCAAAAAAATTAAGTTTCAAAGTCCACTGGTGTTCGAAGTTACAGGAAATTCTGTTTTAATAATTTTGCTTTCAAGACATTATGCTGCAACCATAATCGTTGCCTCCAGACAGTCTATAGTTAATTAGACTTCTCTTGCAAAAATCATACATTCATCAGGACAGAAAATTTCCTCAAATTAAAAAAGCAAATGTAATTAATACTAAATGAAAGAGATGCTTGGTGGAAAGTAGAAGTAGCTAAAAATATTCAAAATAAAATAGCTACTAACATCTTAAAATGCACTGTGCGCGTTTGCAAAGTCTAAGCAAACCAGGCTGCGTAGAACACACTTTCTAAGTTTGCGTGTTGCTTTGGACCAAGTCATACCATAACACCCCTCAGGAACATCATAAGGTTTCAAGAGAGACACAAGACTTTATATGAGGCATGCCTGCGAGAGCAGTCGAAAGTAATTAACCTTACCTTTAAATTTACGGCGCTTGCTCAGTTGCAGAAAAGTATAAACGCCCGCGATCAAATGCAGCCGCTTGCTACTTCAAAACGAAAATGTTTCCAAATACGCCACAGGTCGCGATGCATGTTTCGAAGCCCATATCAAAATAGTCCGTAGTTCACGTAATATACCACATTTAAGCGACGCCCACATTACGAACAGGGAGGAGAAGAACTGAAGGAGCGCTTAGCTGAACGAAAAGCGAACACTCAGCCTATCGATCTTCTCTTAATGAGACGCGTAATTATCAGTGTCATGGTTTTGCTAAAATGAGCACTCAAGGAAGGCATTCAGTAGCAAACTGAATATAATTTGGTCATTTCCAGTAGTTAATGATAATTATTGGCGCATGCATTTAGGACTTGTACACGGACAGCACGATGCGACAGTATAATGCATAAAAATGCTTAATATGTACTATATGCACTCAGTGGGCGTGAAATTTAAGTTGAGCGAAATTCAACAGGATTATACATAAAGAAGTAAAGTGGCACTGCATTTGTCTGCGAATCGGTTTCAAGCTAATAACTCACCGGTTTTATAAACAGTCGTGCTAGTGGATTCGATATTATACAACATTAACGACATTAATTCCGGAAAATCCCGTCGAAAAGTGAAAACGATGCAGTTGTTTGTCTTACGACAGAGTGCTGTATCCATGGTTTACTCCAGTTCTGTGCCTTGTGCTGCCTGGGGAAGGCTACAAGTGACCATGACCAGGATATGTAGTTAGAAGATTTAAAGTTAAGGAAAGGAATCAATAACTAAATCTTTGCTGTAAACAAACAGTTTGTAAATAAATTCTTTCCATAAATACATTGGTAGAATAAATAATCAAATTATCCATTTGCAAACAAATATGCATTTATTTATTAGTTTATTTTCCAGATGTATTTATTGATTTCCAGGGAGTATTTCACAAAGCAGAATTTCCCAGTTACCTGGATAACTTGTACCAAACGTGAAAATTGTCCAATAGGAGGAGAGGTAATTAAGTGCACTTAAGTGACATTCCTATTGGACAATCCTTACACTTATCTGACTGATCCAGTTTTGTGGAATACCCCCCAGATTTATGAATTTCCAGATTTATTTATTTCCATATTTCTTCATCTATATGTCAATGAGACAGGCAGGCCTAAAGCACTACTGGCCTGTTGGATTGTGCTGATCTGTGCTCCATTATCTTGGATAAGATGAAATGCTGGCGTTCAGGTAGGCTACTGACATCTAGCAGAAAAACATGTCAACATGTCTGTCTGCAAAAACTGCAATTATATGCAGTGCACCAATAACGGGGGACAGTTAGGGTGATTCCAAGGACCCCTGAGAAACAGAGGCCTTAAAAAACGGTGGACGCATCTTCTGCAAAAATACACTTAAAATAACATCCAGACGAACTGAAATCAAACACGTCGGAAAGAACAACATGCAGGGTGATGTTTATGTCAGCCAGTCGTGACCAAGGGGTGGGATCAGAACAAATTAAAAGTTTGCCTCAGGGACCTGAACAGGCCATGAGTTGAAACAGTGATCTATGCGGTGATCGCGCATCATAAAACATCGCATGGCCAAAACATAGAGTCCGTCAGTTTCATCTGAAGTATACGGCCAGGTTTTGTTCAGCAGAAGGAGGTTTCTTTTGTGTGACTTGAGACAAGTTAAGACAATTAGATCAGTTATTGTGGCTCCTGCCTGGTTCCCTGCCTGGCCAATAGTGCTTTAGAAAAAGGTTATGGCTGCCAACCACGTTAACATACAGATTGGGAAATCTGGATACGGCCAAAACTGTGTCGCCGCTCATACGATGTTGGATTGCTAAAACAACGCTGATTCCGTCAATTTCGTTTGAAGTTGGCCGTATACCTCAAACAACGTCTGGTGAAAACGAAATGGAACATGTCGGTGAGAACAGTCTGTCGCCACCGTCTTGTTTGTTCGGTGTCAGACCACAACCATAGAGGGCACAGAATATTTTCGCTGCAGCAGTTTCACATAGTGGACAAATAAGTACATTATGGCGAGTGTATGAGTCATTTTAATGCAGGTGATGACAGTTCCTTTAAAATGGAAGTTGCTCCCTTTATTAACAACCACTTTTGGTTTAATACTAGCAGAGGTACAAAGAGGGAAGGCAATGATTTAAACGAAACTCAAGGGTACATGCCAACAAAATGGGCGCACTCCACGGCCAACATTACACAGGTGTAAAAATTTCTACTGACGGAAATACCCGAATACACATATTAAGTTACTTTATTTAAAAGTAGCGCTGCTGCCTCACAGCGAGAAGGTCCTGGGTTCCTTCCACTGAGTTCCTTCCACTGGGTTCCTCCCTGAGTTTCCTCCCATGGTCCAAAAGCATGCATGTTGGTTGGCCGTGTGTGCGCCCTGTGGTGTGTTGGCAACTGCCCAGGGTTGATTCCTGCCTGTGCCCATTGTTCCCAGGATAGGCTCCGGGCCCCCCCAACAACCCCAGTTGGGATTAAGCAGTTACAGTGATGGATGCATGGATGGATGGATGAATGGACCCTGTACAGGTGATGTGCTGAAATGATGATCAGTGCAGTAATTATGCATCATTTTGTTGCAAAACCGACATTGAACTCCTTTGACTTCAACTGAAGTTACACGGGCCCCTTTAACAAACAAATGAAGAAATCTGAAAATTCATAAATCTGGAAATCAATCAATCAAGTGTTACAATAATGTATTGATTGATTGATTAATTAATTACACAAATTTATTTACTTAGATCAGGCACGTGGAGGAAGGGGGGGTTGAGTGTCAGGCCCCTTTTCAATCACTCTAAATTTACCGACAGGGACCCCAACCCTTTCAGTTCCCCTTGAAAAGTTTCACCTTGCACGTGGGATAGAAGACTATTGTGATGTGACTTCAAAGACAAAACCTAGAGCCATCTTTCTTCAGCAGGTTTAGGCAGCGTGTCTCTGTGGGTTTGGATAGCAGTTTCCAACCCCATTCAGTGGGCAGGTACTGGTCCTCGGCTGCACAATGCTGGAGGTTTTGCGGAAGGATTGGTTAATTTCCAGAAATAAACTATATATTTTCAATTTTATACGACCGCTGACTTTCATGCATTCTGTTGACATCTAAAACATATGGAAACTGAGAAAATTATGCAAATGCCGATTGATCCACCAAGGCAAACAGTTTTACTAGTCCTGGATTGGGATGCTGAGTCTGTGATTGGAAGGTAGCTGCTTCAAATCCCGTCATCAGCAAAGCGATTTCATATTGGGCCACTGGGCAAGTCCTGTAACTCTAAGATGCTCCAGGTAATGGTTGACCATGTTTTTTATAAAAACGTACAGTTCACCCTTCGACATTGCAACTTTTTTGTAGTTTTGATAGATCATAGGGTCTGCATAAGAAATTTAAATGGTATTTTTTTTGGAATATTTGTTTTGCGAAAGCTGCAGACAGCACACAAAATGTGAAACCTAACGTTCTCCAACTATAAGTACATTTTTCAGAACAGTTTATACAAACAGCGCAACAGTAGGGTAAAACCGCATAAGGTGTAATTCACCCAAAACAATTACAGATTTTCTCAGTTGTTTACACTATTATTGAACGAGATCAACAATCAGTCACTTGCTGACACCAACTCTGATCCAATGCACTTTGCCTCCACAGTTATAAACATATAACAGGTGCTTCTACACAACAATTCTCATGCACACATTTTGCAAAACTATAAAACATCTGAGTATAGTTGGGTAGGCAGATTGGGTAGTATTCTGAAAAGTCTCCAAAGCAAATAATTCTAGCAATGAATTAGTGCCACTCTAATGAAAAGTATGTGCATTGTGCATTAAACTAAGTCAAAATGCTTAGATATTTCAAAATGTCAAAGATTCGGAATGACAGTAATGTCTAACTTTCTCACAGTCACTGACTGATTATTTCTCTTTAGCAAACAGATTTTTATTAATGTGAAAGCTATCAGTTAAACAGTGCAAGTCTCTATATTACAGTATGTAAAATTCATTGGCGAGAGAAAGCACTCATAAACATTTGTGATTTTTTCACACTGTTATTGAAATGGTCTCCTGTCATAATACAGTAACAATCAAGTCACACAATGCTGTTCATAAAAAACAGCAAATATATACCTGTATTTTTCTGATAGTTTGCTTAACTGTTTTGCATGTGATGACTTTCATGATGATTGCTCTGGGTGTACAGTTATTTCACTGAGAATCTACGCAATCCATTTTGATCAACAAGACTTAAGCAACTGATGAGTGTGTCAAATGGTGACAACTGTATATGGTCATGTACTACAACATTTACGATTTATAGGAAACAAGACACATAAATGACTTCAGGATGTGGGGATTATGCTCATTGTTTTGGAAATGTCACTCATCGTCTATTCCAAAGCAAACAAGAAAAACTGTAAACGAAGTTGCATGATTCCACAGAAAATTCAACAGCCTGCCATTTTGTTAAACACCTGTTATGCACAGATCTGAGAAAGGGCCTCTTCTTTTAAGCTATTTGATGAGCAGACAGTTAACTACTTGCAAAATGCTTTCATGTGCAAATGAGCTGCCTGGAAACTATGAGCAGCATTTCATGGGAAATTCAGAACCAGCATGTATTCTGTGTAGAAGAATCACATTCTTTCCAAGTGGCAGTGCTCCGGTCTTAAGGTGATGTAAGGACATCTCAAACAGCCCTTTTTCAGATCATTTTCTTTATTGCGTCCTTAATTCTGTTATTTTGAAGGATTGAAATCACCTGTCAATCACTAACTGTTAAGGTGGCTGTTTTTTGAAAATGGCTAAGGCCATTGATATCTGAGGAGGATTACAGGACTACCTTAAGCTGACGCCAAATCGAATGCATGGAAACTCATTGTGGGTGTGTCCGAGACTTATTACAAAATTTTTACGAGATATAACATACCTTTCTTTTTTACATATACATTGTACGTTACTACTGCTAATGTTTATGATCATAATTGTTTTTGTTGTGTGGTTTTCCTGTCAAGACTGGCTTACATTACAAACAAATATTGTAATGTAACAAATTTTGTAATGCAAAGAATCAGGGCTAAACAGTGTCGTTTTGCGGGCATCTCTGCAGCTCGAAAACTATAATATTAAATATTTCAAGGGAAACAGGCAGGTGCTCAGGCACCCCATCCCTCACCCTTTTGCACGTCCCTGCAAATAAGGTCATTCATTCGTTAGAAGGAATTCAGGGTGACACAGCAGGAGGGACAGCAACATACAGAGTTACTTCACGACCTCAAATAAGGAACCTGGTCTTATCTATGATAATGAGTCCATGAGATGTGTTAGCAAACAGTGGAACTGCGGGACCACGAAGATCAAGAGACAGAATGGTATAAAAACCAGACTCACAGTGAAGAGTTGCCTATGAGTATTATCAGTGTAATAAACCCTGAAATAGTGAAACTCATGATTTCTTCACACTATTGCTTTAACAATTTGATTGATACCGAAAGCATTTTCAAAGTTGCATATCGTAACTTTTTACTATAGATGGAATATGCACATGCCAAGCGATAGCACCAGACATGTAATTAATCAATCAATAGATTATTTATATAGTCATATATTTAATTAGTGTTTATGCTTGTGCTCGTAAACGTTTGTATTCATGATGGTCATTAGTATGAATCATTTTATATCGCTAATTTTAACGACTTAATATTAATAGCTAGACAGCTAGCATTGTTAATAATGAATGCAGAACGAGATTAATTTGTACTTTGTTGACACTGTTGTATTTGCCTCCCTGAAATCAATCCACGTAAGTCCATTTATAACATTTAATCGGTCACACTGACGACTGTTTAAGTTAAGACAGAACATTGTTAGATGATATTGTAATGACCTGGCGTTTAGGTAGTGTTTTAAATATCTTTTTGTAGTCTTGGTAAAGATGAACACTAGTTTCCTGTAATAAGATCAAATAGATTACAAAACATAGCATGACCTCAAAGTGAGTGCAAACATCTATATCAGTAACTTAATCTACGGAGATGTAGGTTGAGATAAGACATTGCTCCATTTTCAAGTTAATCTCTTTATCTTTCTGTAAGCCGTTGCTGCGTTTTCCTTAGTACAGAGCAAAGACGTATCACCCTGTATTTTGTTATATCGCTGATCTGTTGAAAGGAACTTGCCATGTTTTCATAACCGAAGGTGTTCATGTAATACAGCCTTTCTCGGCACCTGAAGTGGTCACCTTCAGGTCTTCAGATCATATTCTCAGCTGCTCCTCTGTTGGAAGGTTCAGCACTGGAGGCTATATAGTGAACCTTTGGTAATCAGTGCACAGCTTAATTAGCATGTTAAGAGGCTGGGGCACATTACATCTTTCAAGGAAGCTGTACGTTAGTCGTTATTCGGTACTGGGAGCTGCGTGGGAGCTGGAAAACAATAAAAGAGTGATATTAGATAGATAGATAGATAGATAGATAGAGAGATAGATAGGTAGATAGATAGATAGATGTGTACAATGTAATTTTTCACTATTGACATTTGCCAGCATGTGTTTGCGAGTGAGGAACACCTATAGATACAGTATCTGTACTAGCTGGGATCTGAGAGCAAAGTCATCATGTTTGCATGTGTGTTAGTTAAATGCCAATAAAAATTTAACTTGGACAAGTCTTTCATAAAGTTTATACAGTGGCAGGAAATAATGCGCAAAACACCCAAAACCTGACTGGGAAAGTCAACAGAGCAAGAGCGTCTTGTGTTTCTTTTGGGTGTCAGCTAAACACACATTAACCTTAAAAAGCAAATGTTTTCATTTTTGAGCATTCAACTGTTTCTTTTAATTTCCATTAATGCTGGCTGTTTTGCAACACAAAAAGCCCGAACTGAAATTTTATCCTGATGTTCAGACAGATGGATTGATGGATGGATGGATGGATGGATTGGAAAAAAAAGAAGGAAATGCAATTCTGAGAAATTGTGAAGACTTGATTACTTTTGGCTATACTTGGTATACAAGAGCCAAAACTGCCCAGGATGCCAGCTGTCTCCTGACAAATCAGCTGTCTCTGGCTGCGTATTTTCCTATCGTCTCATGTTATCTCTCACAACCTCGACAACTGGACGAGCCTTAACACCGAACTGACATTGCTTTAAAAATGCAGTGATGTTTGAGTTACGTTGCAAGATCTGTGCCACCGTTTAATTCAAGAGTCTGTCAGAAGGATCTTTGCTTCTTGAAGTATCAAACGCCATTTTTCAGGTGGAATTTTGTGCAATTTTTTTTTTGCCAATGATCTGGCCCAGAAATATTTTTATGTGTGGAAACTTCCAGGTTTCACAAGACGAGTGACATGCCAGATGCCTGGGTGTGGGGCAGAGTCCTTTGCAAGGAAGCCATCGGGGAAAGTACCTTTCTATCCCCTGCAGCCTTAAAGCCATTAAGGTGTGAGGCTAAACAGCACCAGCCGCGTGACAAAGAACAAACAGCCGGCGGCAAAAGCTGAACCCAGGCAGTGATCTCTATGTCTCTGTCATCCATGTGTGATTCCAAATAATGCTCACTCCAGCTAATTGCTTTATTAACCCCTAACAAAGGAATCAACAATTTAATTGATTAAATTAATTCGTTAACAGCATGTATATATCCCACATTTTGCCTAACTCTCCTAAATAAATTCAGTATAATACATATTTGCAATATTCAATATTTGGAAACACCACCTTGGTAGTGAACATCTGTCAGATATTGTCGCCAGTCTGATATCCTATTCATGAGGATAAATAATGCAAGTTTCCATATTCCATATAACAAAAGAAAACTACAATAAAACATTGAACGATACATCACACATTGACGGCACAGGGCACACCCGATATCTATCGGTGGAATGTGCGTTGAGTGCAGGAAATGAAATGAATTAATGTGCTGGTACTAAATGAAGGTCCTCCTCTAAATTGTGCAGTGGCACAAAACAAAACAGGACCTGAGAGTTCACTGCAGGATTCCTTCGTCGCATACACCCATGGAACCAGGTGCTGGCAACAACCCACAGCCCTGCAAGAATGGGGCTTTAAAATGGTTTTAACCACTGAGCCACTCGTCAGGCATCCCTTAAATAACTTAAATTGTTGAGCCAAACATGAGCTGTGGTTAAGGCATGTTGAAAGGTGCCGGATATCAGGGCAGCCAGGGACTGAGATGCAGAGCAGGTCTTCTATGCCAATAATCTCTCCACTGTTTTATAAATTCACATACCGTGACTTTATGTTAATGGTGTCTTACCCAGGGCATAGGGCAGCCTTCTTATGCATGCTGCTTATGGCGGGTACAGGCCTCGAACCTGGGAAAGGGGTTAGATGAGGGGTAGACTGATAGGCAAGGCAGCTGCTCCAGGGCCCTGACCCCTCTTTGCCCTCCCCCAAATAAACTGCAAATCTACATGTACGCAAAACATCTGTGAAAACTGAACTACTGATACCATTCATATTACATTTATCTATACAATCTCATTATGGTGGGAGGCCGAACGCAAAAAAATATTTGGTACAATACTTAAAACAAATTTGAGATGTAAATTGCAAACTTTGTCAAACTATGTTGTCAAGGTGTGTATTTTATGAAAAAGGCATGTTTGTAGAATTTGCTAACTACTGCAATGCATGATGGGTATGATATTTGGAGGCGTCTTATGTGTCATCATCTGCAACTGCTGCAACTGGCGTAGGCAGGTCCTAGGTGTGAATTTGGAAGGGGGTGTAAAGAAATTTTAGTCCAGTGCACAATTGTTCCAGCACTGGGTTTGATCATGGCTGGATGGATATATTGTCACGTGCGGGGTGCGCAGCGTGCCTGAATGTCGGCGGCGTGGAGTAGACAAGACGAGCGGAAGCAGGAATATCCAAAAGAAAGGGGTTTATTAAACAAACGGACGGGTAAATGCCACAAGACATTACAATGACAGATCTGGGGATACGAACTCAGACGCGGACTAAATACAGAAGACTGACAGGGAACTAATCAGGCAACAGAGAATCACAATCAAACGGATGGACTACAGATGTTTTCAATCAGGATTTGCACACGAGGAGCGAGGGGGTGTGGCACACACGGGGCTCGTACGGGCAGGGTATGACATATATAGATTATCATGTATTATGCATTTGTTCTTATGAGTGACATATTATAAAAAGTATAAATGTCTATTAACTTGCCACTCAAAAGCCACTAAATTCATTAATGTTTCATTATTGACATTTACCTTATTTGATCTGGATTAGAACATCTGAGCTAATCGGGTTTTTAAAAGTTGGCTCATACACATTATGCACTATAACAATTCAATTATCTATCCATTATTCAAAATAATAAAGAGTAGAGTGCAGCTTCCGGATCGTTTACTTGATTCTGAGAGTCCTCAAATTTCCATTCACAATTCCCTATGCGTTTCCTAGAACTACATAGAATTACATAAAGTGAGTTACATAAAAGCTCTTGTTCATCAGCACATCATTTAGGCTAATTTTATACGAAGAACCCAGTCATCCGAATAAGGGAAGGGGACGCACATTAACTTCTGAAAGGTTATGAAGTGGCTGGCAAGTTTGATTTATAGAGGGGGTGCAGGAGTCTAGATTGTTTATCACCGTTAATGTTCCACAAACATAGTGTCAGGCACATGCTGAGTGCACGTGTGTGGAGTTCACACACACACACAGGGTTAGATAAATGGGTTTCTCTAAATTGCCCATAGTCTGTGTGTCCTGTGCTGGAGTAATAAGCCACTGTGTTCTATGCTTCCTGTGACAGTCACCAGGCCCTCTGTTACCTCTTTTCCACTGCAAAGGTGCCGGTGCTGTTCCAGTGCCGATCTCCAATTTGGAACCACTGCCATGTTTTTCCACAGAAAAAGAAATGGCACTGGTCCCGCAAAATCGACTCTGAACTGACACCAAACCTTTGCCAGTCTGGATGAAGTACCCATTTCGTCATGAGAGTAACCGTGGCAACGCAAAATAAAGATAATTTCAGAAAGTGGGTGTGGTTTGTGACAAGGACGCAGTGTTGTCACCTGGTTCCCACTGGGGTCTCCAGTCTGTGGAAATGCAGGCAGGCTCTTGCTGGTTCCCAACTTCAGCACTGGCCGAGCACCAGCCCCAGTGCCAGCACTGGCACCAGTGGAGTGGAAAAGGGGCCTGTGATGCTGTGTGCTCAATAGAAAAAGACTTGTCTCATCCTGTTACAGCATTAGTTTCTGTGTGATACTGAGATGACTTACTGAGATCACTACTGTTCTTGTGAAAAAAAATGCATGCTACCTAGTTATCAGAAAGATACCCCATGTTACTGAAATGTTTTTAATATAAATTGATTGACACGATTTGATTTTTGCAACTCAGGGCTGCAAAACACCTAGGACTGGCTTTGCATTTAGTTTTTTTAGCTTTTAAGCTAATCGGGCAGCGATAATACTGATCTTGCTTTTTCAATAATTCCCCATTGTCACGCGCGGCTCGTCCGATCCTCGTGTGTGCCACGCCCCCCTCGTTACCTCATGTTATTTCCCGATTGTAATCACCTGTTGCCTGTTATGTTCAGCCCGTCTTGTGTACTTATTCCGCGTCTGAGTTATTTTCCCCAGATCGGTCATTATCGTATGTCTTGTGCTGCTCCCCGTCAGTCAAAAATAAACCCTGTTTGATGGAGTTGTCTCTTGGAGTTACTTCACCGCTTCCCGCTCATGCATAGGACGTGACAACCATATAGGCTATTGCCTTAACAGTGTAGTGCCGTGTAAACCAGCTGTGACCCTATAATAGATAAGCGATTAGAAATTGATTGGTTGAACGCAAAATCTTTTTATTCTTATTCTTCTGGCAGCCTAGGTCTAAATTCTGTGTGTGTGTGTGTCTTACAAAGACCCACAGCAACAAAGAGCCAGAAACAAAGACAAATTATCCTTTCTGGTTCTCCTGGGTCTTCAGCCCATGGTCACTGAAACAATGGTTTCTAAGGAAGACAGTGAGCTGTCGAACTACATTTGGTCATGAGGCTTCCTCTCCATCTTCATGAAATTCCTCAAAACCCATGAGCTTTGTTGGAAGATATTCTGCCGCTCCTGTTCCAATACTTTTTACCCTCATAACTGGGCCTTCACTGGGAGCTTTTTGTAAGCTTTGTTTTTTGTAAAATTGGGCTAATATTTATTTTTAACCCCTTTTCTTGTATGCTCAACTCCCCTCTAAAATGGGACACAATGATATGTAACTTACTCTGATTTTAGCACAAGTTGCTAAAATACTATGTCTATACTATGTAGAGAAGAGAGAAATATCTCATTAAAGAGAAAGAGAAGTAGGGAAAGGACAGTGAAAGACAGAAGAGAGCACGGAGAAAGGAGTGGTGAGAAAAGAAAAGAAAGCAGAGGGATGGTGCTAAAGGCAGGACAGCGTTTGAGGCTATGAACATTCCTCCTCCAAGTCCAGATAGTCCCCGAGAGCCAGAAAATGCCCCAAAACCAGGACCCCAGGGTTAGAAGAAAGGTGACAGTTCAATGCTTTGTTGATTAGGTAGATTCTGGATTTGAATGATCAAACATGATTTTGCCTTTACAATGTGTGTGTCTTTGTGTGTGTGTATGTGTGTGTGTCTGTCTGTCTGTCTGTCTCTGACTAATGGCCTTCTATCCTAGAACTCGTGTATAAACATTTATCTGTAAAGACTGATATGACAATATGCTTCCTGTGTTTTAGACAATATGTTGTTGGACGAAGGAATATCAGACAGGGGAGGAGGCTCAAGAATGAAATTGAGAAGAAGGTGTGGGATTTCCTTGGAAAACACTTGGGTTGCTGGGCTGTTGCATAGCTGAGAGATGTGGGAAAAATGTTCTTCATTTTGGGTGCACAGTAAATGAATTTGATTGTTTAATGTGGACATGCATCTACCTGTGTTTGTTGGGGGGGGGGGGGGGGT
>JAODUD010000002.1:13580746-13591175 GCA_026784285.1 Stomatorhinus walkeri
TTTGCTGCACTTATAATAGAGTGAGTGTAAAAACTGAAACAGGTGAATGGTAATTTTTGCTGCACTTATAATAGAGTGAGTGTAAAAACTGAAACAGGTGAATGGTAATTTTTGCTGCACTTATAATAGAGTAAATGTGAAAATTAAAACAGGTGAAGGATCAGCCGAGACCAAAAATAACAGCACGACTTCATAAAGATCACACTGACCCTAGAAAAAAAAAAAATATGCGATGAGGCGCATGAATGCAGCCCCTAGGAAAGAGTTCACGCAGGGCATTCCCTTGCACCTCACCCGTGCTGCATTTCCTGTAACCATTTTGACACATATCACTTGCGCGCGTCCTGTACAGATGCAGCCCCATCGGTGCTGGGTGCACAAACGCGTGTGTGTGTGTGTGTGTGTGTGTGTGTGCGTGGGTGCACATGCTTACTGGGTCCGCTTTTCTCTGAGGGGATGGTGGCAATGACACAGAACCTCAGAACGTGGACTGAAAGCCTGAACGCTGCTGGTCCCTTGGGATGAAAGGCAGCGGTGGTGCAGAGGTAAACATCAAGGTGTTACTTTATTTCACTTTAACTGTGCAAGTAAACACTGACGAGGAGTAACCATTTTAACCTAAGAATCAGTCCTATACTGTAGCTTTGGACAAAATTCCAAAACCATATCAAGCTAAGGAAGGCCTCAGGTCAAAGTGTTTCTGCTTGCTCTCTGCTCTAAATAAACAACCAAATAGTTCCCATGGAGCTTCTGAGATGGGACATGTACTTCTAAGCATGTTGTCCATCTGCTGGCCAATGACTGCATTAACTCTGAGGGCTTGTGCACTCCAGACGTTCTCCTTTCACCCTGATGTGCTTTGAAATGTCTGTAGAACAGGGAGGAGCAGGTAAGAAAACTCTTAGTTGAGACAGCAAATCTCCAGAAATGTGTGTTTCCTCTCTCTGAGGCCCCTCAGCGGGACAGGGGAGAAGCTCTCTGCCCTGGAGCTAGCTAGAAGCCTTTGGAGAGGCTCCAGGGCCCATGTCCGTTCCGTGTTGTCAAATCGCCGCACAAGTGACCACTGACCCCATCGCGCAGGTGTCTGGCTGTGTTTTGCAGCCGGATAGAAAATACATCATTTGTTTGCTTTATAGACTCCATGGTGATTTACTGACATGTTTCTATTCCAGCATGGACTTGTCTCGCAGCTGGAGTTTGCACTCAACCTTATGAAGCGTCTCATGCCGGTTACCACATTCAGAAACAACCAAGGGTAACACTTTCTATGAAGCCCCTGTTTATAATGCATCACACATACCTTCAAAATACATTACAATGCATTCATAGAGTATTATAAACGTGGATACAAATATTAAATAATATAAATTGAGTACAATGGTCAGTATAAACATTAAGAAGATGAAGGTATTTATAGTGCATTATAGATTATAGCTTCATAGAGCATTCATAATGCGTAATAAACAAGGCTATAATGTGTTATGCCTTTTATAAATAGTTATAGCCTGGTTTATAATACTTCATGAATGTCTTATGCATTATGAAGGTATGTATGATGCATTATGCTGACTGCTTTAAGTGTCACCTAACAACGTTTGGATCTGGATCCTAGACCTTTTGGCTTCCGCGCATGCGTCTGGTCCACTTCAGCCCCCTACACACTCTCAGGCACACAGAAACACACAAGCGTGGGTTGCTCTTCAAGAGGGTCAGCATGACAACAGCTGGAAGCCATCAGGGCCTGTTTACAGAGGGTACAGAGGCGCGTCCATGCAGTCCCTCACCGCCGGCTTGTTTTCCTTTCCTCCCGGATCTGAGCGCCGATCAGTCTTGTCAGCGAACCAGCCCCGCTTTCTGGCTTTCTGAGGACAGAACTCAGGGGCTTGGCCCTCTAATAAAGAGAAGCCCATCACTGGGAGCCAGAGACCAGGACGCCGTGCTCATGATTCAGCGGGGAATTTTTTTTTTTTTTTTTTATGTGCCGCTCTACAACTATCTATCAGTTGGTGGATCCCTATATTATATGGCCAACATTATAAACAGAATCAAAGTGACTAAACATGAAGGTTAACATGAACCCAAACCATCGTGTTTGCATTTGAAACACCAACATTTTCTCACTGGCCAGAAGCTCAGAATGATTTTGAAGGCGGATGAAGAAATGCCGTGGCCATGTAATGTATGAGAAGATCAAACACTAATCCATTTTTGGTCATTTATAAAATAGCTATTAAATATAACTGGTTACTGGCTGAGCTCAGTTTGAGCTCAGGTTGATGAGACTCACCACTTGAAGCAGGGTAAAACAGCAAAACATTCAAAGCGAGCTTCATTTGAAACTTCCTTTTAATGATAGCCAGAGAGATAAATTCTACATGAAAAGCGAGAAATCGCCATCAGTCCTTCAGCCGGGACACCCAACACAAAGACAGCGAACCGGGACGTCAGCTGACATTGAATGTCAAGCTTTAGAAGCCTGGGAGAGCGTGCATATCGCCCCTTCGCTCAAGAGACGTTGTCCGGAGGCAAATATGCGCGGAACGTGGGGCACCTCGGAGCCCAGTGAATGGATTTGGCAGCTGATAGAGGCGTCCAGGGAGCTGCCTGGAGACACACTCCTATTAACTCTTGTGCCTGGTGCAGAGAGGACCTGGCAGCTGAGATCGCCACAAAAAAAGATAGTAAAAAGAGGAGGATTTTATACAGCACAAAAAGATTCACCCAGAAAAGGCAAGATGGGTTTTAAATAGGAGTCTTTATTTATGATGGTGTGACACGAGAGGATTGGTCCATGTCGCCTTGTCGAACGGGACCGCATCTGTCGTGTAATAGGGCACATTTGATGCTCCCCCCATTTCTGTCACACATCCTTGCTTGGGGACTGTACAGTACATAAACACCCCCCCCCCACTTATGAATAATAACTGTTTATGAAAAACACTTCCTTTCAAAGAATGAGTCAGAGTTTCAGGGCCTGTGAGCATCACGGAAAGCTAGCAAGGTAACACACCTGGAACTCCTTTCATTCTTTTTAATTTGGCATGTGTTTTGGTCCGAAGTATCATACAAAAAGAGACATATAACACATAACAAGTGTATAGCTGCAAATAGACAAGGAACATGAATTCTGACTGGTGTAAAATACATTTTTAAAATTACCTTGTGAAACAAGTATTTACATGAATGCTACAGACCCCCAGAGCACAGATACTTGCACAACCTAAAGGAAATCAATGAGCTTAGTAAATATGCAGGAACAAGGACATTCAGCAAGGAGAGATCAATTACCCCTCGCTTTCGTAAACTGGCCATTTCTGTGCATAACTACAGCTAGTTGTCCTGATAATGCTACAGTTGTCACAAAGGTCAGGTTTTCCTGTATTCTCACGCAAATCGTCATTTAATACAAATGGGGGGTGGGGGTGCGATATTGCAGCTGCAGAGCTCCAAAAAACTAATCTTCGGGGTGCTTTTTCGTATTTTTAAGTGACAAGGCCTTTTAAGGAAACAAAAACAAGAAACATAAACAAGAAAACACAAACAAGTCGGGGGCGGGGGGGGGTTATAAAAATTTTATGTGACAATAAGTGTGTGAGCTGATTATACTTATGACAGGAAAGGAAGATATTTATACCGTAGATCTGCTCATAAAATAACCGTCACTCACGGATTACTCATAAAATACATTATGTATAATATATTAGTCATCCGATATATTTTTATTATTGTCTTCTATCTAGCCTTGTTCATAAAAATAATGTCAGTAATATTTTACTTAAAGCACTCATGTATAATGCATTATAGATATGTACAGCTATAATTATTTATAGAAAGGCATAACACATTATAACACTATAACCATATTTATTATGCATTGACTCATGAAGCTCTCATCTATATTGCACTATAAGTACTTTCATAATGTGATAAAGCATCCATAACGCATATACTGAACATTATATCCAATTCATATTACTTAATATTTTTAGCCATGTTTATAATACTTTATGAATGCCTTATAATGCATTATGAAGATATGTGTGATGCATTATAAACAGGGGCTTAATAGAAAGTGTTACCCTTGGTTGTTTCTGAATGTGGTAACCGGCATGAGACGCTTCATAAGGTTGAGTGCAAACTCCAGCTGCGAGACAAGTCCATGCTGGAATAGAAACATGTTAGTAAATCGCCATGGAATCTATCAAGCAAACATTATGAAGTTATCTATAGAAGATTATACATGAGCTTCATTGGAGCTTATGAAGTAATATAATCAGTACTATAATGCTTTATGACTGTCAATAGAAGATGCTGTGATGCTTTATTAATGGTTATAGTGATCATTATAATGTGTTATAAAGGTATCTATAATGCATTATTCATAACTGCTTGAAGTGTAACCAAAATGTCTAGCTCCATTCAGTCCTGTGTTATACGTATTTTTGTGGTATATAAAAACATGACAGCATGTGACTAGTTTACAAAAAGAAGTACTCAACAAAACTGACATGATGAATTACTTCATTTTATGCAAGTTAAACCTCGTGAATCGACGCCATTAATTACATCCGCAAGAGGTATTTTAATGCTAAAAGAAAAATTAAGGTAACACGTAATAATCCCAACAAAAAATATATATGTCACAGTTTCCTGACAGTCAGCTGCACTTTTTTGCAAGCAGGCAGTCATTTTTAAAATGCAGTTACATAAGGCACCGAGGAAGAGGAACGGAGACAAGAAACACATCGGAGGCCCCAGGAGGCCGTGAGGAAGTCACAGCTATGATCTTGTTCTTCACCAAATGATGTGTTTGCTTGAAGATTCTTGTCTTCAGGCAGCAAAAGTCTAGCCTCTGCCTCCCCCTGACAGGGAATGCCCAGCGCTCAGGGGGTGGCTCGGGGGCTGAATTTAAAAAGGCTGAGCTCCTAAAACCCCATGTTTTGTAGTTGGATTCAAGCAGAATCCCAGGAGTAATTTATGGGGTGCTTAACATCCTTTGTTCTTCTCTCCCGTATGCCAGAGCTGGGATCTGGGATATTTCTCCTCAAGGTTCCACTCCTCAGTGTTCATCTGTCATGCTGGAAGCAGCACTGGGCCATGACCTCCCCAGGAGTGACCCTGCATGCATGGCACGTCTACGTCAACCTACGGCATCCATCCCCACTCGCTACTCATTACAACATATAATTATGTATTGTGAGAGAGGTCGTTTAGGCTGCTGCAGTTCCCTCTGCCTGCCAGGGTTGGCGCCGTTTGACTTTAGTGCCTGCTTGTATGAACTGTCCATCACTGGAACATAGTGCCTTTGACAAATGTGCTCCACAAGTGTTTCGAAGTGTCCCAAGGGCACAGAGCTGACAGTTTGCAACAACATTCGCCACCAGCTCCAATAACTGCGATCATTCAAAGGCTTAAATCGAAGACCAGAACAATAAACAAGCACTGGCCAGGAAATATTATTAAATGCGGGCCATGTAGCTCTACAATGCAGCAAAGCCTACTGTAACTAATTGGAAGAATGCAACACCACAAAGAATCAGCAGAACACTGTGTTCACCCACAGCCCAGGCAAAGCTGATCGCAGTGACCCGCCTGAGGAGTGTTGCGGGGAGGGGGGCGGGGGACGGGGGGGGCTGTCTGCCTTACGTGAGCAGCCAAGGCCCATTGATATTGATTGTGGCAGCGAAGTCTTGATAATCACATTTCCATGGACTCGATCTGAATGTAAGGACCTGCTTCTTCTCTGAAGTGACAGATTTTAAATATTGCATAAGCCCCAAAACTGCTCTTTAAAAGGAGTTATCCAGATAGATTTTCCACTACGGAGCTTCAGCTGAAGGGCCTTCTCTAGGGCAGGACAGCAGAGCCTGTTGGGGCTTCAGCCTTCTAGGAATCCACGTCGTTAACCACTGCACCACCCCAAAAGCATGTCCAGGCATCGTCCACAAGCAATCTGCTGACTATAGCTAATAATAAACCAAAGTCACCCTATTGTGCCAAACAAGAATCTATCTTCTCTCATTAAGAAGTATGTGGGCCTGAGGCGGGGGTGGGGTCAGGTTGGGTGGAGGTCTGGTTGGGGGCGCAGGAACACTGCAGGAAAGCCGTGTTTTCAGGCTGCCTGGAGGTACGTGCAGAGCAGGATGTCCTGTGTTCTCTTCACGCTATTGTGCGGGGTACTACTCGTCTGGGACCCCAGTTCAAGGACAACATCCCTTCTGTCACTGGGGCGCTCCACAGACAGCCCTTCACACAGAGAGGAAGAAAAAAATAAACCAGAAGGGGATATTTATAGGACACTTTGATATCACATGTACTCACATGGGTTTAATGAATAAACATGTGTAGCAAAAGATTACTTTAAAAATATGCATAACAATTAACATACAGCTTTTGAATAAACTTCTATGACTTGTTTCCTGTCTTCTGTTCTATCTCTCTTTTCAAACGACTTGATGTCACCTTGTTATATGTTTTTGACTCTTTAATAAAAAAACAAAAAAAAAATTACTTATTAAGATTTATTATTAACTCAAATATACATTTTAAAATTTTAAGTACATTTCGTTTAGACAAAATAAACCGATGGTGGAGAATTTAGTGGCATCTACTAAATGGAGAGTACCTTGCTGGTCTCGTTTATTTAACGGGTATTAAAGAAAGGAGAAGGATGCTTTGTTATCGGCGGCCGGGCAGTCTGGTAGCGGTGCCTTCCTCCGATGATGACACCCCAGTCCTCCCCCCTCCCCCCTCCCCGAGCCTTCCCGACAATCCCCCATTCACGCTCAATCTCTCCTCGCTCTCTTCTCCGGCAAAGATCGAGGTGCTATTGTCTTTTTTTTCCTGTGCAGTGAAAACCCGTTTTCTCTCTCTCTCTCTCTCTCTCTCTCTCTCTCTCTCTCTCTCTCTCCCTCTCTCTCTCTCTCCTGCTCTTTCCATTTTAAAGCAGGTTTCCTCGCACGCGCCGGCGGCTTCGCCATGTCGCGCGCTTCGGGATCGTTTTTCACTCGCGTCTGTGGCGAAGCGGAGACTTTAACTTGAGGAAAAAAGTGTTTTTGGGAATACGACGCCTTTCAGGTACATTTCACACTGATTTTCTTTCAATAACTATCCCCGCCCCCGCCTTGCCACTGAGGAAAATGTCAAAAGGCCGACTTTACTGTCACTGCGAAGTTTTAAACTAAACACGTTTGCAGCTATAGGATGAAGCTTGCGTTCAACTGACAGATTAGCGAGGCCACCAAAAAAACGAGTAAGTATTATTACCCTGAAACTCACAAGGGTCACGTATGTTAAACTGATAGAACGTATTTATACGCATCTTTTAATTGCAGCTTTCAAACTGATTACTTGGAATTGTGTACTCGTTGCCGCATGCATCTTTGCGTATACACACGATCCTTTGTCTGCTGGTTATGTATATATTTAGACATGTGCTTGTATTGGTGTGAGCGCATCGATGTGTATGTCTTTGCAGAAACGTGTGCTTTTTTATAAACCGTAATACAGATTAGAGTAAGGACCTCTGAGGGTGTTTGGCGAACAAAGCAGCGGATCTCCTCACATGTCGCCAATTTTATCAAGAGCGCATAAACCCTAATTGCTCGTGTCGGCCATATGTTTTATAAGGCACGTCTAGTGAACCCCAAGACGAAACTTCACTTGCCTAATCCTGGCATGCATTTTTCAAGTTGCTTTGTACTATCGCGGAATCGCTCCTCTCTGCTTGTAATAAACAGGCTGACTGAAGGTGAAAGAGCAGAACAGCTGCTTTTCCGCGGAATTCGATACAGGGATTACAGATCGTGGATTTAATAGTGAATGTTGTCCCGATGAATTACCTAAAACTCAATTACTATGGAGCTGCAGCTGTTCATCAAAATGAAACCATTTGTAGAGATCATGTGGTTTCTACAAGCGCCCCCCCCCCCCCCCAAGGAGAATATTAGTCTCTGGTGGGGGAATGAATTCATGTCTCAATCTCAGTGGGGGTTAGGTGGGTCTGAGATGCCATGTCAGTTAATGAAACCCTACTTTGTACCCTTGTCGATTTCACCATTAAGTGCCATGTGTTAAGGACTGGATAACATGAAATGAACATCTAGTGCTTTGAGCAAAAACCTCACGACCGATATCTGCTGCATATTTTCCTGTTCCCTGTCATCTTCATGGGGGGCAGCTAGCAATCGATTTCCACAGGACATAAAACACATAGACACACAAAGAATGGACTGAACCTGAAAGGCTATAACCTATTCCTGCTGTCTGCGACATTGATTTGAGGTTGAGAGGTCGTTGTGAATAAACAAATTTGCAAACCTGCGCCGACTCTGTTAACTGACTCCATGTTCCCCACGTGAGGAACGGTCGGTGAGGGTTACATGCCGCCGGTGACGTTTTGGGATGGAGGTGGTGCATTCTGGGTGCTCCGTCAGGGACTGCCTGCGGAGCGTGTAGCAGCCTGCCATGGGATGTAGGCGGACAGGGGAAGAGTCGACCCACTAGGAGCTGCCCTGTACAGTTGCTGTATTGTGAGCAGGCCAGCTACGGCCATGCAGTATAAGAGTGACGTTGTGGGCCTTGCGGAGTGTGAAGGACCACAGATGCACCAAAGCGGCGCTCCCTCTCCGGGATTGGCCTGCTACAGTTGGTGGGTCTAGCAGGTAAACCACACAGCGGTGTATGGGTGTGACCCTGAGCCCCATAGCTCACGGTAAGCTTCCCTTGCTGGTGAGGAACCCCAGTTTGGTGTCATACGTGGCAGGGGGCCTGACCACCCATGGTGGACACGGCCGTTTATCAGATTATTTTCTGTGTCACATGGCTCTCACATGGTCTCTGGCTTTACATAAAGAGAGAAGAGAGTCCAATGCTCATTACTGGGTGGGGGAGGGGGGATTCTTAGGAGACTGGCCAGCTGCTTAACATGATTTAAAAGGTGTTTGGACAATAAAATATGTGAAAATTAAATTGGAAAATAAAAATAAAACTGTCAAAGCAACAATCAACATAAAATAAGGTATGAAACTATTAAAAATGAATAAGATATGAAGGTAATCACTGCCTGCCCAAGTTGTTGCCGGTCTGTAGAGAGTAATCAGTTCACAACCAGCACAGATGGAAACCAATTAACGTACATTTACTGGAGACCATTAGCCAGTCAGTACAGTAAAGATTATATCACGACCGAACTGTGGGATCCCTTTGAAATGGCACAAAACACAATGCCCTATGGAGTACTCTGTAGTCACAGCACCATGACAACAGAGGTTCTGTAGCTTGAGTTGCTAATGCATACAGCTGGGTTTTGATGACAGCCCAGCCGGCACTGTGAGGCCAGGCAGGGTGTGGCTGGGACGCTAACTAGGAATGTTAACCCTGCGCTGTAGAGTATACTGTATAGGAGCTCCATGGTCAGCATCCTATCCTGATGCATCTCTGATCACACTTTAGTGGCTAAGCATCAGCAGAGACTACTAACATGGTACACAGAGTATTATTTCTGAGTATTCAGGCCTGCCAGGACATTTAAGTGCCAAATTACTAAACTATGTGATATTATACAGTACTGTGCAAAAGTATCAGCAGAGGCGCCAACTCTTACAGTATGCATCTGCCGTGACACTCACACTTTCAGACTCTCACGTTCACTTGAGAAATCTTGCAGCAAATCTATATAATTCCATTATAAGCCTAAAATTAGTTACATCAAAAGTATTGGGGTGGTTTGCAAAATGCAAACCCCACAGACTTTTTACAATGGAATAAAATTTGTATATACATGTAAATACGTGGTCAAATTGAAAATCTTACTCCAGCCAGCTGACCAAAGTTCAACCCTGTATTAAGCAGTGATAGAAAATGTTTAAACCTTTATATTTATCTGAGTATGATGTGTATATTTCCAACACGTTACTCATCATGTTGTATGGCTAGAACACTGCTTCAGTTCCCAAACCTCAGTCCAGTGGGACACCTCAGCAATTATTTATATTTGTTAAATGTCACAAATAGCTCATCATTTAATTAAATTTATATCAGTTAAATCATTTGATGTATTGATTAGCCAAACAAGTTATGCTAGTGGTCGATTCAACAATACCTGGATACATTCAGTGGTTACTGCAGACTTTTGATAAGACTTTTGGAGAGGTTTTGAGATGGTAAGCTAATGCACTTTTAAAGAAATATCATCATAGTTTTACACCAACATGTAGATCATTTAAACAATTGTCTTCGACTGCCCAAGGCTTTTGCACAGTACTGTACTTCCACACCTGAACACAGGGGAAAGCCCACTGCACTTTTCCCACAAAGAGTATGAAGGTCCTGCTGCCAAACTGCCGTCCCGTTTGTGCGGGGGGGGGGGGGGGGGGGGGGGGGGGGGGGGGGGGGGGGGGGGGGGGGGGGGGGGGGGGGGGGGGGGGGG
>JAODUD010000002.1:13605846-13617568 GCA_026784285.1 Stomatorhinus walkeri
GGGGGGGGGGGGGCGCTGACTTTTGCTGGAAGCCTCTTCTGCTTCTGCAGTCCTGTGAGCTTATTTCTGTGTGTAGGCTGTTAAACCCCCCCCCCCCCCATGATCTACTCTCCCCCGCTTCATGGCTGGTGAATTGTGCTTTGACTTTGGTGAACTGTGGTCATATAATCTCTCCCCCCCCCCACCACACCATCCCATCTTTTCACCCAGCAGCAGATTTCTGCACCTGATCACTACAACAAAATGCAGAAGCGTTTGCTTATCTTTTATACGATATTTTGCCTATCGAATATTATACATGTTTTACATTCTTCTTGTCATGCATGTGTTTCCATTGGGTTTCCCCTCCACGGTCTAAAATGCAGTTATGATAAAACTTGCCAGTAAGTGTTTATTTGCTAGTTAGCAGTTAACAGTGACTCAATAAGACCTAACAAAAAATTCTTGTTCTCCAAAAAAAAGTTACTGATACTGTTACTATTGTCGAACGGCTAGATGAATACCACTTTGGTGCCCAAACCCCTCCTCAGGGACACCCCAACTATTCAGTGTCTTTCTTAAATTTCAGCACCAGATCTCTTAATTAATTGCCTATGGTACTGATTAAACATGCTATGCTAGTAATCAAAGCAGCATTCAGTATATTGGATTGTTACTGTAGGTACTAGAGTGAATTTCTGAGAGGTTTTGAAATGGCGAAGCTGACACACTTTGATGGGTAAATGCTAGTGTTTGTCACAGAACTGCCAGGATTGGATGGCTTTGCACTTCACACCATCATCTGCCAACTGGCCATTTCTCAGATACCGTAACCAGTAGAAAGACATCACGTTCAAAATTGCGTAAATCACACTTTTTATCCACTCTGATGCTTGTTGAACTTTGGCCCTGTCTGTTTGCATTCAGTCGCAGTTAATAAGACTGTTTGCACTAACAAGCAGGTATACCCAATAAACTGGCCATTGAGTGTATATGTACCGGCACATATGACAGCATGTTAATTAATGCTACGGGCAGCATGTATGTTGTAATGTCTGTTAGATACCACATAATATCTACTGGCAGCTTTAGCGAAAGCAAAGCTTTGTCAGTTTACTGGAATACATTGCTGGCATAAATACATATAATCTGCCAGAGCTAATCAGGAGTGTGTTGCTAAAAGCGTATTCGCTAACCATGTTAGCAGCTTACGTAGTTGGAGACACGCAATTGAATGGGTCGAACTATAGAGCTGTTAACAGGAGCTTTTGGGAAACGCTCGTGAGGTTGAATGTCCTCAATCTGATTTCATGAAAGCGTATCATACTGGGCCTTCAATCCCGCCCAATAAAATTATATTTCACGTTTATTTGGGCACCTGTCAACACCCCATCCCCCCTCCCTAATACGGTGCCCCTGAGTAAAACAGCACATCCTCTACCAGGGCATGAATTGGCAAAGTCACAAGCCCGTGTCCGTGCAGACGTGCAGTTTGGGAGAGAGCGTCTCACCCTACATCTTACCCTGCGTCTCACCCTGCGTCTCACCCTGCTCATCAGTGCGGCGAGTCGGGGTGTTATCGCATGGTAAAGAAAGAACGAAAGATACTGAGTTCACTTTCACATCCATTTGTGAGTTTAGTCATCACTGTCAGAAAAAAAGGTGCAGCCCTGTTGTTCCCCAAGGTATAGACAACATTAATGTACCCGCAATGGTACAAAAATCTTAAAAGGTACATGTATTTACAGCTATAGGGTAGAATTGACAGACCCTTGAGGATATGGCCCTACTGACAAGTAATTGTACAAGAAGTAAAGGTACAAATTGGTTCTTTTTCTGACAGTATACAGATAGGTTCCCCTATGTGCTTATGTGCTTACAGTGAAGCAGTCAGGGGTGATTGTACCACTTCATTCATCTCTACAATAAATAGACCTTTGTAAAAAATTTAGTTGTGTCCCCCCCAGTAACAAACTCTCTCCTATACCAGTAACAGTCACAGTGACAGTGACGATAATGGTGCCATGTATCGAACAAGGACTCAAAAACCCAGACTCTGTCCGTCACGCAGAGTCGTCTTGGAACTAGAGCAGAACTGACCATGCAAATAGCTTACACAACAATTATCCACCAAAGAATGAGTAATGCCTTGTCAGGCCCCTCCCCGGAACCAAGATTCACATTTCACCCCTCCCCCACCCCAACTGTATATGCCTGCACAAGATCCCCAGTCAACAGCTTTTCTTTATGACCCACGAGTCACTCTGAATACCAGTCTCTCTCTCTCTCTTTCATACAGGAAGGGAGTTGGCAGGTGCTATAAACGGTTTCTGTCTTATCATTTCAATCGGGGGAACGCTGCATGCCATGTAAGCTCACGATAAGGAGGGGGTGCCGCTTTCTGAGCCATATTCCCCTGGCGGGCACCCCCAGACGTGCCAACCAGGCAGACAGATGGCTCTGATTATCACCCCGACTCCATCTGAAACCGCAGCACCTGCTTCATTAACATTCCCTTTTTAACCGTTTTCACAAATCAAGTTGCCCTGACAACAGCAATTATGGGACTCGACTCTTAGCAGGGCAACTTTCAATCTAAAGAAATACCGATTGGTATCAGAAAACTGATTTTTCTGGGGGACTGAGACAAAAAATATATGTTTTGAATCTTCAGACCCTATGCCTGTGCAATCAGATATAAGATATAAGCTGCACATATTCCTGTCGGCAGGGGAATGTGCAAACTGTAATTTTCCACATCATTTATTCAGATTAGTCACAACGGTCCCCACTTCCTGAAACCGCCTTTAAAGGCAGCACCATGACTACAAGTGGCTGACATTTGCTGATCTAGATAACAGAAAAAAATCCGGTCCTGTACTGACTTTCCTTTTCTTTAGTCAACATCATCCCTTTGCTTTTCTCTCGCTCCTCAGACGGCTCCTCCGGACAGCCGGCATCAATGAGGCACCGGGACTCAGGATGAGCTCCCAGAATGCATCCTGCTCGGCGGAGCTGCCTCCCGCCAACTGCTCCCTCATCTGCTTGTATAACATGACTGAGTGGGAGAACCACATGGACCAGCTGTATGCCTACTTTTACCTGATCATCTTCATCCCTGGGTTGCTGGGAAACAGCCTGGCGCTCTGGATTCTCTGCCGCTTCATCAGGTTAGCGCGCACCGAGCGACTGTGGCGGCTCAGCACATTCTAGACTGCAGACCATCAAATCTGCTGCACTTGGCATCATTAGCACGAAAAACCCCACCAAAAAGCTTGCTTTACATAATGTGAATGAATGTACACATTAAGATGAGATGGCTGATTGGTTAAAGTGGGTTCACATCCCCTCCTCATCGTGAACCCTGCATGGAGTTTCGTCGTACAATGACAACATATTCTGTTAATTTAGCTGGGGCTTTTATCCAAGGTGATGTGCGTTTGAAAGGGCAGGTCCAGGCAGTATCCCTGTTGGGTTTCAGAGCCTCGCTCATGTGTCCAATGGCGAAACCACTCAACTGTGGGATTCAAACCAGCAACCTGCTGACTTTTTGCTATGACTGACGATCCCGCCCCTCATCTCTTGCAGGAAGAAGACGAAGGCCATAATCTTCATGATCAACCTGGCAGTGGCCGACCTGACACATGTCCTGTCGCTGACCTTGCGGATCCACTACTACTGGCGTCACTCCTGGCCCTTTGGCCAGGGGCTCTGCCTGTTCTGCTTCTACCTGAAGTACCTCAATATGTACGCCAGCATCGCCTTCCTCACCTGCATCAGCATCCAGCGCTACATCTTCCTCAAACACCCCTTCTGCGCCAAGAAGTGGAAGCGGCGCTACGACGTGCGCATCAGCGCCGCCGTGTGGCTGGTGGTGGGACTGTGCTGCTCGCCCTTCATCCTCATGCGCAGCAAGCGCGGCGACAGCGACGCCGGCTCCAACGCCAGCTCAGCCAGCTGCTTCAAGGACCTGCCCATGCGGAAGATCTCGCTGCGCCTCATCGTGCCTATGGTGACCTTTGCTGAGTTGCTGGGCTTCGTGGGACCCCTGGCCGTCGTAGTCTTCTGCTCACTGCGCATCATGAGCTCGCTGCGGCGCGTCAGCGTAGGGCCGCACGCCGCAGACACCGAGAAGGCGCTGCGCATGGTGCGCGTCTGCGCCT
The DNA here is from genome assembly GCA_026784285.1 of Stomatorhinus walkeri. Lineage (NCBI taxonomy): Eukaryota > Metazoa > Chordata > Actinopteri > Osteoglossiformes > Mormyridae > Stomatorhinus > Stomatorhinus walkeri. The sequence goes on from JAODUD010000002.1 coordinate 13,609,989, forward strand.
TCGTCTTCCTCTTCTGCTTCGCCCCCTACCACATTAACTTTCTGTTTTACATGCTGTCCAAGCAGGGGGGCATCTCCAGCTGCCCCCTGGTCAAGCTCGTGAACCAATTTCACCCCATCTCCCTCTGCGTCGCCAGCCTCAACTGCTGCCTCAACCCAATCATCTACTACTTTCTCACTACGGAGTTCAGGCAGCAGCTCTCCCGGCAGGGCAGCTCCATTCTCCGCGGCCGCCTCATGAGCCTGGAGAGTACCTCCTCCTTCTAGAGGGCGCCAGAGAGGAGGCAGCGTTAACCAGGGAGAATGCTGGCGGGTTCAGACTGAAAAAATAATAACGCTTGCATGCAAAGCTTTACCTGTATCCGGCTCTAGGGGGAGCTGGTGAGAGTGTTTCTAAAACTGGGCGGGGTCCCGGCACGGACTTCAGTGCCTCGTAGGACCTGCCCCCCCTGCGGTAGCACACCCTTACAGTACGGCAGGGGGATTCTAAGGTTTTATCCTTGTGGGGGCTTTGGGGGGGGGGGGGGGCTGGAGAAATACGGGACAACACCACCTTCCCCCACGATAAAGTTTGCCACGCCAGGGGTATGAAATGTATACGAAAATCTGTGACAAATCGCTAAATGGATTTAGAAAAAAACTATTTTTCAGGTGGGCTAAGACAAAACAATCACCCAAAAACGCTGTTTTGCACAGCTGTTCTTTTGGTTGTATTCCACTTAATCACTTAACATAATTACTTCCCTCTAAATACGTTTCCACTTAGATTTCTAGCATCAGAAGAAATAAACTTATTAACTAGTGTTTAAGTAACTCCTAACTGAGCCACTGAATCCAGGGACATAAGCTCATCCAGAGAGGTTCAGGAAATTCTGTAAAGTAGATTAGAACTTAACAGTCTATTTAGATGTAATGCGATTTAAATTGTGAATGAAGAATGAAGTCAGTTGTCTTTAAAAAGAAACACTGTGAAAATGGAGTTTAATCTGTTTCGGTTGATTGGTTTTATGGATATGTTAAGTGAATTAAGTCCCTCTGATGCGACCGTTTCGCTGTTAGTGAACAAGGAAGTGTATTAATAGTGTGTTATGAGGATAGTAGTCAATAATAAAATGAGAAGTAATATTCCTTTAAAAATTGTACAGACTCCTCTAGACACCGATCCGCACAAAATGCAGATTACTATGTCTATATTTTATTACTAAGTATTTTCTCTGTTGCTGAATGTCGTTCTTTGTAAGTAGTGGCGGTGTCCTCACACTAAAAGCGAGATCGCAGCGGATCAGGCTGCCGCAATGTGCGCGACCCCCGAGCAGCCCGGTCTCCGCGGCGCGTACGGGACCCATCGGCTGCGGGAGGCGGAGTACTGAGGCGGGTTTCGCAGAGCGGCTGGGGTGCGTTCGGGTGTGGAAGTGGGTAAGATGCTTCACCACCTGTGACGGGAATCTGTACGTAACACTTCACCACGCTGTGCGAAAAAAATATTTCTGCGCCAAGTATTTGACAGTTTAGCTGCTGTCTTTTTTTCACGTTAAAAGGGCACCATCTGAACCTACATACACTTTTTCTGCTACTGAACGGAAAGAGTATTGCAAAATGTATGTTAAGATCTAGGTCTGCGTTCGGGGGTACACCGCAAAATCGATCTTATCATTCATGTTACATTTTCTGTTCTACTTTAAGCTACTTCAATTTTACATGAACTTTTTAAGCATCAGCTTACGGGCAATAAATGCTTTTCACCCAAATGTCTCGTTGCTTGGTTTCTTGGAAACAATACAACTGCTTTCATTTAAACTGTACGTTTTAATTTAAACTGTAGGTAGGATTAAATATTTTAGCAAGTAGGTTCCAGGATGTTTGCAAATAGGTATTTTAACAAGTGTTTGAAGAAGAATCAGAAGAAGAAAACGTGAAAATTAAAAGAAACTGCCGGATTAAAGTATGGTAAATCATAAACCATTCTAGTATTGAAATTTTTTACCGGCCAGTTTAAGGGTAGTATAGTACAGTAAGGCTATGGGTCTGATGCCGTATATTTCAAGGGAAAGTACACTGACAGGTATTAAATTCTATTTTCTATTGAATTTCCTTTTGAGTGCATGAACATATTGTGCTGACAGGTGGTTAATTCTTACTGCTGTACCAATAGTTGTTTTATGGATGGGGATGCAGACGCGGCGCTGAACCCCGGAGCGCATCTGCAGGCCGGTTAGACGTCGGGAGGTTACAGATGGGCAATATCAATAATTTTCTTTTAGCCTGGATCAAGTGTTGGTATCGCCAATACCGATCTTAATATTCAGTGCCTGCCCAACACTAATGGTAAAACTTTCGCCAAGCCGGGGACCGTCCTGGCCGGTTGTAAGCTACTTTATATCCTGCTCACTATAATAATAAAAATGTTTAAATTACGTGGTTCAAAATGATTTTTTTTAATGCGGTCTGGTACCGTATCCTAGCAACAGCAATGAGACTTTCTTCCAGAAAAAAAACGTCAGCTACCATTTTAATGTGCCAATGAAGAATGCTACCATTGTGTTTTATGATTGTGAAGTTTGTTTTATGGACACTGAATTAAGCATTCCTTAAAACCTTTGTACCTTCACATATTTAACAGACGCTTTTGTCCAAAGCTACGTATACAGGTGAGGCAATAGGCACATTGCAAACATAAATGCTGTTAAGGAGTCGACTAAGCGTAAGTGCGACTACGCTAAGCGTCAAATGAATGCAATCAGTAGGCCTGTTAGAGCAGGAGGTACGCAACAAATACATAACTTCTAACAAGGCAAGAATCTAATAAGACTATTCAAAGACCAAGAGTGCAAGATAAGAACTTCCGGCGAAAGTTCAGTGTGATGGAACCACATAAGATATGCCATTGGTTCCTTAAAGATGACCATATAAATATACATCTACAGTATGTATTCAATTAAGCACGATACAACAATCGAAGGTATGCATGATTTGGAATTTGCTCAGCCCGTTGTTTGGAATGACAGAACCCCAAATATATATCTGTCTAGTACAGGGTTACGGTGAATTCGAAGCCGAACTCAAGAAGCACAGACCACAACGGAGGCGGACACCCAGGACAGGATTTCAAGGGACTTGCACTCACACGCCGAGAGACAGAAAGTGAAACGGTTATGCTGCATTTCGTAGGCAATGAGGAAGCGCAAAAAAATCACGGAAAAAGACTGTTTTGTCCTGCCAAGCGGCTGAAGTTAGTCTGCTGAAATGCTGTGCTTTGTCTTCAACAAAAAGAGAAAAGGAAATTGGTATTTTGACCAGTAAATATCATAACCAGTATTATCAAATGAGAAGACCCTACACTACATTTGTAACTGCTCTTTAATATAATTAGTACAGTAATAATACACAGAATACAATTTAAGCTGTGCCAAAACACAAGAACGCACTGCTATTGGTGTTGCTGGGTAGTTTTATTGTCCAACACTCCCCTCTAGTGTTAGAATTACGTTATTGCATGCGAAGATGGACGGAGCAAAACCACAGTACATGAACTGTAATCCACGAGGTAATATTAAACATAAAATGGACCTTAACTATGAGTCTTGAATAGAAACAGTTATGAAAAGTGACGGGAATGTGAGCGTTTATAATGTATTTACTTTTCACATAATCTTGAGATTTGTTTTTCATTTATACGTGGGATTTTCTTTGGGCAATTCATGGGTATTACAGCATTGTTGTTCTTTGAACTTGAATTTGTAACCCAGTTTAACTTGTTAATTAATCCACCTGCTTGCCAGTATGTTACTGATTGCGTGGGTGAGATTTTCAAGTGCGTTTCAAATCCCTATGTGCATGCACTGTAGGCATATAGCTTTGAAATGTTACCATAAATTAAATGCATGCACATATGTCAAAGCATGTACTCCACCTGTGGGTTCAGAAGCATGCTCAGATAGTCCATGAGCAATGTGGACGTCTGGATGTTTGTGTGCACGACTGCAGACGTTCCACTGAGAGCTTAGGCGTGCACTCCATGGTTCACACCTGTTACTCGTAACACACAGCACTTCTATGTTTTGTTTCCGTTTTTTTATGCTCGTTAAAAAAAAGCCACAACAATTTACCCATAATCCCCAGGTACGAGTATGTGGCAGCAGAAGTGGCATCGAGGGGGCGGAGACCTTTGCATCGAGCGTGGTGGCAGAATTGGTCAGCGGAAGAACAGAAAAAGAGGAGAATGAGACGGAGAGATAATCAGTTGAAGAAAAAGTGAAAGACGTGGCGTAACGAAGGGTGGAGGCAGAGAGTGAGAGAGAGAGGCGGGGGGAGATAGAGAAAGGGGCTGAGCCAAGCACATCAGTGATCTGATGCTTTTAGCTGGGGCTGGAGGAGCACGTGGACTGGTTAGTGTCACATCCCGCTCATTCGCCAGCAAAGGCAGCGGCTAGCGGCGGGCGCTCCAAGGCAGCACACCACATCGGTAAGGGCTCTGTCTGCCATATTTTTCTCTGGCTTCTACCTCATTGTGGTTTAGATTGGTGCGCAGGACAGTGTTTGGTTGTATTATATATGGGGGGGTCAGGGCTCAAATAGTTTTCCAATGCGGTAATGCCCCGTGTGAAGCCTATCTGCAGTTCCGCCTGGCCAGTTCAAGAACTCCAAATATTTTGATACTATTAGGAAGTATTTTGTGGAGCAGGGAGGGGGGTTTGCTTTGAGTCTTCAGGAGGGGCTTAAGAAGGACAGATGTTGGGGTCAGGGGCGCAGCTAGAAATTCTGAGCCCCTGACAAAATGCCAACTGTGCAGTTTTACACAAAATTTACATATTCCGTAATGTATACATTTTTGAATACGTATATACGTATTCAAGGGCCCCTGTAAAGTGCTGGGCCCCCTAAATCTGCCAGGGCATCCGTGCCCCAACTGCGACAAGGCAAATGGCTAGTCTGTTGCTGTGTTAAGAAATGGTGGTGCGATTTTCAGTGTAGCGGAACCTTATAGTCAATCTCAGGCGGAACAATGACGCGAATGTGTTGACGATTGGCTGGATCAGATCCTCATGCTCTTTCTTGATTTGAATCACTTTGACTGTAATATGTGATCGTGTCTTCTTTTTGCTAAACATACCATCAGTAAACCTCAGAAAAATTTCTCACGGCGCTCAGATTTTTCGCTCATATGTTCACTGCGAGGGTCACATGACCGGCGGCGTGTGATGCTAGAGCAGCGGGCGGGTGGCGGCAGAAACATGAAGAGGTCTGAAAACTGATTCACCCGTTGAGTGTTGCGTGAAAACCCATCCACCCACAAAGGGTTTTCCCAGAAGTACCCTGGGTGAGATGTATGGGGGGAAAAAGAGCTGAAAAAGGGAAAAAGACAGCTCAAAAATAACAAATCTGGGTGAAAGGTCATGAAATAATCTGGCAATGCTAATTTTATTGTGACCGTACTGTGGCAATGGACATCAAGAGCCAAACTAACTTTGACAGGGTGTTTGAGAGGCGAATGCACCCTCAAGCTCAATCTCACTGGGCTTCCATCATCCACCAGTACCAGGCTTGAGAACCCACCCCCCCCCACCCCCCACCCCCCCGGTCACTACATTCCACAGTCCTCAGCCCCCCTCCATTCCATCCTGAATGTCTGTTGGACTCCTGGGCAGCTGAAAGCACCACTAAACGTGTTCTGGGGGGGGGAAATCAGGCATGTTTCTGAGCTGGAAGGAAGGTGGGTGGGGAAAGTCCAGGCTGGGTGGTACTAGATGTCTCAGTCACAACGGCACCCACCCATCGCCTCTATACCTGGCATCCACTGTTGACTTTGACCAGGAGATCGAACAGGTTGACATGCTTCTCAACCTCATATCTGATTCAGACTGTGGCGTTTATTAAGACTGAGGATGTAGGTAAGGATGGGATCCACAGCTAGACCCAGGACAGAATGGGGTCCAAAGACATTTTCAATTCAAGACTCAAAGAGTTTATTGTCGTATGTACAGTAGAAAAGTGCATTTCTCTCTGCAATGAAATTCTTACTTTCCTGTCCACACAAAACGCCAAGGTTACATAATAGAAAAAATGGCAAATACACACTTTGAAGTGTAATGTGCAGATGTCGAGAAATATTAACTGTGCATTTGTGCAAATTGAAGATGTGCAAATGAGCTTAATGCGCAAAGATTACAGAATGAGGTAGAATGTGGAGAAATGTTAACTGCATTTGTGCAAATGAAAGAGAAAGAGCAAAAGAGCCTGATGAAAACAAGAGAAAGGCGGCATTTGAGAGCAGAGAGGGGAAACACTTCTGCCATGGGGGGTGACATGTTTGGAATGATTTTGCTTAACATACAAGCATGCAGGATAGGATGAGGTCCACAGCTGGAACCAGGACACAGGGAAAGCCACAATTTTGCTACCCCCCCACCCCAGCAATCAACATGTGTCAATATAGCAACATTGGGCCAGGAAGAGTCAAAGCAGTCAGCCTGCACCCAGATGGAGTTAAACAAAGCTGACCCATGATGCACTGGGCTCCGCAGATCTGAATATCAACATGGAGCAGAGATGGCAGCTTTCCTGGCTGCTTGGCCTCAGCGGGGGATGTGTGCCGGTGTTGCTTATCAAACAGTTTGACCAAAATTGGTACATGGAATGTGGAGGACCTCCATGGGCACTCTGGAATATCCCAGACAAACGCTGGGGAAAAGCTGCCCCGTCCTTCCTGTCCTCTCCAGCTGTAACATCACTGCCGTAAATTAAGATGTATAATCCGTAAATGCACTGGGAGCTAACAGAGCTCATAACATCCAATCACTCAGAATGGCCGGCGTCCTTTGCTGCACCTGACATTTATCTCACTTACCTGACACCTTTATCCAAAGGAACTTACAGGAGAGGAAAGGGTTCAATTTATGTCTGCACTCACGGATTCAAGCTTACACACTTTGCGCTGTTAGCATAATTCTCTACTTCTTAAGCTACAGATAGCCAGCAAACTTGTTAGCATGTGGCTATTGTGCAGGGTAACAAAAACAACAACAGCTTATGGCGCAACGATGGTAAGATGCAGTCAATGCTTGGTGTGATATACAATGACTGAGCCACGCTGAATGTCTGGGTGGGGGCTCCCTTACTAACTGTTCAAAGAACAACTGAAGGATGAAGCAGGAAGTTAGAAGCTGGATGAGTTCCAACCCAAGCGTGTTTGAGGGGTGTTTTGCTTAACATACATTTCTGTGAAGAAGCACAAAACTTCCCCTTTTCATTTTTTCCTGTTGTAGAAAACCGTAGGTGGTCAGCAGAGACCGTCATGGTGCTCTGGGGCCTAAGTGTGAAACCCCCAAGGTTGCGGGATCAATTCCGAACCCCAGCTTAGTATGTGTGAAATTAGTATGTCAATTCTGAACCCCGGCTTAGTATGTGTGAAATTAGTATGTGTCAATTCTGAACCCCGACTTAGTATGTGTGAAATTAGTATGTGTCAATTCTGAACCCCGCCTTAGTATGTGTGAAATTAGTATGTGTCAATTCTGAACCCCGGCTTAGTATGTGTGAAATTAGTATGTGTCAATTCGGAACCCCGGCTTAGTATGTGTGAAA
>JAODUD010000002.1:13628058-13649108 GCA_026784285.1 Stomatorhinus walkeri
TCTATCTATCTATCTATCTATCTATCTATCTATCTATCTATCTATCTATCTATCTATCTATCTATCTATCTATCTTCGTTTTCTAATACTATGAAAAATGCTTATAGACCAGCTGCGCTACCTTTGAGTCGTATGTTTTAAAGCCAGCAACTAACACAGTCTGTTGTAAAATGACCAGGGAAGGTGGTAAGACTAGTCAACAAAATAACTAGGTAACCTGCCACCAGAAATCCGACCCACAAGAGTTGTGACCAAACGAGGCCATTTAAAAAGGCTTGTCGCCAAACTTTGAATGATTCCACTTAGCGGCAATAAAACAGAGCGTGGCCGCACAATTATAACAATTAAACCGCCATTATATGTAGTGGGCATTGTTTTAAAAACCGCCGTACGGTGCAGGCTTCTTATTGTTGGTAGAAAATCCATAAAATGCATTCCAGGTGTGTACCCAAAGTGATACAGCCTTTAATCTGTTAGGTAGTTATGATTTTTTAAAAAGGTAATCCTATCGATATTTTTTCCCCTCTGTTGAATACCCCCCCCCCCCTTCCTCCCTCCCTCGGGTGCCTTTATCAGTTTGGGCCCCGATGCCACCTCCACCAGTTTCTGACAACTACTTAGCAACCTAGGGTGCCAGCAGATGTCTGTTCCTTCGGGGATGCCCGTATCATTAGAAAACGGATGTGAAACCCCTTTTTGAATGACGTTGATTACAATGCCATGTTTTATGGATAAAACCATTATTTCTTTAAGGGCGAGTCTGGCGGTGGGGGTTCCTCCTGTGTGGATAATTGCCAGGAGAAAAAAAACAATAGAGAGAAAAAAAGACTGGGTTTAAGATCTCCAACCATGTGGGTTTTATTATTTGGGTCTCTCTCCGCGAATCTTACAATTAAACAACGGCAACATCATCAGCAGCATTATTGTAAACAGCAAAAGTAGTAACAGCAGCAGTTCTGAAATTATTACGGAGCCCGCTCCTCCTGCTAATAATACGTAATTATGTCTAATTAATTTATCTATCTATTTGTATTGTATTTATGCAGATGAATGTACATTTTGAAGGTCACGTGATGTCAGGCTACACTGGAATACCGTTATTTAGAGTTACAACACTTTTGAAACTTTTTTTTTTAGGTATTGTATGCAAAATAATAAATACGTTGCGTTATAACATTGCACATAATGTTATTAAACAGCCCCTGTTGTGTTGGAAACATTAATAAAGAGTTAATGAAGACCTTTTGAAAGAAAGTATTAATATGTAGATCAGTCTGGACGCCATTATTCTTGACCCTCATTGACAGCTCGTGGACTGTAGGTTTGGAGGACTGGAACATCTGGCCAGAAGGTGGCGATCTTGTGATATTTCAGCAACCCCACCCACAATGGAACTGAGACAGGATAGGGGGTGGGGTTTGACAGGTAATTTATGCTAAATAACTGTTAAGTCAAGCAGTCAGCCTTGAAGCAACAGCGATGTAGTGTTTAGGAGACAAAGATATAATTTTATCAGGGAATTGCTGAAATCTTTCACAGTTGAAACACAAAATTAAAGACTTTTAGAATCCTTTATGTTAATCTTAAGTACACTAATTTCTCAGACATACAATTATCACCTAAAGAAAAAAAAACATTTGGACACTTGATTTTAAAGTGTGACACACCAAAATACCCCAAATAACTTTCTCACAGATGTCTTCTTGTCATTTATTTTGAACCTGGACCATATTTTGTTTTGTGAGCCACTGACAGAAACACATTTCCAGGAAAAATGTTTTTGTGTCACCTTCAGCCACGATGACCTACCCAAGGAATAAAACGAGTAGACCGACAAAAATATAATCAGAGTCAAGCCCCTGCATGTCTGCTGAGGTGACATTGTGGTGCCTCACTGCCATCATTCTGGTCCTTGTGTTCTTTTTGACGATCCCTAATCCCATCCCTCTTCCGTCTCCTGGCTGCTTAACATGATGTACGTCATGAACTACCCCTGACTGGATCTACAACCTCTGCAGGTCATCTGGAAATGATCTGTGCAAAGCCCTCGTCGTCCTCATCATCACGATCACTCTGGCCATCATAAAGGACAAATGGATATCGGGTCATTTAACATGTGATATACGATAGTAATCGTCATTGCTAGGTCAGGCAAAGGAGTTAGGTCACATACTCTCAAAATGACCAGTGACTTAAGAGGTACTCATGCTGATAACGAGTCATAAATGTCTGCGGATTAGACACCTTCTCTAATTCCTGCATTGGAATATTTCACAGCTCTCACCCTGGTTCCCTTCCACACCTCCACAGAGGTGCCCTTAAATCCATAGCAGCTGTGTGATCTCCTCCGAACCACAGGGGCACCAATAAAGGGAGAGGCGTGTGTGTCACTTTTCAACACGTCCGCTAACAATGGCGAACGCAGGTCATGTCGTCTATTTTCGTCCTGCATGTTTCATTTGCTGATTAGTAGGCATGAAAATATGTCATCCCACCCTCCTGGTGAAGTATCTGAGGATTAGCTCTGTTAGCCAGGAAAGGGTGAGGTGATGTGATGGGGGGTTTCTGCAATTAGCAGGGGCTCTGTGATATTTCTGAGGTTATTTGCTAGGACCAGCGATACTGGAGTTTAATGCTGATGGTCAGAGATAAGGAATGATATCGAGGTTTAACTTGGATAGACGGGAATGGCGATTACTACTGGGGAGTGTCGCAGTTCACCAGGGAAAGGAAATGTTAGCGAGGATTAGCCACCTTAAGCAGGGATGCCGAAAGCTACTACTAACAGTGTTAGCCCGGGATGAGGAATGCTACTGAGGATTAGCGCTGTTAGCCAGGAATGAGGAATGCTATTGAGGTTTAGCGCTGTTAGCCAGGGATGGGGAATATTAGTGTGTAGTACTGTTAGCCAGGAATAGGGAGCGCTGCTGAGGTTTAGCGCTGTTAGCCCGGAATGAGGAATGCTACTGAGGTTTAGTGCTGTTAGCCCAGGATGAGTAATGCTACTGAGGTTTAGCGCTGTTAGCCAGGGATGAAGAATGCTACTGAGGTTTAGCGTTGTTAGCCAGGGATGAAGAATGCTACTGAGGTTTAGCGCTGTTAGTCAGGAAAAGGGAATGCTATTGAGGTTTAGCACTTAGCTAAGGATAGAAAATGCTGATTTTTAAGGGTGTTACTATAGTTTTACCATTGTCTTCTTGCATCATAATGTTTATCTGCTGGTTTTGTTCCCCCCTCCCCCCACCACTACATGCAAACGTTCCTCCTACTGTTACATTACTGACTATCGTAGCATTTACTGGGGCTGCTAACACAGTTTACAGTACTTCTCCTACACACAGACACATGGCTGAGACAGTTCTGAGATTCGATCCTCTGGGGTCTTCTCATAAAATATGGGATGCCCCACGCCCTACCACTTTTGGATACATTTTTACAGCAAGATGGGGGTTCCAATGATAAAATTTGCTGAGCTGGGATACTACGAAATGTATCCAAAAATATGGGACGTGTGGCTAAATGGTTTTAGGAAAAAAAATTAGTGGGTGAGGTAAAAAACTATCTGGCCCCCCATCCAGGGTTGTTCCCTGCCTCGTGCCCATTACTTCTGGGATAGGCTCTGGAGCCCCCGTGACCCAGTGAAGGATTAGCGGGTTGGAAGATGGATGGATGGTAAAAAACTGGGGGCAGAAGCCTCACTAAATAGGGTCTAGAACTGCCAATTCAATTCAGTTCAATTCAATTAAATTTTATATATCACCTTTCTCAACTGAGTTGGTCCAAGATGCACAACACAAGTATTACAATGGCAAAGTTTGGCTCCAGTGCTTTGCTGAAGGACACAGCGGCAACGGCGTTCTGGAAATTGTAGGTCCTCACTCTATTTGGCCCATCTAACACTGTCACAAGAACAGGCCAAGGAACCACGACAAAGAGCGAATGCACATTTAGTTAAACTCCTGTACATTCTTTATTAGAGAGTTGGTACAAAAAAGTTATCTCGGAAATTAAAAAGATGACACCCAGCAAATGGAAACTTAATTGCACTCAAAGCCAGACTAATCTTGGCATCGCCGATGTATCTAGAGGAAAAAACTCAGAGCAAGAGAGGGAAAATGATAACGAAATAGCCTAAATGTAATAAGGTAACAGACCACCTCTCGTGCAAGCACGAACAAGGCATCTGTGTCTGATGTTGTTAATTAATGTCAGTACGCTTCGTGCTGGCACTCTCCTTCCTGCGTTCCATGAGGGACATTTCCCAGGGCCATGGCAGGGCGAGTGGGCGTAAGTGTGTTTGTGCGTGTGCGTGAACAAATGTGACCAGGCATGAGCGGAGAGCGCGAGCGATAATCCCCACTCATTACAGGTCCAATCTGTAACACGTCAGGGAGCTGGGGGCTCCGGTGAGGCACCTGATCAATATGCATATTCCTCTCTCTGCACTGTCATGGAGATTACTGTGTTGGACACAGGAGTCCGTTTTCCCTTCCTTTCGGCTGTTCTCCAGCTTTTGGCTTTGTTTCCACCAGGAAGATGGTGGCTCGCCGACCCCCAGGGACGACGCTGACACCTGCATTCATTTAACTATCTAGTCTCTCTGCCTTCCGTCGCTAATCACGGTACGTTTTAGCCAGGTGTGTGTCGACAGAATAGGAACCGACTCTCATTTACATATTCGTCACCTTAAATCCACTCCAATTATACAAGAAAATTCATCATTCTCCTCATGTAGCTGTTACATTGAGCCCATTTTATCAAAAACAAAAGAATCTGATGGTTGTTCCTCGCAGTTACACGATGTTACACGAAGCTAAGATTCTCTGAGCTTAGCAGCATTCTGTGGTTACTACATGTAATTACGTTTAATTTTTCGACATTCCAAACACATCTTCCTATTGTGTAAACCTTGCCTTGGAGTCTGAATCTGAATATCTCAACACTAAATCCCAAAGCGAGCCTTTGACGGGAAGTAGTGCAGTCAAATTCCTCTGACCTTCCCTTGTTGTTCCCGAGCAGCTGTGCCTGGTGTGCCAGTTAGCGTGCCGCGCATGGGATCACCACCCGCACATTACAGGCCCCACATTTCAGCATGTCAGTGTGACCAGGGACCTGTTCTGTCACAACGGCCCCTCTGCTTGTACCGATAGCCTGGAAAACTATCCTAACTGGGTTAGGAACCCGGGTCCGTTTCGTTGGAACCCCCGTCGATTTGATAAAATATGACAGCATACAGTTGGGGTTTGCGGCCACTCGGAACGTTGGGGGAGCCGTGGGATGATGGGCTTGCTCGTTTTTCAGTTCAGATTAGGCCGCCGTGTGTCCCGTGCACCGGGGTACTATTTTATGACAGCACTACATCATCCTCCTCAGATTTATTTCGGCAGACCCGTGACGTGATTTGTCTAAATTGACTCGTGCGAGACGTCCACCGGGGCCACTTCTGTCGTCGAGAGTCCAATGATAAAAGCCACTCACTGCGATGGGCAGATGCTAGAGTTATCCTGTGTGCTGGAATGAGACCCGGTAGCCTATGAAAGCGCATGGCGGCCGAGGTTACGGGAGGGCTACAGCGCTTTTAACGAGATTTTGGAATCCACGATGTCCAGAATGGGCTTTATCGCTCCGCCAACTCTGTGATCCATCGTGGGATGCTGGTTAATGGTCCTGCGTGGTAATTTTACAGTTGATGGTGTATGTGGACACCTGGCTTTGACTGGGGATTTAGGGTGGTGGTGGTGGGAGAAGGTGAGAAGTGGGGAACATTTAAAAGCCCCTTACATAAGAACATAATACATTTACAAACGGGAGGGGGCCATTTGGCCCATCAAGCTTGTTTGGGGAGAACTTAACTAATAGCTCAGAGTTGTTAAAATCTTATCTAGCTCTGATTTAAAGGAACCCAGGGTTTTAGCTTGCACTACACTAACAGGACTACTAATCCATACTCTAAATATAGAAGTATATAGAAATGCTTTCTCAAACCCAGTCTAAAATGATCTCCTGCTAATTTCCTCCTATGGCCACGAGTTATTGTATTTGAAATAATATTGAAGTAACTATCTGGCTTAACAGCATCCAGACCTGTAAGAATCTTATATACCTGAATCATGTCCCCCCTTAGTCTCCTTTGCTCGAGGCTGAACAGATTCAGCTCAGAAGATCTCTATTGTCTGTTCGGTACTAACTCTTAATTGAGAGGCAGTGCAGCATGTGCAATTTGTGAAAATATCAGTAACTGAAAAGCTGAGTGGTTTGGTGCCCTGCCACCTTCCTCCTATCAGACCATGTGACAATGCAGTTCCCTCTGCAAACTGACACCTGTTAGCCGGACTGGTGGAGGTGTCGGTTACATTTATCCCAGCTTCAGAAACAGGCAGGGCAGAGAAGCGCTCTGAGCTCAGAGCTTGTTGACCGTGCTCGGTGCAAAAGAAACACCAAACGACCCACGTTTCCCACCTCTGGGTCTCCAAGAGGCCACTGTGCTGCCAGCGATTCTCTCCCACAGCGTAACAACCTTCTTGTTCTTGGTGAAACACTCGGTGAACTCTTAACTGAGCTGCAGCGGCTCATTTCCTGTTTGCACTTCTCGCCGTGCCGACAATCTGGAAAAATGACGGCCATTTTGGCACGGCCGCAGCCAAAAGTTTCAGTACGTGCGCCCCCATCCGTCATCCTGATCTTGCATACAAGAGACCGGAGAGCCCCAGCCTTGGGCTCAGTGACAGAGACGACCACCACGTGACACCGAAGGGGGGGGGGTCCGCCCTGTACCGTTTTGACTCAGAAGAGGGGCTTGAATGAGCTTCAGGAAACGGGGGCTGTACAAGGGCAAAGTGAAGCTGGCCTTACCATGCAGCGACATAACACATGTGATGCGACACTCTTGCACTGACTGGTGCGAGCACACGCACGCAATGAGAGAACCCATAACACCGCTGCACCGGCAACGTCACAGACGGCCATCCTGAAACTGCGCAACGGCTCCTCCCACAGCAGTACTGGGGTATTACAGATCTCACCGGTTCAGACAGACAGCCCAGTCCCAGCAGGCGGCCGGTAGCCATTACTGCCTGGTACGCTGCTCCCCCACAAAGTCAGTGTCAGAAGTCACCAGTGGGTTGTGCCACGCCAAGCCGCCAGACTGAGACTGCAGAAGTCCCATTTCCCCACTATAACCTCAGGATATTTCCTCAGTCTGCTCTTGTTTACTTCCTTTACAACACACAGGGTTTATACACAGTGTTTAAAAATGGCTGATGGCACTCAAAGGAAAGCCCAGAATATGGATGCAAAACGGCAAGGGGACCTTTCACAGGTCCGAGAAGCATGTTCCCGTCAAAGAGCCTGCAAGGCTTACTGTTGCTTGAATGCACCATTATTCATCAGAACTTCCACAAGACTATTTGGCGTTCACTTCTGGCGGATACTGCTGTGTGAGGATTCAGCGTTGGTATTTGGCGCCCCCTACTGGACACAAACATCGGAGCTAAAATGTCTCCATAAATTCAGGTCGATTGAGCGACATCAATGGGATCAGGGCTGTTGCAAGTAGCGTTAATTTCGCCGATGAAATGTCGACGATAATTATTTGTCTAAGATGATTTTTAATTGATGAAAATGAGACAATGAAATAAAAATGAATGGTAACACTTTACAGTTTGGTTCCTTAGTAACTCTTACTAAGTACAAATCATAAACAAGAGATAAAAGCGTTATGATTCATTAATGATAAACATGAGATTGGTATTTAACTTTTTTGTGTTATACATTATTTGTTCCTTCGGTAGATCACAAAGGTTTATTTAACCACATATAATAAAAGATATATTAACTGCTTTAAATAACTGATCTGAAACAATTCATTAATGATAAATGAACACCAGATAAATGTATAAGTACATTAATTAATAAAACAGGTAAGTAGCGTCAAGTTCCCATGTCTGTTTTTACTATAGCAAACCTACACGCGTACATGGACAACGAAACCACAATCCACATAATGGAAGACAGATCAGAAACCAAAAGAGGAAAAAATGTTGGTGGAGCATCTGTGACCAGGACAGCAAACCTTTGTGTCGTATTGAGAGTCACGGTATCCAAGGTAATGTTGGCATACCACTGCAATGCACCACATCTAACAGGAGTAACTGTGAACGCAAGAGGAAGCTCCCTCAAAGCGATGTCCGGGCACCAACCTGGATTGTACCCAAAAGACATAAAACCACAGCTGCCCGTCTCACTGCAGAATTACATGTATAGCTGGACTCTCCTATTTCCACCAAAACTGTTTGTCAGCAGCTCCACGGTCGGGCTGCTATAGCTAAATATTTGGTCACTGGTGCCGATGTCAAGCGTCGGTGTCAGTGGTGCCAGCAGCTCAAGTCTTGGGTTGTGGACAACGTGAAACCTGAATTGTCATCTCATCTCTGATGAGTCCACCTTCGCCGTCTTTCCCACGTCTGGGGTTGGGTGTGGAGAAGCTACAAAGAGGCCCCTCACCCAGACTGCTGCATGCCCCGAGTGCAGCACGGAGGGTGGATCCCTGATGGTTTAGATGCAATATCATGCCATTCCCTAGGGCCACTACTTGTTCTAGATGGGTAAGTCACTGCCAAGGACTACAGACGCATTTTGGAGGACCCTGGTCACCCAGTTGTTCAAACATTGTACCCTGAAGCCGGTGCCATGTATCAGGATGATAATGCACCGGTGCACACAGCAAAACATCTCCCATGGCCTGCAGAGTCACCAGATTTGAATATTGTTGAGCCGCTTTGGGGTGTTGTGGAGGAGCGAGTCAGGAAACTCATTCACCAGGTGTTTGTTTCATTATCCATCCCCTGTACTCATTGCTTCATTAGAATCATAATTACCAATATCTAGTAAGAAATTATTTTGTACACAGTAAAATGAGGGTTAACTATCATGCTAACACTGACTTCAACGACTTACTGCTAAGTACATAATCAGTGATTTATTTATGACTTAGTTTGTTGTTAATATATTAGACTATGATTAAACCAGTTATTTTGAGAAATTGTATTTTCATCAAAATATGTTGTCAAAACTGAAACTGATTGCACCCCCCCCCCCCACACACACACACACCATAAATGTACACTAAATAGTTCACAGCGTCGTCTCATTCATTTTCATTTAAATGAAACCTCCCGCCCCACCATAAATGTCTAGTGAGGCACCTGCAAAAGATAAAAAAATCACATAGATCTGTTTGATGGACCATTAGAGACACCTGGCAGAGAAATTCAGCTGAGTGAAACACACACCAGGTTTATGTAAAGAAATGCATATTTATTGAACAACAAACTGTTACAAGGTGTATTCCATTCAATGGTTTTGCTAAGCGTTGAACCTCTAAAAGCGTTGAACCACTGCCCAGTTGAGACATCACCACAGATCAGTGTGCAAATGCACCGTGCTGATTACACTCTTGATTGTCTTCCCTTGAAACACAAACCATGCAACACACAACCTAAAAATTTGCCTTCTTTCCTTTTTAAACGGCAGCAAATAGTAAACAGAAAAAAATACTGCCCTTAAAACACAGGAATGAAGAGTTAGAGAAATAGTTAGATGAGCCACAAAAAAAAATGAAACAGCAGTGGAGCCTGGAATCTACAATATTAATACTCACCACAAACACAACAGTTAAGTCAACACCAAACCCACCAGCAGGCAAAGCATGGCGGGGGACTGCAACTACAGCAACACTGCTGACCAAAACACGCCAGAAGGGGGCGCCGCTGAGCAATGCTTCTCACACTTCAGCAACAAGGGAAAGCTTAGTCGTGACATAGGGAAGAAAAACTCCGCTAGTGTGGCCTCCACAACGAATTCCAGTTACGCGGTACGGCCGTGTTTTTGCTTATTTTGATTCAATCCCTTTGATCACACGTGCCGTGGGGATTGCAGGTAGAAGATATGACCGATAACAGCTGCAAACCAAAGTGGCTTTTCATTTGAAAATCCATGTCTCTCAATCAGAGCCTGATAGCTGGGGGCATTGAAATTGGCGAACCAGGTTTGGGGTGGCAGGGGGTCTGCTGCTATGTTTCCGGCTAATAGCTAAAGCGGGACGGGGACCTCGCTGGGAGACAACGGGCCTTCCTGGTCCCCCGAGACGAGTTAGCACCACCATCTGATGCCGATGAGCCAACTGGTCCATCAGCCATTGCATGGCCATCTGCAACGTTTTTACACCTCTTCCACAGCTCAGGGATGCCTCAGGAGGAGGTCCACAGCTCCGTCGAACGACGCACCGTGACGGGAAGAGTCGTGCTTCCGGTCAGGTTCTACGTGATCTACACATCGGCTAATATTACTGGGCCTGGTGCCCAACACCAGGACGCTAAAACAGGAGCTCGCTAGCCAAGACCTGAAAGGCACAGGTGATTTTTCTACATGCGCTTTAGGGTGATGCCGCGAGGGGGGAGGGTCACAACCGTTTAGGAATAACTTTAATATTTACATGGTCTGAGGAACTGAGGGGATTATACACAAAATGAAAACATTATAACTCATAAACTGTTATTGCCTCACCTACAGAGCTGCACAGGCATCACTCTCTGACTTTGAAATTGCTATGCAACGAGTCTATCGACGGCTTCAAAAAACGCAAGACACGACAACTCAAATGCACATCTACAGCGATTAATCGCAAAGAAAACACAAATGAGCAGGGCGGGGGCAGAAGAGGGGCCAGCAGGGCCCTCGGTAGCAGACGGGAATCAGTCAAGTTATGAGGAAACCTACTATCTTAGTGGCTGCGAAGCGGGAGAATGTCACAACAAAACAATGCAGTTTTTTTATTATTATTTGCACAAAAACCTCATTGCTTCCAGTCTGACGGGAGGTGAAGACTCCCAGTTCCCTCTAGCACCCCTCCCACAACTACCATGGCACCTACTTGCCACGCAGAGCCTTTATTTCTGACCCCCCCCCCCCACCCCACCCCACCCAGTCAGGGCCCGCTCAGGCCTTGCAGATCTTGGTGATGGTAACAAACTTGTTCTCAAAGTGGCGGATGGAGAAGCAGTCTTCAATGGAGCGCTTCTGTATGCCTGCAGGTATGGGGAGAGAACAGAGAGAACACGGGAGGTTATGGAACAGCACAAGGCCGGTCGCTATGGTGAAAGAGGGCCCAAGCTCGACCTTGGTAACTAAAACCAAATCTACAGTAAACAATGCTAGCTACTTCTTCTAGCAAAAAAACAGGCATTTCCCAGTGTGCAGATCACAGTTCACTCATCCCAGTTCCTGGAGAGTAATAATCCTTAAAAATTACTTGATATTTTTACAGCAGTGTCTATTCACCAGGACTAGAAATCTTGAGAGTGAACACTGCCTAAAGCTGTCAACCCTAGAGTGACATAAAAGGATAGAGAATCAAGAATGGAGCGACATTGAACAACGAGAGATACCGATATCAGCTGAGTGTTTCGTGTTTTCTTTTCCCCCCATACAGAAACACTAAAGCCTAGGTTTAACTCCTGCCAAGAGCAGAGTGTGAAATCTCTTGAAATAGAGAGTGAATGCAGCAGGATGGCTCACTGATGAGGTCGCTGCGCCGTTGCATGCGATAGGTGTCCCTGCCGCTGCAAAGCGTGTTGATGTAGTAGCCCAGCTTGGACAGGTCATCGACACGCTCTGTCACCACCAGGTCCTCGTGCACCAGGTACGTCTTGTAGGAGCCAGACTGAGAGAGAGAGAGAGACGGCAGGTGCAGGGTGGGGCAAGGAAGGTCAGTGGGAGGCCTGCTGAAATGGCCCAACTGACGGAGAATGTATTCAAAACTCGGGCTTCCATAATGAAAAGGGAAAGAGCCAACAGGGAGCTTGCAGCGTTAAGGGCAGACAGTGTCCGGCACCCACCAATCCCAGCCCTAAAAATGCCCCCCCACTCTCAAAATTAACTTCAGTCTGGTTATAAGATGCTCCTCATCTAAACAGGAAGCTCAGATTTCAGTGAGAGGCTCATGTGCTTGCTGAATAACAGACATATTGGGTATAAAGAGAAATCCCAAAATAGTCAGCTAAATTAGCCGCCAGCAATCGCTCGCAGTCAACATGAAAACACTAGTGTGGATGGCCAAACGTGGTGGGTGGGTGGCGAGCTAATCACCTTCTGATATGGCCAAATCTCACTGGAATGGGAAGGAGGGGCTGTATTCTGTACAGCAACCAGGAGTGAAAGGGTTTGTGAGGGTGTCAGCCAAAGTCTGGGTGCCACGGGGAGAAGGTCACAGGTCACTGGTCACTCACCATCAGCTGAACGAAGAGGTCCAGCAGGTCCTGGGGGGGCATCACCACAGAGGTGTTCAGGGGGATGACGTAGCAACTCCGCAAGGTCAGGTCCAGGTACGCGGTCAGCTTCTGCTTACAGCAACAGGGGTCGTTCAGGTGGGAGCATCAGGGGCACGGTCATAACTACGTAAGGGCACCGTCAGCCGCCGTGAGCCTGTCATGCCTGTGTATGGACGGCAGTCACATGGGCTGTGACCACAACGGGCAAGGATGAAACCAGTGCGCACATGGCCTTTTACATCCTTGGTACTCATCCACTCCCATGAAAAACCGAGCCAAACCTCAAACTGAAGGTTTTCCCACTGTAAATTATCCGAGCCGTATTCTCATACACGTGCTAACAGAAATTAGCACATAGTAAATCATGATGTGCACCATGCGAACAGCAAATAACCATCTATTTGGTTTTACATTTACATTTACAGCATTTGGCAGACGCTCTTAGCCAGAGCGACTTACATAAGTGCTTTAAGACTTCATAATGAATTTCCTCCCGATACTAACTCAATAAAACCAAGGCTATGTATACCATCGACAATACTCTGTTGGGAAAGATTTTTTTTTTTTCCCCCACTGTCGCTCTCCAAACCTGGCAACGCCTTTACCGAGCCGACCCTTCTGCAGTGGAAACCAGAAGCAAGCCGGAACCGTGTTGTGACTAGTTTGTCTTCGTGGTAAGGCTCAGTTAAGGCTTGGTTCCTGTATGCTAATGGAGAAGCACCAATAGGCTAAGCCAACTAAGCCAAAAACAGGTCAGCAAAACTAATGTTGAAGTCCCTATGGAACCTGTTCTCATCATGACATCAGCCTAATGTCAAAATAACCAATTTATATGTGGCACTGGCATTTATTTTCCCCACCATAGAAATAGATGAGCACACAGGGCACTCTGATCTAGACCTTGCTTTCTCCTTCTAGAATCGCCTCCTCTGGTTGTCAATTTCTGCATACGACTGACAGTCAGGAGGGTAATCCAAAAAGAGGCACGTGGAAAGCCTTTGTTGGTGCCAGCACTATACAGCTGGTGGGTCTGCGATTAATTTTTTAAGTAGGCAATAGCCATCAGCATAATTTTGGGAACGTGAGATGCTCGTATACAAAATTCCAATCAAAGGGACTCTAATCACAGCTGCACATTGAAAAGAATGAAACGTTATGCGAGTTAAATTCTCCCAGCTAGCTATGTGTGGTTCAACCAGACTTGTTAAACGTCATTTATCGGTATGACTGTGCAGTTTTTTTTTCTTTTGTTGAGGTGAACCGCCAGGGTCACAAGAAGCTAGGGGGAGGGGATCACCTCAGCTCCGCCGTGCCATACCACATGCTGTGCACCCACACCGGTGACTTATCCTGACAGCGAGGGACAAGGACAAGGAAGCGCCTTCCCCAAATAATGCATCAACATCTATGACGTAAGCAGGTCAGTGTCACAGTGCTTTCCTTGTACCACTTAATAACTTGTCTGGCTTGGTCAAAAAAAGGTGCCAACCTTACATTCATCACTGCGACTGATTTTACACATGCAACAGTCAGAAGATGCAAGTAAAAGACCACATTTACTGCTATGAACTAACAATGAGTGCCAACACAGGATACACTATACTACATATACTAAAATAATAGAGCAATGGTTAAAAAAAAAATGAAAAAAAAAGGGTGGGTTAGGGGAATGTGACTTATTATTATGGCAAATTATTAGTATTATGGCAAAATTAATTAAATAAAAGCAGTGATACAAGTGGCGAATAGTGTAATTATATGCATTTAAAATAAGAAACAATTAAAATAAGTATAATGCATTAATAAATATCATAAGCACCTTTATTGGACAGCCACCATGTAGCCAGGCATGAATATGGAAAGAACCGGTTCACAAATTAGACATTGCTATCGCTCACTATGGTGGTTGTTTCTGCATGCAAGTAGTGCTTCTTGCTAAGAGCATGCTGCATTCATGTAGTGCTCTTCCCTCAGACTAAAAATCACACATATACATATGAGATTCTGCATTGTACTGGATTTGGGTAATAATGCATCAAATGCGTTAGAACACACTAGTTGTGTGACATCACTCATTGCAGCAGAACTGATTACATTTGCCCTTTTTACAAGAATGAATACAGAGGAATAGGACCCATTTGGTTCTATGCCCATGAGACAGACCTGTATTTTCCCACGAGAGCAGGGCATGGGGTCACAGCACAGGGTTAGCCAAAGTGTAGGACCGCTGGAGCTGGGGATCTGAACCCACAACCTTCTGGACATGCCACACAGATCCGTGGCACTAACAGGCTCCTTACCCTCTGGAAGTCATGCAGGATGTAGGCGGGGTCGCTCTCCCCAAAGCGCGGCTTGGGTACGTTGATGATGGCCACGTTATCATGGATCTCCAGCTCCTCGTCGATGCGGGGCAGGTAGTAGGGCGGGCGGGCCACGTACATGGGCACGCTGTCGCTGTCCAGCTCAGTGAAGTGCATGGCGCCGTGGTACAGTTTCTGAGCGAGGAAAAAGCGGATTGAGGGTGGGGGCAGAAATGGACGCGAGCGGCAGTGTGACCTTCACTCATATGAGACAGGAAGTACATTGAATAACAGCTTGTGTTCACGGAGTGCTTCAGGGCCCTAAGCACAGGGGTATTCAAACTCTTTTTGACGGAGCCCCCCCGAGGGCTGATGTATTTGCGCTAAGCGAGCAGCTTTCGCACCGTGAACTTTCTTTACTGTACTAGTCATGACAGTTAAATGTATTCAATCTTTTGCCTATTTTAGACATTCGAATTTGTTAGCCTCGTATAATGTGTGCAGGCATACAATGTGTTCACATTATTTTTTTAATATTTCACAAGGTTGCAATTTTGAGATCGAAATCTCCCCAGCTCAAACCCCCACCCCCCTCTCACCTTGGGGGTAAAGTAGCGGTACACGCAAGCTCCTCCCACTATGAGCCCGGTGAGGATGAAGGCCAGCCCGAGGAGGGTGAGGAGGCAGCGGCCGGTGGAGCTCTCCCCGTTGTACACGGATGCGGTCTCCGGGTCCTGTCGGGTAAGACAGGGGTTAACGTCCCGGGGAGCGGCCGAGCCTCGGCACAAGATGGTCCCCAGCGCCGCATCCTGTCAGGCAGCCTGCCGCACACCTGCTGCACCGCAGCGTCCCACCCCCTACAGGTGGCACCTTAAACCACAGACCCCAACCCCCCCTCACCAAGCATCCTGACAGCTGCATTTAACCCCCCGCCCCCCTTCCGAAGGAGACCAGCCACATTCACTAATGCAAAGACGACAGTGGCCCTTTGATGATGTACAACGTGATGAAAACTTTCACACTGACTGAATGTGTTGTGCACGATTTAACACAGGGCTACTCGTGCACAGATTGGGGGGGGGGCGGGTCTGCAGAATGCATCTCTCTGCACCTCCACCTACTCAAAACCTCTATTGCTGAGAATGCCTACCTACCTCTGCAGCTGAGGTTCTTATTTTACTTAAACGAAGCAACTGGCACGTAATGTGAATGAGTCAGTAGGGGAATTTGGGAATTTCACTGCCAAAAAATATCCTTCCCCCTTTGAAAAGCTGTCGTATACATTTTGTACTGTTAAAGTCAATCCGAATTGCTGCGGCACAGCAGAGAAAATTCCAGCTTTAGAACCTTTAACACGAAAACAGCCATTTGTCATTAAGCCGAAACGTGGACTGAAGCACACCAATTTAAATATGATGCGAGTCAGTTTTCACAAGAAAATTCCCAGCTGTTATGCTGACATTTCCAGCATTGGGATCTTCAGCGCAGAATGAGCTCAACGTCCTGTGAAAATATCAGCCTAAGCTAATAGACAACCGATTATACAAACAAACATTAACAGCTTTGACTGAATAACAGAGCAAAATGCTTTAGACAGTGCAGTTACAATACACTTCTCTGCATAGGAAATGCATGCATATATGTGATCTATATTGACATGCATGCATGTATTACAGCACTTCACACCCTTCCAAAAATGTACAGAATGGGTTCAAGAAGCTGAACAAATGGTCTCCACCTCTTAAAACTCAGTATATCGTGTGCACAAATCTGCCTAAGTTAGAATTACTTCTGAGTACAGATAACATCATTAGGGTTATGCATTAACAGACTCACAACAACAAAAAACCCCATCGCACTGTATAACATTTTCTTTTTGGAAAGAGTACAAGGAACATTTGAAATTGCTTAAAAGGTTTATTTCGGTATCCTACCATTAAAAATCACAGTGAGGTTACATAACATAGTGATTAATAAATAATATTGTGAAGTCATGTGTGTTCTGAGGCAGCTGAAACTTTCCACGCAGAGAAGTGTGGTGCCCCCTGCAACTCCAGGACCACAGAGCTTAATCAGCACATGACGAAGTGGCAGCGGCAGACAGCATCTGAAATGCTAAGCGCTGCAATATTTTTTTGCATATCTACAAAATGCAAGTTCCGGTACTCTGGAGATTTACCTTTACCAGAGAAGCCTTTCTCTGACTTCCCAAAAACTCCCAGTCCGAACTATAACCAAGGCTTTATTTATCGGTATTCCATGAGGCTACCATGTGGATCCTGACTGAATGTGACAAAAGGTGAATTTCTGAGCTGTATGTTGGAGGCCATTTGCCCAAAGCGATTCCAGGGCACCTTAATCCGTAAGGGCGACTCACGCAAACCTAAAAATGCCTAATCCTTAAAAATGCTGAGAGACTCCACGGTTCAGTGAGGGTCCAGAGGAAGAGAACTAAAGAACTTTTTTTTGGGGTACTGACAGGCAAACCAAGGGGCAGGTCTTTCACCTGGATCAATCTGGGTGTTACTAGCGCCCAGGTGACATACTGTTGTTTTGCAGCAGCTGCTGTCTGCGGTTCTGAATCCTCAGGCCCCCAAGAAAGGCGGGCTGGTCACTGCGGAGCATGAAACGCCACCTTAAGAAGGGGCAACCTGACCCACCACTTTTCACTGCAGCGATGCTGGATTTATTTCAATATTAAGTCTCAATCACCTCAACCCTTACTCCCCAATCCTGCTTATACAGAGAAACCACTGAAAACTTTCCTAACCCAACGGAACGCACAGAAGGTATACATTAACAGCAATCAAAATGGCCAAATGACAGCAAAAGACGTTCACCTCCTTACGTAATGTACAACACTTCTGTGTAAAAGCAATTTTTATAAATGGCTATTTCTGATAACCAGACAAACATAACCAAGGACCAAAATAATGACAGGCACGCAATAAACTAAACTTACAGACATTGCAACATGTATTCTAAAAATCTAATAAATAGCAAATGATTTTTAATAGTTAATTTTGCTATTATTTCAATCGAAAATAGTTTGATCTCACACCACAACTATAGTTATGAGAGTGAATCCGATTAATGGACTGAAACAAGGAATACGCATTTTGTTATACACATCGTGCTCTATTTATATTAGAATTTATATGAATTACAATTTAAGCATAAGTTTCTAAATTATTTTTACATTGTACTTTCCAAATATACGCTTAGCCGCTCTGTGACAACTGCTGACACAGTTAAACAGCTAGAGATAGATGAGTTGAGTTGAACTTGATTTTCGGCCGTTCCGATGTGTGACAGGGGGCCTGGCGGGGCTGACTGGGTGTCAAAACGCGCTTAAGGCTGCATCGGGCACCACAAGCGCGATTAGGGCGAAGAGCAAACGGCAAGAAGAAGATCAAGCAGAGACGGAGAAGAGGATCAAGCAGAGACGGAGAGCAAACTGCGCCGCGGTATTTAAATGGACACTAAGCGCCTAAAGATGGATGCTTCACCGGGCAGCCGCGCTGAGTGATGTCAGCACAGCATCGACCGTGTATTAGCCATTAGAGACCGAATCGTCGGCCATTAGCTGCGGACGCCCTATGATACATTATCCGTTAATCACTGGCTGTAGGATCCCGTGGCCGTTATTCCAGCCGCCCACCGATGGGCGGCCGCGCCGTCAGGAGAGGCCGGCGCACCGTCGGCTCACCTTGTCCCCGACGAGCCCGTCGCCCTCTTTGCCCAGCGCCTTCTGCGCCAAAGCGGAGTTAAACGTGATTTTCACCATTTCGCAGCAGCCGTGGCGGTGGACAGTGACGGACAGCGGCGCTCTTTCGCTCTCTGTATTGTTTTCCTAGCGGAGGTCGCCGCCGCGCTTCCTAGCCGAGTGACGCACTCTGTTTGCAGACGCCGCTCACCCCCCCCCCCCGGAATTCCGCTTCCGGTGGGTCACGTGACGGCCCTCGTCCTGTGGAGCGCCACCCATATCGGCAAATGCGGCCTAATTTCAGTTCAATTCAATTTATTTTTGTATAGCACCTTTCACAAAGCGCTTTACGGGGTTGTGCTGTGATACATGAAACAGAAGTACAAGGAGATACAGAACGGGGAAAAAATAAAGAAATAAGAGTAAAGAAAGCAAGAAGACAACAACAAATTTCCCAGATAATCTCTGATCGAATATGGGTACTCAGGATTCAGAAGGGAGGCCATTTCCATACTGGTGTGGGCTATACAAATAAGCTGATATATTCATTACCCATTGCAATTCTTTACAGTACACAACTGTATACACTATATGGTCATTTTACCTACAGGAACTTTTTTTAACATCCCATTCTAAGTCCATAGGCATCAATATGGAGTTGGTCCCTTGCTTTGCAGCTATAACACCTGCCACACTGCTGGGAAGGCTTTCCCCAAGATTTTGGAGTGTGTCGGTGGGAATTGCACATTCATTCAGAAGAGCATTTGTGATGTCAGGCATTGATGTTAGATGTGAAGGCCTGGCTCACAGTCTCCATTCTAGTTCATCACAAAGGTGTTCGATGGGGTTGAGGTCAGGGTTCTGTGTGGGCCAGCTGAGTTCTTCCACACCAAACTCACCCAACCAAGTCTTGACCTTGCTTTGTGCACTGGGGCACAGTCATGCTGGGGGTGACTGCCGTGTGAAAGCTGCCTTCCCCAAACTGTTCCCACAAAGTTGGAAGCATTTCACAAATATTTGTAAACCTGACTGCTTGCCTATAAGTGCTTGATTTTATGCATATAATAAAGTACTGTCTGTATTATATAAATGGCATTACATACATGTACTATTTATTCTATGTTATTCTATTCTCTTATTAATTGTAATTCTACCATTGTACTGCTCTATACTTTTTTCCTATTTTAAACTTATTGCACCAGCCATAGAAGTCACAAGACATTTCTTATTATATGCGTGCCTCTGTCTATTATGATGACAACAAAGTTTAACTGAATTTAAAATGCGCTGGTTCTGTATGCCGCTACGTTTTCAGAGATGCCTCAGTAGATTGTCACGAGGAAGATCTTTGCTGAGCTGAACTTTCTCGAGTGATCTCGGGAAATATGGACTCTCGTGTAATCGCTAAGATCAGTGCTGTTACTGTCGCTTTACTGCAAAGCTGACCTCAAGCTAGATATCTGGCGTACTTTAATACACGTCCAGCCTTTTAAATAGGTAACGGATAACTAAGCTGGACAATTCAGAACTCATTGACCTTGAACAGAGTACACACTGCAGCGCTGGAGGAAGCTGCTTACAGATGTAAACAGGGGTGGCGCAAGATATTTCTTTTTGTAGGTGCTATGTGGTTGCTTGATTTTTCAGCAAGGGTTTTCTGATATGCAAGGATTCCCCTTTAATTTCTACTGCAACACCCCCGACACATACCCAAACAACCGTGCACATTCTCAGTACCCACTCCACAACATCTACAATGAAGTTCAGTATTAAATACAATGCAAAATATTAAATTATGGTATTCACACACTAAAAATAAAATAAAAATGTAAATAAAGCACAGACATTTCTTGGAGGTGCTAAGGAGGTACTATGTATGTCGTAGGTGTAGTTACAGACCCTCCCTGGCGCTCCCCTCCTTGATGTGAATGTTTAACGAGGCGCGATGAATGAGTACCCACATCACTTACTGTAAATGCAGTGCTGCTGCTCGCCGGTGTGTTTTTGGCGCCATCTAGCGAAGAAAGCGTGCTACGTGTTACGTCGTCTCGAGGAATGATGAAATATCGAGCGGTCTGAGGTAATGAATCAAAACACCGTCCATGTGTAAAATCCGAGTGGTTAGTGGCTGCCGCTGCGCAGAGATACATAAACAACCCTGGACCAACGTATAGCCTCCGCAGATCGGTCTGACTCATGCTATAATTACTAAAGCGGGCACCCAATTAAAAACAGGAAACATGCCTGGCATCGCTCCGCGGCCATTATTCCAGCCGTTTAGCAGCGCGACTTTATCTTAGTCCGGGAAAAGTGTCCTAAACTGCGGGTCAGAGTCTCCTCACAGGACTCTGCTGCTAAGTTAACAAAAATTCTCCTGCATCGTGATCGTAAAGCCATTTTATCATTGATATATCTTTCCCGATATTGGTTTAAGACTGCAGGCGAAGTTGTCAGCTCACGCATCAGGCCTGATATTCACGCTTTCAGACTTACGCTCACGCAAGGAATATTTAGGCAAATCTGTATTATTCCATTATAAACCTAAAATTAGCTACATCAAAAAAAAAAAAGCGTTGGGCAGTTCACAAACTGTATAGACATTTAGGTAATAAAACTACATGTAAACTTGTGTGCAGACTTGTCACCCCAGCCAGCTGACCAAAGTTGGCAACCCTGGTGTAGGTTTGTCATGCCCACCAGGTTGAATAATTTTATTGA
>JAODUD010000002.1:13664002-13681099 GCA_026784285.1 Stomatorhinus walkeri
GATAGATAGATAGATAGATAGATAGATAGATAGATAGATAGATAGATAGATAGATAGATAGATAGATAAAATGAAGTGATGGTGCAAAGCTGCATAGATTGCTGGATTTAAATCTAAATGCTCCGTGGTCTGAGTTTGATGAGATCAATTTACAAAGCAGAAGGTTTATTAAAGAACTAATGCAGCTGTAAATCCCCCAGATGCCAGTAAGCGGACAGGCGTGCTCATCAGGGCACGGTTTTGGAAGCGTTTTGATGAATTTCGGAAATTGCAGGAATTGTTAGCAATTACATCTGATCAAGGCTTCCTCTATGTTAACCGAACCACACTCCCAGTTCGATTGGAGTCTCCGGTTTCACCCAGTGTAATGCGACCGGGATTATAAGAGGAAACACGTGTCCACAACCATCCAGGAATCACAGAAGCCGAGATTTACGTTCAATTTTAAGCAATAAAAAATACAGCACTTTGGAAACTTTTCGCAAGATTACTGTGATTCACGTCAGGGGTAAAACTGTCATACTGTTAAAAACATTTGCTAATACTGAATAAAATATGAAAACTTACTGTCCATGCCTAACAACAATCAAATTACCAATAATGTGACTAAAATGTGAATTGTACGCCTGCCTATTGGAAGATAAAGATATAGTTTGTGAATTGTTATAGTAGGCATATGTGATAAGAAAAACACACACTTTTAAAATTGTATATATTTATTATAGAATATTATTGATTATATTATAGAATATTATCGATACAGCATATGCTGTATAAATCTAACTGCCTTAAGGTTTAACATGTAACATTTCTCCTTGGATTTTCAAAAGCTTTTTTTCAATTTTTAACTATTGGATTGAAATATAATCAAGTCATTCCAAACAGCATTAAACATTAGACCACTTTAGCGTTCCGCATTTGTTTATGAAGTCCAGTACTTAAGAGAAAGGTAAACAAAATAATCCTTTATTGCGCACTTTGCCATAGATATTTAAAGAAATGCCAGCTTTTAATTGGAAAGGAATAAATACCGTAAAAGTTTCTAAACAAGTTTTGATGAAAGAGGAACACATGATTTGAGTTGGTCATAGTTCTGTATTGTCAGGCGGTGCCCAAGAAGTTCCATTACCGAAGAAACCAACCGTCACGTGTAAACACAGCTGTAATTTGTTTTTCGTTCTATATAGTTATTTTTTGTGATTTTTAAAAACAATTCTAATAAGCCTTGCTAAACTTTATTTGTGTAAAACGGATCCATTTCATGTCGGACAGTAATTTAATAATCCAGACCTGTCATTACGGCCAGTTTCACCGTACTCGAACCTTCACATGATACGGCATTATGAGAAACAGACAGGAACTCCTCAGCACTCTACTGAAACCGAGAGGAAGAGAAAAGAATTGCGATTAAAAATGTCAACTTGGCGTTACGGGGAAAACCCCTAGACTCTGAGGGAACGTTAGCTTCGGTGGAGATATCCCGAGTTTCATAAAGATGTTTCAAATCCCTGATCCAGATGGTCCCGGTTAACTAGAATAAAATATCTGTCCCAGGATGTTTCCATTCTTTTATATTCTAACAAGTCCAAGATTTAAATATCATAACGTTATATACGTGGTGTCGGCAGAAAATAGTATTATATAATGTAAAAATGTCGTAAAAGGATTCCTACAAGAAACGGCCAATAATCGAAAAAATGCAGGATCTAACACTAACGAAAGACGTCAATCTTCGGCAATATACACGAAGGCGAACGATATACACCGCTAGCGTTAACAGAAAAAAAGTGTCAAAATGTGTATATCTTTGCTTGTCACTGAGGCTGTACCCTTGTGATTGTACTTTTTAGGGTACAGAAATTGACCCTGATGAACATCAGAAAGGTACAAACAGTATTAATGTACCATCAATGGTACAGAAAAGTTCCTCAGAGTCCATTTTCGTACCTTAAAATGTACAATTAAGGTACATTTAACAGAGAAGCCCCAATGACAAGGGAAGGTGCAAATTTTGGCCTTTTTTCTGAGAGTGTAGTTTTCAGTATTTTAAATTCATACTTTAAACAATATATATAATTTATATAAATAAATGTGTGCATTTAAATTATATTTATAAGACTAACCTAATCTAAGAAAAGGTTTACGTGTTAATTCCATTATCATTAATCCAAGGATTTGAGTTAATCTACACTTAAACGAGAGCCTGATGGTTATTATTTTGATGTCATTACAAAAGCAAACAGTGAGAAAAATAAGTAATTGAAATCTTAAACACGTAGGCCCAACTTGTTACTCTTTTTGAAATAATTAAACATTGTATCGCAATATATCACAGGATGTCCTTATATTTGGATGAATCAACCGTCCCTCTGTTTAGGACATAATAAACTTCGTGGTCAGCTAGCTGCATCTCTGAAAGATAAATTGGCAATCACAGTACGCACAGCGAATTAAAGGTCTTGAAGAGGCCAAATTATGCAACTGACAAATAGGACAAACTGGCTATTTACTTGAGTCCAGATCCTGCTTGTCTGCTTATCATTTTATGATGTCATTTAATCTAAAGAGAAGTACGCTGTACCTTAAATTGCATTTACCAAATACATCTTAACAATAAAGGTGCATAATGGTTAAAAAACAATAAATATATAAATGCCTTCTGTGTGTGTTCATGTTTTCTTCTTTGCCGGAAAACCTACAAAAGTCGCTGGACATTTCACTTAAAATGTAATATCTTGTTTATTAAAGAACAAAGTTTATTGTAATCATAAATATATTAATGATTAATGGCACACAACGCTGGTAATTATTGCTGTAAAAGCACTGTAGTTGATTTACAGTTTTTAACTTTCGCATCATCATCATTGTGACCTGAATCGCACACAGAATAAAACGATTTTACATTGCCGAAGAATCGACACGCAATGAATAAGGGGGGTGATGGTCAGGAGAAAGCCGATAGCCTGCAACTACTAACCACCCATTGTATTACCTCAGGGAAAATGAGCCGGAGATTTAAAAATCTGTAGGAACAGGCGAGGCATGTCAAGTAAATGATTCCTTGAGTAAGAAACAGATTCAAGGGGAGCCTTCGGTGGAGGCGGGGGGAGCACCCTGCTTTATAGATGAGAGTGTGAACACACGCGGACAACTCCTGAGGAAGACCTTGGATTGTGATTGCCGGCTCAGCAATGCAGGGTCTAAGCTCCCGAGCCCACGCTTTCTCAGTGGAAGCCTTGGTGGGGAGAGCGTCGTGCAAGAGGATGAAGTTAGAGAACAGGAAAGAAGAGAACGCGCAGAACGTTACCCGGAACGCGGAGCAGCAGGATATGCCCGCGTGTACCGTTATCAGCGAGGAAGAGGAGCCAGGTAGGCGCCCCCTAATACAAGCAACTATCCCAATCTCAGACATTCAGATTACCTGCACAAAGTGCACAGAAAGTAGTCATATATCACCATTAACTGTAACACCTTAATCTAGATTTTAAAAATACACTGCAACAGAAACTGCATAACTAATGTATGTTAGATCCAGTTACATTTAGCGAAATACTAATACATAACTTTATGTGGTCTATATATTGTTCGGCGTTTAAATGTATGCCGTACATAACTATTATATCGTATTATATAATATAACGTTAATACAGAATATTGTGATAATACTTAAATTAGACGGTTCTTTTTGACGGATACGGTGGTTTTCAGGCATTATGCATCAAAATGTAATAGTGCTGTGCAGTTAACTTTTTCGATTATAAGGAAACTTTATATAACATAGGCTATACACATGACTGCCAAAAATCTGAAAATTTTAGTATAAGTCTAGCACAAATTCTCTTAAAACTCAGTTTCTATGTTTATATAAAACGATTACTATATGCAAAATAGATGGCAAACCGCCGTAAATGCGCATGTGTTTTAAGCTACATTTTCATGCATTTAAATACTTTTAGCCTGTTGAAATCGGCCGCTCAACACGCGAACCAGACGCCACATGCAATCTAATCGCAGATAAAACTTAACGCACCTTCCTCTAAAAGACAACGAAACAGATAGAAGACGGAAAGGTGACCTGGCCCAGAGGGAACCCGCTGAAGATGAGTGTGATCGGGAGAAGGAGGTGGCGGTGGAGCTCCAGGGCACCGACCTGTGGAACAGATTTCATGAGATCGGCACAGAAATGATCATCACGAAGGCCGGGAGGTAACGCAACAGCTACGCGAGAAAAACTTTGGGAGATTTCCGTAAACGTTGCAACCACTGTTATTAACGATATGCAGATTTTTATAACTACCTCAGTTTTGAGCGGTGCACAGTCACACTTACTCGCGAAGCAAAAACATCGCGGTTTATGCTTGTTTTTTTGGATTTTATCCTGTTCCATGTTGGCTTCGGGGATTCACTCCGCATACTCTATTTTCTATTGCCTTGGGTTTTTTAAGCTGACACGTTAGGCGATGTGACTTGAGTGTTTCAATTCTGATTAATACAGTTAAACCGGTAAAGACACTTTGCATCTTGTAAAAGTTAAAGATAGAACTTGCAAAATTTAATTGATGAGTCGATCATGAATTATTATTAGGCCTATCTGTGGTCTATTGGCCTTAGAACAGTTATGGTGCTTAACTATATATTTAGACCTAATGGTTTGATTTTGAGACGTAAATCAAATAATTAAGAGAATGAGGGGACGGTGTTGATTTATTTGTGGAAAAGGTGTGATTTGATAGGACCTTAAAATCAGACTAGTTCTTTCATTTTAAATATATGAGAAAGGCCATGCCAGTTAAGAGTCTGACTGGAACGGAAAGGAAAAGAAAGGAAAGGAACGATGAGATCAGATATGATTCGTTGCATTTCGTATCGTCATGAACCATCAATACAGCTACAAATAACTATAAGTATTATTATAGTACGCGACCTTAAACTAAATGTTAAAGTGACCATTTGAAAACAAATATCAGACCGTGTTTACTCTGAAAAACGCTTCGGCAGATTCGACGCGGTTGGTTATCTGTCATGTGTTTTATATGTCCGAGGAGCGGGGCCACATAGAAAAGGCCGAAACGGGAGCTTACATATGTGACACCGCTCGGGGGCTCACCTCCGGGAAATTTATTGGCCCCTAGCATGCAGCAGGTGGTCCTGCAAAAGCCCAGGACGTCCAGGCTGTACTGTAAACCTCATGCCTGCTATTCCTTTTTAGCTACCCTAACCTGACCCAGGAATACATATAGTAACGTTTTGTGCCACTTGGTTTCATCATTAATAATTCATTTATTCCATAAATTAGACTGTTCTGTATTATTTTTGATTATCCTAAGCTGATACAAATAAGAACACCTAATTTGATTTTTCGAGTATAACAGCCTCATGGTATTTGTAATAAATGTTGTTAATGATGTTGAGATTAGATGCACTACCTAAAAGAGGATTGTTACTATAACAATATTAACCCGAGAAAATTCAGAGGTGTATAGCAAAAATTAATTAGATAGATATATAGATAGATAGATAGATAGATAGATTAAACGTTCAAACGTTTGGAGCGAAAACATAAAGGCACAGTATCCCTTCAGTATTTTATAGACCTATGCAACATTATAACATTTAAAGTAGGCCTAATTAAAATAGGAAGTATTTTGCGCGATGAGCAAAAACAATTTTAAAGATAAATGCGTTTCTTGGGCAGGAGAATGTTCCCGTCCGTTCGTGTAAAAGTGAAGAGTCTGGATCCCTTCAAGCAATATTACATCGCACTGGATATCACGCCCGTCGACTCAAAAAGATATAGGTAAGCTTTTATACCTCAAATTTAAACGGATTTATATGCGCAAGCTTGCGTTATTAAATGATATTGGCGGAAGCAGGGCCCTGTATAATTGTAATGGAGGTATTATAACTGATAATGCCATGTGCAAAGAAACCTATACTCTTGTATTATAGTATATATTAACTGTTGTCGTATTTCATATGGTTAGGGGCAACCGAGGTTAAAGCGTTTAGTTATATGAGCTATTTAGTGAACATTTCTGTCTGGTTTCGGAGTTATAAACATCTTAACGCTGATTAAATATGACGCTTATTATTTAATTTTCAAGATTATCTTAAACGGGTCAACGAATGGTCTGAAGTTTAGAAAGTTCAGTGCAAGCCGACGGAGACATTGGATATGTCGCGCGCGTTCCTGCCCAACTATAAAAGTCGGGCTGACGTTTACGTCCTTTCATCTCGGTAAAGTATGGGAACAGCGAGCAAAAGGTCGTGTTTTGCATAAACACGCACACGGTGCTTAGAATATTTCAAGGAGCTGAAACAGAGACAGAAATGTTAAACCCAGAAATCCTGTAAAGTTTAACTTGATTGCACACTTGCGCACACGCGTCCTCTTGTTGCCAACTTGCCCAGGAAAGAAATCAGAGAATTTTGGAGGAGAAAAAGTCTTTCGATTAGTCTCCTTTCTTGTGGGGACATGGGAAATGCGAAAATGGCTTTTTTTTGCTATTCAGTGAATCACAATTAAAATATAAAGCGCACAATAAGTTAAAACAATTTATTAACTTTGCAAGAAGCTAAATCATAATATTAATCACTCTTTGGGGTTTTAAAATTAAACGTAGGCCTAATTTGAAAATCTATCTGGCATTTTAACATGGTTCTTAAATCCCAAAGTTTTTTAAATCGTATAATCTGTGATAAATCCGTATTATTATTGTTGTTGTTTTTGTTGTTGTCGTTATTGTTATTATTATTAAAACGTTGTTTAAAAAGAGTGCATACATATTTTTACTATAAAAACAACAGTTGCAATATTAATACCTAACTAGTACCCGTCTGTACACCGAAAAACGTCTTTGGGTCCAGACACATTTGTGTCCGTGATAATATCCATGTATCCATCCATGCATGGTAAAAAAATTGCATTTTGATGCATCATAATATGCCACGCGGTTGACGCCTGTCAATAGCAATAATGATAATATATTTGTAACTTGCGTCATGCCCGCTGTAGGTACGTGTACCACAGCTCGCAGTGGATGGTGGCCGGCAATACGGACCACTCGTGCATTGCGCCCCGGCTGTACGTGCACCCCGACTCGCCCTGTTCCGGAGAGGCCTGGATGCGTCAGGTCATTAGCTTCGACCGCGTCAAACTGACCAACAACGAGCTGGACGATAAGGGACATGTGGGTGGAGTCTTTTTAAAATCATTATTATTATTTCATGCATATTCTATGAAGTAGTTCCAAAAGAGGGGGGAAATAAAATCTTATGTTTCACCTCAAGGGGGTGTGATTGAGAACGGAGCACATTAAAATGTTTGATTGCAGATAATTCTGCAGTCTATGCACAAGTACCAGCCGAGGATCCACGTTATCGAGCATGACCCCAGAGTGGACCTCTCGCAGATCCAGTCGCTGCCCGCCGAAGGTGTGCATAGTTTCTCGTTCCCTGAAACCCAGTTCACGACCGTCACGGCTTACCAGAATCAGCAGGTACTGAACTATTAAATGGAGCACGTGTTTATTTTACTTCATATCCAAATCAGAATTGACTTGTCTATATTTGCAGCGATTTTAATTTCCGATAAATAACCTTAGAAATGCCTAATGAACAAACTTTTCCCAACATAAACGGGAACAGCATTTAGGGCACACGTTCATTTCATTTGCAGTGTATCATTTAATTGTTATAAAGACAAAATATGAAAATACCTGTAAATAGTGATATTTTAAATAATTATAATGTGCATAAATATATGAGGATTAATATGGTCATTGTTACAATGGAATTTATTTAATCTATTTAAGCCCTTTATGGCTTCTTTGTGAAATGGGCCACGGGACTGTGTCTCACTTCCCAGAAGCCACTGGGTCCAGCTATGTTTGGTTCATACCCTCGCTGTGCCACTTTGTGCAGCGCCGCATCCCACAGCGCCCGAGACTGGGACTGCATCATAAAACCATATACAGCTCATAGCATCGACAGTAGACCCAAACCATTATGCCCCATTTGGGAATTTCGGGAAGAGGGAATGGGAGGTTCATAGGCAGGACGATCCTTGGCAGCTTTCGTGCCCCCCCCCCCCAGACTGACCGCCAGTTTCCAGCACTATGCACGAGTGACTGCTTTTATTGCAAGTGATTGTTTTATTGTGAGGGACTTAGCAACTGCCTTTAACTGGGCTGGCTCAAGGAGTGTTGGCAATGAAAGGCACTATAAAAGAAGACCCCCGTCGTTTTCGGTGTGTTCCGTTTAACATGGCCATTACGTTCATGTGAAGTTATGAGTTACAGACCGTAAGGGACTGGCTGTGCAGTCCTCGGTGCCTAGGATGTGTATTTACACCCAATCCTCTCTTCACTAAGATCACCAAGCTGAAGATCGACAGGAATCCATTTGCCAAAGGCTTCAGGGACCCAGGGAGAAACAGGTATCAGCAACGGTCATGAATGTCAGATGCTGGAATTGTGTCACGCAGATAGATGGTAAAGTTACCATGCAGACAGGGAACCAAACACGTCATGTAATGTGGGCTGCAAGGTACCCATAGCTATTCCTCAACAGTGTAAACATCATCCGCGGAAGCCAAGGTTACACAGCACATTTTCATTTGTTATTGGAGCTACTGGTTAGCTTAAAAAGAGAAGAAAATAAAGCCAGACTTGGGAAAAAATCCACTGTAGGCTATCCCTCCCTCTCTCCTGTCTTTGTAGGGGCGTGTTGGACGGACTCCTTGACTCTAACCCATGGCGGAATCCTCTTGGTTTCGACCTGAAAGGATTTTCCATGGAACCACACGGTCTGATGCATTGCTTTTAAAAATATTATTTAATATTCTGTTAAGTTCAGCTTAATTTATTTTTATATAGCACCTTTCCCAACATAATTGCACCACAGATTAATCAACAAGTGTCACTAACAGTTTAAGGTAAAGATAATAAAAGCAATAGAATGTAAGAGCCAATAAAAAAAATGTTTGATAGAGGAGGGCAAACCATCTGGAGGACAAATGGATGCTCACCCACCCACCCAAATATACCACTAATTTAGATGTAGGGATATTGGTACTCAAGTCTGCTCCACTGGATTCCAATACATATCTACTTTCTGTTTCCTGTAGGAGGGAATTCTGGGTATTTGTCCTCCTGTGGGAGCCAGTCTGCCCTGAAGGGTCTCCTGTCTCCCTCCTGCACCTCGCCCCCCTTCCCGTTCAGCATTCCCTGCTCGGATACTGCGCTACCTGGCCTGACCCTGCCACTCTGCTACAAGGCATCTCCGTCAACCGGCCTGCTAGCAGCCAGGCCCTATGACCTTCCGGGGCCCCAGAAGTTGCGGGATCTCTCCGAGTGCCGGCCCGTGGCAGACTTTCAGCTGCTGTCTGCCCTGCACCGGAAGAAGGAGTCCAGCTGCAGGACCCAGTGCCTCCGAAGGTTACCCGCTGGAGCCTCCTGCCACCCTACGCTGCACGGTCTCCAAGGCACCGGGGTTTCTGTGATCCACCAGCCATACCTACATCACGAGACACTGCAGCAGCAACTGCCATCTCCTTACAGCCTCTATGGATACAGCCTCCCCACAGGAACCCACTTCCCAGGTGTAGCTCGCCACCTGAAACTGTCCGACGGCTTGACTCTGATGCCCGCTGATAATTTGCTGCCCCGGGCGCCTTGTCACCCCACCATTAACCACTGTCTTTGACCATCCTGGCCTCCCACCACTCTCTTGGTGCCAAAGAAATCTTTCCAGAACTGACTGGAAAGTGCTCAAGAACTGCTCCTGAAACTGACACACAGCCTTTCCATTTATGTGTACAGAGCTGGGGCTGAGGTGCAGTGAAACACAGTGATCAGCAGCACCCAGAGCAATCAGCAGCACACACAGAGGTCAGCAGCACACAGCGGTCAGCAGCACACAGCACGATCAGCAGCACGCACAGCGGTCAGCAGCACACACAGGGGTCAGCAGCACACAGCGCGATCAGCAGCACACACAGAGGTCAGCAGCACAGCGTGATCAGCAGCACAGAGTGGTCAGCAGCACGCACAGCAGTCAGCAGCACACAGCGCGATCAGCAGCACACACAGAGGTCAGCAGCACACAGCGTGATCAGCAGCACACACAGCGGTCAGCAGCACAGAGTGATCAGCAGCACACACAGAGGTCAGCAGCACCCAGAGTGATCAGCAGCACCCAGAGCGATCAGCAGCACCCAGAGCGATCAGCAGCACACAGTGATCAACAGCACACACAGCGGTCAGCAGCACACAGGGCAGTGTCAGAAAACAGACGCAATTGACAATCCTTTGAACGTCTGTAAATGCGAATTTGACTTGTCTAAAGCAAGTGAACACAAAGGTAGGTTTCTCCTGGATAGAAATATATTTAATATTTCTACATGTCTGCAATGTACCAGTTTAAACTACATTATTCCTATAAGCAGCAGGTATTGTGAATCTAACAGAAGAAACTGTAAAGCTTCCAGAACTGTGTATTCCTGTACAAATTGTACAAAATATATGATGTATATTGGACAGAATTGTTAATAAATATTTTAGTTTATAGAAACCTTTGATTGCTCTGTGACTGAGGGATATATACCTATAATTTCACATCCTTAACATTCCCACCATGAAAACACTCATCTGAGTTTATTATACAAGTAACTGTAGAGGAAAACGTAGAAAGGGCCTTCAAAAACAGTTTGGTTTTATTTATGTTAACATTTCATCAATTTCAGCTCAAGGCAAACCACATGCTAAATTGTGCTGTCATTCTTGGATCAGAATAACGTCAATATGCTGGATTCTTTTCTGCATGTGTCCAATCACACATATCCGGATGTACATTATAGACTGCCGAATGCATGCATGAACTAATAGTATAATTTCCCTTATTGGAATGCACAAGTTTTACAAATGCAATTTCTAATACTAAAATTCTTCAGTGTCATTCTGCAGCTATCGTTAACGTTCTACGGTCTACTGCTAAGATGAAGGCCTGCGTTCATATGTATCAATATCCCTTTCTCCCCTAAAATCTCACCATCGGAGAAAACTACAAAATCAATTTATATGTGAATACTTTATGCCACGAGAAAATAAAGAATAACTTCTATTTAACGAAAGCCAACTAACTTATTAGGTCTACTTTAGAACGTGTATGCTTTAAAACAATCGCACAGTAATAAATCTTACTATTTGCTCATTTGTAGATTCGTACATTAGTGTGCCATATTCCAGCCACTTCATTCATCTGAATATCTCGGAAAATTCAATTAATTAACTATGTTCCTTTGCAAATAAAATACTACAGCCTAAAGGTATATAAATTCTGAAAACGAAATGGGTCTTTGTGGTATTAATACTAGTTCGAAGTGAGTATGTAAAATCAAAGGAAATATTGCGTCTACGTCTACAACATAGGCATCGTTATAAATTTAACATTGCTAATAGCCTACTACTCGTAATATTTAACAGATATGACATTTGTCCTCATTTTGCGAAGACATAACAATTTTAGTGGTTCCAAAATCTACTTTGTAAAGAAAGCACAGTACATGTTTATTCGTCAACGTTAAAGACAATGGTGAATTTTGTTATTTCTTTGATGTAATAGCTAATATCAATTTAAAAATCTGTTACGTAGGTAATTTCTACATAGGACGATCATATATAGCTGAGGAATCCGCGTCCACCACTCAATTACCTATATATTTAATTTTGAAGGCAAGTTTATACAGGTGGGGTAAATAGGTAAATGCCAGTGAAATTTTATCGCACAGATTCTCAGTAGTGACAAGGGGACGCCTGTTTAAATTTACGAGAATTTGTTCACAAGGGATCACGTTTTTAAAGAAAACGACCGCAGGGAAAAGGCTATGCGGGATCACCGAGGTAAATGGTATTTGAATGGCGGCCAGCCGAGTCCGGCAGCCATACGCATGATGTATTAATAAAGAGCCGCAGGAGGAGGAAGGGATGTGGGGCGGCGCGGCCATTATGTCCGCAAACACCGAATGCACTTCTAGAGGAAAAATAACCAGTCCAAATTAAATTACACTAAAACGGCCCGCTTCTCTAAAGCTCCGAAGAAACTGGTCTATTTGACGGGATTTTAGAAAAAAATAGACCTATGAAAAAACGACTTCGGAGGAATATTTCTCTAAACTGTCCGAAAAAAAAAATCAATTTATAAAACAAAGACTGATTGTGGTCCATTGGTGCTCTCCAAGATAATAAAATAGTGGAAAATGCATGAGTGTTTATTTCTACTTTGTTACACCTTTGGAAGTTTAGTAAAAGGCGACAGACCACCCCCCCCAAAAAAAAATAGAAAGGGAAAAGGTCCTGCAATTGAACTGCCAGAGAACTTAGACATGCTATCGAGGTAACATATGCGAGTTTTTGGAAATCGCAGGAAAGGGATAATGGCTGATGCTTGGTGAGGCCAGGGTGAAACTCCCGTCTGTCCGCGGCCAGGCGGACTAGCTGTCATTAAAGGCCGAGTATGCGGACGCCATCAGCCGGATGGGGGTTGACGATAACTGAATCTGACGTTTCCCCGGAATCATACGACATGCCTAAAGCCCCCATTTGTCAGAATTATATAAATTCAATGTCGGTGTAATTGCCTCTGTTCTGATAACCATGTGTCAACAGCATGCACCTGTCTAATCAATTAAACGTTTCCGCTGTCCTAAATCAGATACACCTGTCGTTTTGCGCTTGATCATCGTAGGCTGCCCCCAAAATCACGCATTACCTTCCCTGTAGTCCGAGGAGGCTTGAATTACAAACTGTGATTATTTGACAGTCTGGCTTTCATTACGTCTTTCCTCCTCTGTAGTCTGGGCCAAAGCGGTAATTAATTTGAGACGTTTACAGTGGAAGTACGCAGTGGATGGCGATTTAGGGGACAGTTACCGCTTTTAAGTATGCGGATGAAACGGTTTTATTTCTGCGAGTATGTCGGATCGTTTAGTTTAAAGTGGTGGACATATATATAGTTAACCAAGTTTCACGGAATCTTTTGATTATCCGTTTCTAACTACTTTTTCTTATCTTTTCTAAGTTAGTCATCGAATAAAACTTAAAGTCAAATGTAGATATTTATATAGCCTATTAGCTTAACAGCGAAGAACCGTGCACTTATTCACATTTAACACAGAAGGGTGTAGTTAAAAAGACTTAAAGTAGGCTACGTAAAGAACAACTTGCGGCTATTAATGTCGCTCAAGTTAAAAACTAAAAAAAAACTGTGATCATTGTTTTAAATATTATATCGACGCATCCTGTAATCACGTAAAACGTTTAAAATAGCATAGTTAAAATAGTTTGCTGATCTCATCCAGCATAAACACGTTTTTATGTGATTTCACCCCCCCCCCCCCTTCATCTTTTTTGAGGTGAGTCCAGGCTACTTTTCGCCCCCACCTAAATTACACACAAGGACCAAGTATAAATAGCATGTTACTGGCAGACCCTAAGGGAAAATTGTTCACAAATTTGACATATTTGACAGGGCAAAATTACCATCACGCATTAAGAGCACGCATACATGTATGTACTTGAATGTCTGGGTTTGCTAAATTCTCGTTCTACTTGCTGGATAACTTAAAAAAGTCCATACCAAAGATACCAGAAAAGAAACAGAGTTGGAAAGCCGCTTTGTTTTATTTTTAACCTAGCCTTTTTCCTCATCTGAGTGGGTGTGTATTCAGGAAAAATAATCTGTGTGGTGAATAAAGAAGAATTAATGTACAGCTGTGGCAACCAGAGGTGACCAGAGCGCACTCTGAAATTTTGAGAGGTTCTGGATTAATTTAAAATTGTAACCACGAACAATTTGCTGATCAAAAACCTTCAATAAACGAGACCCAGTGCAATGATATTTGCCTTTGCTCAGGAACGCACGTATGTTTGAAAATGTTTTGTGTTTGAAGCTTTCATTAGAATCTTAGCGATGAAATGTATAAAAAATTGAAAAAGTTAGCGAGCAGTTGGATTTATACACTCTCAGAAAAAAGTATCAAAATTTGTATACCTTTGCTTGTCAGTGAGGCTGAATCCTTTTGATTGTACTTTTTAGGGTACATAAATTGACTCTGATGAACATCAGAAAGGTACAAACAGTATTAATGTACCATCAATGGTACAGAAATGATCCTCAGATTCCATTTCTGTACCTTAACATGTAGACTTACCAGCAGCTAATGGTACAATTGGCAGACCCTTGAGGGAACAGCCCCAGTGACCGGCAAAGGTACAAATTTTAACCCTTTTTTTCTGAGTGTATTGAGTGACATAATGAGTCTTTTGCTGTTTGTCCAGGCCTAAAGTAAAACAAAATGTGATAAATTGCATGCAGGTGAATCCTTGATTAATTAGGATGCTCATTGAGAAAAAGCCCAGTTGTATAGTTAATATTGGGCTTTTTTTCCACAAACCACAGTATTGTCGGTCCCTGTGTATGCTACTGCGGCTAAGCTGTAGGATACTGGGCTTCAGGTCCAGTATGCCACATTTCTAATGTGGTACTCTCCCTGGTCCTCCTCTGGTTCAGGTCCGATTAGGCCGCTCATGCGAGGTTTACATTGGCTCGTATTTTCTCTGCAAACTCAATAAAGAAAAGGTTACCTATCAGGTTGGCTTATGGCATGTGACTGAACGGTGTCGTTCAGCTTAAACCAAAACCAGCTGCTGGTGAAATTGAATTACGCCTGGTGTTTAATGCGAAAAGAGCGGCTGGTCTAACAGCTTGGTAAGGGGGGGCTCTCATCTCCCCCAGAAAAGAGCCAGGACTTCCCCTGACCAGGCATGTGCTCTTTACATTTTTTCTTCCTCACCATCTTCTTCGTCTTTTTGAATTTGTGGAAGCTGTTCAGTGTGCCTTTCTTCAGCGAACATGATATTTATCAGGAAGAGAACAGAAATTTTCTGACACCTGTCAAAAATTAAAAGGTACATGAAGCAAGCAGTGTTTGTTTACATATGGTTAATGCATCACTGCAGTGAACATCTGTCTGTCTGTCTGTCTGTCTGTCTGTCTGTCCGTCCATCCTATAGTACTAGTTAAATCTCTGGACACACCTACTGAAATTTGTTTTTCAATGACATAATCACCCAAAGCCCACTTTGAGGTTATGTAAGTACTTTTTATGTTGAGAGCAATGTAGCCAACTCAGAACTTGTGGAAACTGTTTCAGGACATTCGGAGAAGTGGCTGAAAGAATGTTGAGAGTCTACAATGACATCATCAAAGTGGAGGGGGGTTATTTGGAGGAGTCCTACACTTGAGGACATTTTGAGATGTTGAACACCTCTTGGTTGATGCAGTATTTGACCAGTATTATTCCATTGACTTGATGCCTTTTACTTTGAGATGAATAACATTTGTAAAATAGAGACTAAAGCATTATCAGCAGTTGTGTCCAGGCCTTTGATTGGTACAGTATGCATATATACTGTGCTTACAAAAAGTTTTCCAGCGCTTGCTTAATTCAATATAAA
Source organism: Stomatorhinus walkeri (assembly GCA_026784285.1). Lineage (NCBI taxonomy): Eukaryota > Metazoa > Chordata > Actinopteri > Osteoglossiformes > Mormyridae > Stomatorhinus > Stomatorhinus walkeri. The sequence goes on from JAODUD010000002.1 coordinate 13,679,518, forward strand.
TTTATAACAAAAATCATTACTTCATTTATTTACAAAAAATATCACATTAGTCAGAACCAGTAGTTCTGAATAAAACAGGATTTTCAATTACGTATTAACTGAAACACAAATTATAGCTCTAAAAGTGCTGTTCTGAGTTAAGTAGCTCATTGAGAGTAGTTTCTTTGGGTGCTTTTTAATTAGTGACAGCTTTGCAACACCAAACATTTGTGTTTCGTTTCCCTCTGGAAGCAAGTGACTACAACTGCGATTAATAACAAGAGGCCCAGAACAGAGTTGAACTTCCTGTGAGCGCTTTATACCACAGAGGTACAGAGCTGCACCGCTTGCATGGTGAGCTTCAGGACCTTAGGGAGTGCAGCAGGGGTGAGATCTGCAGACTTTTCAGTGTGAGCTGTGCCTGCCATAAAAGTCGTGAACAATTGCGTGGTCAGAGGGGGGTCAAGGGAGTGTTCCGTTAGGCATGTGTCGACCACCTGTCTCAGTTACACAGGGGGACAGTAGCTATCAGGTGACCATCGGGGGAAAACGGGATTCGGTTTGCCCTTTGTAACCCGTCTAGTGGCAGACACATGACCCATGGCAACATCTATTATAGACTGATTCACTTTGGTTGAGCCCCCAACTCAATTCACCTTTACGATGTCATTCTACGTGTAAGATTGGGACCTTGCAGCAGTCTATGTGAAGACTGACCGTGGCTAGGGGTTAGGGTAACAGTCCTCATGGAGCCAAAATGGCAGTCAGGTTGGTGTCTCAAAACATGACAGCCTTGGCGCTTCATTTGTAAATCAGAAGGTGCCGGAAGGAGAAGGGAGAAGGGAAGGGCGGAGCTTCTGGAATGCAGACAAAACACAGTGCTGAAAACACGCCACATGTTTTTGAGAATAAATGTAAAGTAATTGGACGTGAAATTGCATGAAAATTGGTTGGTAACTTTAAATACATATGTATTTTATTATTATTATTTTTACATTTTATGTTTTTAGCCCTGGAACTGGGAACGTAAAAACAAAGAGGAAAGCGTTCTGGCAGGATCCGGCACGCATTAAGCACTGTTGTTGACTCGACCTTCCAAAGAAGATCCGGGGCATCATCTATGGTGACACCGATGAATTAATGACCTCTGCATGTGAAGGAGCGGTAAAGAAACAGAATCATTAAGGCGGAGCTGGGGGAGGCAAATAACACCAAGGTCACCCAAAAACTTCCACATGTGCCGGTCCATGTGCAGGAGGCGCGGGACCTTCTGGGAAAAGGCTGCCAGGTCTCTGAAGGGTCTAAGAGAGCAATGGATGGATTCTAGGAGAAAACCCAAGGAGCCCAGTCCTCTATCTAAATACTCCTTTAGTCTTTAAATGTTGGATAAAGGTTATATTAGGTTAACTGTTTTTTCACTCATTGAATAAATGTTTAAATTTAAAGACATGGTGGGTTTCTATAGAAGGGTTGGTAAATTGTTTTGACAACACCCAGCCCTGCTCCCCCAGGCCTGAAGTTTTTTTTAATTTTCCCCACCCAGAAACAACAAACCCACCTCTGCCCCCCTCCCCCCCCCAATCATAATCTTCTGCAGGCGGCC
>JAODUD010000002.1:13748252-13761388 GCA_026784285.1 Stomatorhinus walkeri
CCCGGGGGGGGGGGGGGCAAGTGGGGGTGGGGGAGGTGATGCCTTGGCGGCGGTGGACACGCAAGCACGCTCACACATTCGCACACGCCAAGGCGGACAGGAGGCCTCCTGTTTGAAGTGGATTGAACGGCTTGTGAGAAACACCTCAGATCAATGAAAGATGCGCGGTCGTGTTTAATGGTGCCTTTGCTGCCGGCATTAGTCTCCCCTTAAAGATGAAAAGCTCACCTCACACTGACTTTCAAAAGGGGGCGCCGCTGCGGGCCTCCATCATGTCCCTCCTCCTCCCTTTAATCATCATCCTGCCTGTTGGGGCCCTTTAATTGCAATGTAACATGTACCACCCCCCCACCCTGAAGCTAGCTCCGTTCCCATATCCATGTTTTGTTTGTTTGTTTGTTTGTCTGGAGCAGACTTCACTGTTGACTTGCCTCTCACATCTGGGCTTCCCCTAGAGTATGCCGAGCTCCCTGGTCACCCCAGCACACATCTTTGCTCCTGATGGGGTCTCGCCTGTCCTGTCACCTCACCCCCCGCTCCACTCATTGGCCGGGGAGGGGCTTTAGCACCTCCATGTCCCCCCTCCCTGACTGCCCAGCACACTGCCCTCCTCTTCTCTTTAAACAAAGGTAATTCTAGAATTTCTAAAAGGTTGGTGGGTGGCGTAAGAGGGGTCATAGTTCATATAGTTCATGCGGGGGGGGGGCAGCCTTATGATTAGCCAATGATAGGTTTCGAATCATAGAGTGACAGGGCAGGGGACACCCTGTGGGTTAGATTTCAGCCGGATGCCAATACCACTGCGGCCCCACCCCTGTATATGCCCCCGCCCAAGCTGAGATTGTGATGTGACCCCCCCGCCCCACAATAGTTGGCGCTTCTTAAATACGTTTCTAATATCAAAGCTATATTAGAACCAGACAGGCACTGGGGTGTTCATCAATCACAGTGAGGCAGTTTATCACTGATATATAATGTTACATATTCAACCATCAGTAGTATAGCCATTCATACATAATTACTTTGATGACTAAATTACTTAGATTAATAAGATACCATTCCATAAAACAGTCCAGACCACAGAATCCATAACATCACCTTGGACGGCAGAGTCAATATCTTATAAGTAATGACAAGGTTGGGTTCAGACCATGACGCTTTATTTTTATGAATGGGGAACTTTAAATAGAGCGACGCTATTTGATACCGACTTACTGATCATCAAAACAGTGCTCCTTTTTGAGAACACAAGTGCAGCGCTCCGTGCAGACCTGGGGATCAATACTCCCCCCTAGTGGCACGCAGCGGCAGTGTCGAAAAGCACTCTTCGCGAAACCTGAGGTAAAACAAGAGAAACACCGTGCTTGCTCGTTGTAAAGGACTGATGTTTCAACCGCAATTTAACAGCTTAAGCTGAAGGGATACACAGGATGATTCACATACAGGCACGTCGTTAAGATGAATTTTAATGAATTTTACATGCCCTAAATCCATGTTGTAGCAGTATAAACAAAACGTAGCTGGGATAAATTCACGAACAAAGAAAATCATGAACACGCAAGCCCAGATCAGCTACACATTTACGTCATACACACAGTAGGCCTACTGTTCAAATAATCAAAAATATAACGTGGGATGCAGTTTATTTGGGTCAACCATGCCAAATTTAATCAAGAAATAGTGAAGGTAAAATGTACTGGGCATACAGTTTTTTCTTTGCTCGTTTTTGGGTAGCTTGTTGTGTGCCGTGATGGACTGACATCCTACAGGATTTGGAAGATGGATGCATGGATGGATGGATGGTTAGTTACACTTACATCCCCTAGAAGAAATGGCAAGAATTTATTGACAAAGACGGTGGCACAACTGGTAAAAATGACTGTAACTCTGCCCACTCTAATTAGATCACATGGTTCAGATGCTGAATTCTGCCTATGTGTTTGTGTTGCTACCCGATCGGACATCTTGACCACCCAAAGAGCAAGCATACCACAAGCCAACAGGTCTAAACTATGCTCATGTGTTCCCCCAGTGGAGCTGTGTGGGAAGACACAGAGTGCCAAGTGTGTAGAGTCCCAAGATCTCCGTCATTGTGGTGACACTACCCGCGGGAATATCTCAGGCCGACACACAAAATCGATTCGTTACCTGTCAGCCAGTCTAAAAAAGTGAAGAGGAAAACACAGAGTGAAACCATGTAGGAAACAGATCAGAAAGATCAATGACGACTATCTCAAACAAACACCCGAAAAGATCTAATTGTTCTGTCTATGAAAAGATGATATAGAGAAAGAGAGAAGGTGATCTACTCTCAGTCCTGAAGCTGTTCACACAGGTGAAGAAACACGAGGAGGACAGGCAGCAAAACCCGGCCTCAGGGCCACCTGATCTACGCTCACGTTCAGATCGATGCAGAACACCTGAAAGAGTCCAGCACAGAAACCTTGTACAAGCTGAGCCATGAGACCCGACACTCTCGGAGCCTTGGAGCCAATCGACGAGGAACACAAAAGAAAAAGTTATTTTGTTTGTTCGGGAACATAATCTCAGACGACTTAGATTTTCTCCATAAAAGCCGAATCAATGGGATCGAGTGAAAAGTAAATGGGTAATAAAGAAGTGGATTGAACATTTGTTCCAGGTGAGCCGTGTTGGGATTACCACACACAGGAACACAGCTATTGCCACGCCGTCGGGGTCGTTCCTGTATTCGAGCAAGGCCGCGAGGGACTCAGTTCGCACTGCGTCCGCATATAAAGGACATAATCAGTTCCATACAAGCTCAGCATCCGTGTTCACGCTGGGCCAGCGGCGGGCTGCTGATTACAGCATCGACAGCCAGGCTTCCGGCACAGAGGGGGCTTCGCCTTGAACGTTTCTGCAACGTTACGGCAGCACTGCCACATGGTGCCAACTGGCGACGGAAATGAGGATTTGAAACCTGCCGTGGGAGGGACCGCCAACCACTGCCGGTGATTGCTTGGTGTAACTCCTACGGGAATGACAAGGTAGCCAATAGGAAGCAAGTTGAACCGGTGACTGACAGATCACAGTTATTCCGCCCACACTGAGTTTCAGAGCTTAATTTCTCACAGGACCATTTAAGAATGGGCCACTTCAGATCTTACTTTTACTGTTTGTGCTGACTTGCATATATTGACAAGTGGGTGGCCAGCCAATGGGAGCCCGTACTGCAGTACCAATTCGAACCTACATTGTCATGGTATTTTTTCATATACCCACTAATTCCCTTTTCTGGAGGCATGCCTGGGACTTCTCAGCTGACTTAGGGACCCAGTGAAGATGTTGTTTCCCCACACACACCTCTCCCTGGGTGGTACCTGGTGGAGCACATCTATGCTCTTGAGTGACTCCTTGTGGATAGTCGGCGCAGGGTACAGTATCCACAGATCTGTGATGTCCTGCCTCCACAAAACATTATCACCCGCCCAAAGTCCCCTCCCAGCCACATTTATGATCCATCTGCCCTGTCTCGCAGATTCCCCCCTACGGAGTGCACACCCACTCAGTCACGTGGCAGAGTGTAAATCACACTCCTTCACTGCACCACACAAGCCGGCTCCCCCTTCTTCCCCTCATCAGCCTTTAAACAAATATTTAAAAAGGCATTTGCTCTTGGCACAAAAAAAGCCTCTCTGGTTTTTCCTTAAGCCACAGTGCATGAGAAGCTGTAGGATTTAATGGTGTCATCTCTACAGGAAGTAACCTTTGTGGGAATGATGGTGATTCACCATGAAGAGCATCCACCCGCTCTCGTGGACTCCGCCAGCTCACACCGCTTCCACATCTGGCTCCCCTGCCTCTCTGCTCTCCTTGGTCCAAATAACAAACAGAACGTGCCCCCCGCTCCCTCCCCCAGTGGATAACCATGCAAACTAAGTAGAGCTTATGCTCAATGGGAAGGACAGAATCATGATGAATCATCTGAATAGGACACGGATTGAGTCGTCAGGCTGTGCTTGGAACCTCACAGAAGAGTCTGTGACCTGGTTGGTCTATTTCCTGTGCAGAGAGCTTCCTAAGGAGCATGAGATGATCCAAACCTTTTTTCCATCACTGCTCTGCTCAGTACTGGGTCATTGTGTACCTGGAGCCCATACCATGGGGACACCCTAAATGGGAGGCCAGGTCATTTGTAGAGCATATACAGGCACACACACACAAAGTAGTGTAATCATATCTTTTGGGGGACCGCTCATTCATTTCTATGGGTAAAATGCTAATGCTAACTATGACAACCTTAACCCCTACCCAGCCCTAACCATAACCATAAGTAACCAAACAAAATACAAGAGTTTTTGCATTTTTAACTTTTTCATTGAAGTCACAGAGTTTTCCCATATGGGGACCAGGAAATTCATAAAACATCATGTAGCCTATGTATGTATACCTTAATATCGTAACGTCCTTTAACAGCTGTAATATACATTAATAACAAACATTATATAATAATAACAAACATTATAATTGTATAATCATGTGCTTTTTAAATGTATTTTAAAGCTAAGTTAAGGTATGTTAGGATGTTAAGGTATACTTATGAATGTTCTATGAATGCATAATGAATGCATTATGAAAGTGCAGTTAATGTAAAGCGTTACCCAATAAAATAGATTTATTAATTCATTCATCTTCTAAAGAGTCAATTCTGGAAACATCTGGTGCAAGGCAGAGAATAAACAACCCATCACAGGTTTATTATTATTAATTTTAGGTTTTTCTCTTTAGCATTGTACAATTTTAGATTTTTTTTTTAGAAGAAGATTTATTTTTGGCACAAATGAAAAAGAAGGACACTTTACATTAGCGTATCACAAAGCAGGACACTAACTGTCTAAGTGTATAGATATTGAGACACCGCTCAGCCGCATCTCTGACGTGGACAGTCATGGATGACGTGCGCGGAGCGAGCAGCTGCGCGTGCTCTCCGGAAGACGGCTCTCGCCTCGCGGAATCGCTCGGCACGCAGGTGAGCGACGAGTGCGGTCGGCGATTATGCTAATCGGTTGCCTCCTGCTTCCGCTGCCTACGGGTTCCTCATCAGTACGCGATGGGCGGGCAGGCGGAAAAAAGCCCAGACACTAGTGAAACAAGTAAAAGAGAAAGCACAGAGAACACAGAGCATATTAACATCACACACAGACACACACACACACGCACGCACACACACATATACACCAAAGAGCCAAAACATTATGACCACCCTCTGATACACTCTGATGAGTGTATAGATCTGAGGGAATTTGACAAAGGACAAATTGCCATGGTGAGGCAACTAGGTTGGAGCATCTCAGACACAGCAGGGCTTGTAGGGTGTTCCCGGTCCTGACAGTGTCTGAGGAAAAACCACGCGCTGGTGACAGACTGTTGGGTGCTCACTGATGTGCAGGGGCAGTGGATGCTGTCCTGTCTGGTACAGAGCAACATAAGGGTTACTGTGGCGAAACCGACATAAATTTTTAACACTGTGCATGAAATGGTTGTGTTGCAACACACAGTGCATGTCACCCTGCTACATAAGGGGCTACGCTGCTGCAGACTGGTCAGAGAACCCATGCTGACCTGTCTCCACCGGCCAAAGCATCTACCATGGGTACGTGATCATCAGGACTGGACCTCCGACCAGTGGAAGAAGGTCGTCTGGTCTGATGAGTTCTCTTTCGTTTCACGAATTCTTTGGTTCGTTTGTGTACAGCCCCACAGAACACCAGGATGCACTGTAGGAAGAAGACGAACCAATGGAGGGACTGTGATGCTCTGGGCAACATCCTGTTGGGAAGCTTGGGTCCGGCCTTTGACCCGTGACACCCATAGAAGCCAACGGTATTCCCCAATAACGGCAGCATGTGTCAACGGGATCGTGTGCCCTGTTCAATGTCCTGGCCACCAAAATCCCCAGATCCCAATCCGATCAAGAATCTGTGGGATGTGCTGGACAAACAGGTCTGATCAGAGGTAGCTCCACCTCGTAACTTAGGGGACTTAAAAGATCTGTTGCTGATATCTTGGCGCCAGACACCACAGGACGCTTTCAGAGGTCTTGTTTAATCCAAGCCTCAGAAAGTCGATTTTTTGGCGGCACATGGAGGATCATGTGTATATCATCAGTGTATATAAAACACAGGTAAGGAGCATGTGCTGATACAACGTGATGTCATACCCACCACACGACAGACCACCTCAGGGGTGAGACCCAAGTACAGCTATGTGGTCGTTGATATCTCAGCACCATACTAGTCTGAATGGAATGGAACAGTGTGAAGCTTTTCTTCGCAGTGGCTGGGGGGCCAATCCTGCCACAAGCCCCCAGATTTTCCCTGAAAGTTGGAGGTCCTGCTTGCAGGGTTGGATGAAGATTAACATCATACCTAGGATGAAGCAATTGCAGGTTAAGGGGTTCTGCTCAAGTAGGATCACCGTTTGGCAGTCACGGAATTCAAACCAGCAACCTTCCGATCCTTAGCTCCAGAGACACCACTCTGTCTGCAGTGTAACATAGTAATCAAGTAAATGAACTGTAACCTTGGAATCTGCCAGCTATTTAGCTATAGTTTTTACCCATCCATGTCCCAAACCTGTTTATTCAGTATGGGGATTGTGATGATCCTGGAACCTATCCCAGGAGGTGCTTTGGGTAAGGATGTCAGTCCATCAAAAGACACAGTCAGACATTTAGAGACACCGGTTCACCAAACTGCATGTTTTTGAACCTCAGCAGGAGACTTGCATGCAATCAGAGAGGGCATGTAAGCCACACGCCCAGGAATCAAACCCACAGCTCTGGAGGTGTGAGGCTACAGTTCTAACCACTTAAGGCTGGTTTAGACTTACTGCAGACGAGTCACTGTGCTCGCAGTTACTGCGACATAATTTTTGTCACGGAGCTTGGGTGCGGATACCATGTTTTGAGGGTCGTGCACAGGGCGCTTACCACTGGAAAATCAAAAATGAAGTGGACAGTCCATTCTGTGACTCAAACACGCCCCAAATTGCCCAATGACCAGGGGAAGAGTAGAAGCGGAATTGAGGAAGAGCTGGCTGAAAAAGTCTGGAAGTACCAGCATTTATACGATTCCTTGCTACGGAGTTATGAAGACTCCCAGATGGCAACACATTCACATAAAATACATTTATAACTACACTCACCTAAAGGATTATTAGGAACACCTGTTCAATTTCTCATTAATGGAACGGGAGCTTCGTGCCCTGGATGTGCATCCCACAAATCTCCATCAACTGCAAGATGCTGTCCTATCAATATGGGCCAACATTTCTAAAGAATGCTTTCAGCACCTTGTTGAATCAATGCCACGTAGAATTAAGGCAGTTCTGAAGGCGAAAGCGGGTCAAACACCGTATTAGTATGGTGTTCCTAATAATCCTTTAGGTGAGTGTATAGTGCCATGTACCTGTCAATGTCCCTGTGTACTACAAGTGCATAATTCACAATTAGTTTTAGCAAAATGGTTCCTTTTTACATAACATCCATATTTCATAAACGTGACTTAGGAGTAGCTTTGCTCTACAGCGCCACCCCAGACCTGGCATCAAACCACGTGGTGTGGGCTGGTGCATATGTAAGTATGAACCATCCCTTAGGCCAGGGTTATTCAAATCACGGTCCTCGAGGTCCGAGCCCTGCTGGTTTTCCAGCCCTCTTTCACCTGTGAGCCAGGTGTGAAACCTCTGACCAATCAGAATCAGTGATTATTAAACTAACTACCTGGGAGAACTGAAAACAAGGCCTGGATTTGGAATCAAGGTCCAGATTTGAAGAATCCTGCCTTAGGCTGACTCAGAAGGTCACTGGTTCAAATTCCATGGCCGGTAGGCCCTTCACTCCCAAATGTTCCTGGAACTGGTCGACTTTGCTTTCTCAGTTGTACATCACTATGGATAAAAATGTCTAGTATATAAATACAACGTAATGCTCCAGAATAAAATTCACAAATATGGTGGCGGGAAAAGTTACTTCGACTATAAAATGAAATGTTTTTTTGTTTTGTTTGTTATAAATATGCTCATCTGCAATGTCCACACTTCCAGGGTTCTCTGCTGGGGTCATTCGTATGTGTGACTGTGGCCTTGCTTTCCTCGGGGCTATTTACAGCCTAACCGAGGGCCCAGACACCTTCCTGCTGGCCCGTGTTTCATCTCGACTTGCAAATGAAGTCGCAGCATTAGCGTTAGCCCTCACGCCACAGAGGGAACATGCAAAGTAGATCCCCCCCCCCCCATGTCATTAGTGAGTGACTAAGTCTGAAATTCGAGAGCCTTCTATTAAAAAGAGTTGATTTAATTAAACATCACATGTGGACGGTTAAGAGGAAAGTGATAAACATCCTAAATAAAGATTTGTTGTTTCCAAGGCAGCACCTTTTGAGTAGCCAGAGTGGTTTTGCTGTGTGGTGCTCCGATTCAAGGATTCTCTAACCTCGCTGACCGACCTGCCCTTCGAAGGCATGAAATTATATTTCCGAAATTATCAAGTGACTCAAATTAATCATCGACTTCCTCATCTGTCGCCCTGGGGCAAACAATATTGCCAGATCCCAGCTGTCAATCTGATTGGATGTCGAGCTTGGCTCCCGGGGGGCTAGAGTAGGACTCAGGGGAATGGGTGTGGCTTCAGCTGGAAATAGAGATTGCTCCTGGAGGATTATGGGAAATGAGCATTAGTGCTACTGACATCAGAACCTATGTGACCTGCATGACAAACTCTTCCCGGCTCTCCAGAAGACCTGCCTTCTAACCCGTGACCAGTGTCGAGGTCAGCTTTCAGGGGTGCAGGCTTGACCCAGTGAAATGGTAAAAGGATCATATAGCACCCCCCCAATTTTTCTTGAAAAGCTCTCTCACAGACAATCAGTGTTGGGCATTTTAGGTACAGAAGCATTCATATCCAGACCAAGATTTTGTTTCTACCAACCAGTTCAGCATAAAGTCACAGACCACTCAAATAGTTGGAGGAACAAAATCTTGGTCTGGATTTGTAGCTTCTGGACCTGAAATGACCAACACTGCAGACAGCCCACATGTTTCAACCACCTGAGTAGTCTAGGTGTCTGGCTCATCTGCTCTTTGAACCCAAGCATGAGACTCTGCTTCTGGAACCCACTCAGTGTAGGATCAACTGTTCAAACGCTAAGTGGAGGAGTGGCCGATCACATGACCACACAGTGGCATCTAAGCAAGAAGGACAAGCAAACGGGGGTGGTCTGTGATTGAGTGGTCTGTGGTTTACTAAGCTGCTAGTGAGGCTGGCAGACAGACAGGACAGTCATTTAAAACTGGACCTGCAAGAAAACTCATTGAAATGTCCAGCTTGGTTATCATTTGTCCTGTTTTTGAGCAACAATAACAGAAGCGGGATGGTAGAATGAGACCCCCCCAGGGGAACTGACAGAATCAATCTGTAATAACTTAAAGCAGGATGAGGCAACTTAGGCAGGGGAGAAAAATATATTTTGATATAACTGTGGACCTTTAGGCAACATGCAAGGCAGGAACGAAGGATGCGCGACTTGCTCTTTGTAGAGCCGATTGATTTCTTTGCCGTATTGTGGCCTGAATCTCCAGGCGTTCAGGATAGTGAGACGGCCACAGCCATGAGGGCACATGAGGACACAGGAAGCAGCTGCCGGGGAAAGGCGAGGCTGTCAAACGCTTCATCATCCTTATCAGGGGCCATTCGAGGGGCATTTAAACAGCGCTGCTCATCTGGGAGTGCTCACCGTTAACGTCCACGTTTAAGGACCTCGATGCTGGGGAAAGTTACAGCCGCCCTGTTAAAAGGCTCCCTCTTCACCTTCAGCAGGGGTCCAAAACAGGGCGGGGTAAATGGCAGCATGAACTGGTAGGGGCTGTGGCGCCCCCTAGAGGGATATCCCTCCATCAGCCACTGCTTTAATTAGCAGGGAAAATGGCCACTTAATCTTCCCAGGTGACTCATGGATGGTGATACCATCACATTACTGTTGAGCAGGGATTCATGCTAAGTCTGAAACATTATGCAAACTACTAACTGGAAACCTTCGACTTAAACTTCTTAATAAGACAGCTGAATTTGAATTGCCATTATTTTGATAGTGAAACTGCTTGATCTAGAACAGGGGTGGGCAATCTTATCCACAAAGGGCCGGTGTGTATGCAGGTTTTCGCTGCAGCTCCCTAATTAGGTGACTAATTAGAGGACTGATTGGCTGAAGAGTCCTCTCACCTGGGTTTGAACAGCTGACCTAAAGGTTACCCCAAAAACCTGCATACACACCCTTTGCAGATAAGATTGCCCACCCCTGATCTAGAAGCACTTTAGATGCCATTTTGAAACTGCACCTCTGCTGTGATTGGGTGATTGGCCAAGAAGTCCCTCCTCTTCCTGTCAGACAGATTTTTATGCGGAGCAGGAGATGGGCGCTTATTAGACGCCCGGCAAAGAGTTGAATAGTGACAATGTTTTAACTTAAGTAACATTATAATAATAAAGAAATCATTATAATTCATCCAGCCTTTACACAGGTATAAATTCAAGCACAATCAAGCTCCACCCACTGCAAGATTACCAAGTCCATTACACCTTATACATCCCAGGGTGTATAAATTAAAGGCCATCTTTCCACTATAAATGGCTTTGGGTAAAAGCATTAGTCAAATGAGTAAAATGTAAATGTAGATGCACACACTGATACTACATCCTGCTGTCATTCAGACTAAATTCCCCACAAGGCCCAACGCACTTAGATATTAAAAATATATAAATGAATGAATGAATGAAAGTTGCATTTACATAGCACTTTTCGAAGACACCAAAATCGCTTTACAGAAGCAGTGGGAAGCCACTTCAAACACTATTACTGTGTTACACCCACCCGGAAGATGTGACAGCAGCCGTTCTGCACCAGTACGTTCACCACACAGTAGCTATGGTGGTGATGGAGCTGGAGAGAATTCATTACTTAGATATAGGGGATGATTAGGAGGCCAGATTTGATAGGACCACAGTAAATGTCTTAGTTTGAGCGCCCTCCATTTCTCTCCTCTTCACCCTGTTCTCCCATGTTTTCCGACAGATTAAGCCTGATGAAAACATGGCAACTGGAATGGGAAATCGTTTGATAATAATAAGGTATAATAACGATAAACACACTTTGGTATTGACTGCGGTCTCTAATATTGCTCCCCCACCCCAAAGGGCATTCAGTATAAACAGCAACCTGTGAGCTGTGTACCTCTGTAATACTGAGCCCATTCACGTTAATTAGGGTCACTTATTTGCAGGGCATTATGACAGCAAATGTGCAAAGGAATGAAGCTGTGGGATAATGACACAATGGGATTATGACACAATGGGATTGGGCATGTGCCCCCAGACAGACCCAGCACAGCATGACACCCTGCAAGAAGGCCACGCACAGTTAATTACCCCGGTTAGTTATCAGAACCACTTTTATACGCTTACAGGTGCATGCTAACTTGATGATTAGGGATGTGCTGGCCCAGGGCTATTCAATTCAGGCCCTCGATTCCAAATCCAGGCCTTGTTTTCAGTTCTCCCAGGTAGTTAGTTTAATAATTACTGATTCTGATTGGTCAGAGGCTTCACACCTGGTATGGAAGTAAAATTGGACATTGGTAGGCCCGGGAGGGGAGGCATATTGGTTCTGTTATGTCTTAGGCCTTAGGCAAGAAGAGATTGTTTTGAATACTGTGTGACCTCGCTTTGTGATAGGTGCCTGCAGTTAGTTCCACAGACCCCGAGGAAAGCTCAGACCTTGGAGAGGCAGACAGCGGAGCAAAGGTGGGGGAGAAACCACCTGCAGGAAGAGACTCGAAGCTGCCCCAACTGGTGCACAAAGAGTTATAGCTTAATAAAGTAGTTGCAGTAGTCAATATATAATATGTTACGCAATTAAACATGTATAAGTAATCATGTTAATCATACCAATGTTAATCATACTAATCATATGTTAACCATGAATTTGCAGTGATTCAGGGACAATATGTCAATGTGTTAATCATTAATCAATGGAACACCCAAACATTAACAGTGATTCAATGTCATACAATCAATATCTATATACATATCTCAAGTAGAGTCTAAAAGCCGAGGTGGATGTCGGTAAATTGTGCGAAATGGGTGAACTTTACCTTGCTACCATAGTGAACCAATGGAGCAGTAGAATTGTATTCGTTATACGTTTCAGAATAGTTTGTTGATGTTTTGTGACCAATCAGGACTTAAAAGTCCTGGGAGTTATGGTTTCGGTACCTCAACCGAAATCATGGAACTCAACCGTTTCAAGCTTTAATGGGTCCAGATGCGTTCAGCTCTACCAATTTGGACCTCGAACAGATCGTTCGAGAAAAATCTACCAACAACTCAACCGAAAACCTGGAGCACGACGAAACAAAACAGACCTGCTAGAACTCATATGGATTGGGATGCATCTCCGATGGGCTGAAACAACAGCAGACGGACCTACTGGGATGCTGATGCGTATGAGTGGCTCTCAGTCTCGTGGTACCTCTCGACCGAGTTTGCGCGAAAGCTGCGTTTCTGTGTCCAGTGTGAATTTTTTCTGCTTTATCTACAGTACATTTAGTGATACAGAAATAATACCCCCTAAGAAAGTGAGCAGTGATAGCAGCAAACTAAAGAGGAAAGTAATGAGAGTAACTGTAGAACTTAAAATAGAAATTACAGCGAGAAGGTCATGCACGAGTGTCTGCTCTCGCTTTGGAGTCTCAGATTGTCATTTATATCACGTTTATTGCTTTTGTAAGTCTGTTTTTCATGTGTGCATTAATTTTATATTGATTGTTAACACTTTTTAATAAAAGTTAAATAGGTAGTTTTAATAGGCAACCAGGTCTGGAATGGATTAAATTTACTTACATTATATGTTAAGGGAAAATTCAACTTGGACATTGACCAAACTGCAATCCAACCAGCCTTCTGGAATGAATTGGGTTCGTGTTCCAAGGTACCACTGTACCAGTGTCAGAAAGAATGTAGACAGTTACTATGCAGGGCCTGTGCTGGTCAGCCAGGGTGGAGTCACCTGTAAATATAGTGATGTTCTAGTCATTCTCATGGGGAGATTGTCTCTTTGCCT
>JAODUD010000002.1:13773070-13789252 GCA_026784285.1 Stomatorhinus walkeri
GGGGGGGTGTTGGTTGGGCAACAGGAGGAAAATCAACAACAACACCCCCCCCCCCACACACACATATACACACACACACACACACTCCTGTGATTAAAGAATTGCTTGTGCATCTACAAGCAGACACAAGGTGCAAGATATTCAAATGGTGGGGGGCATGCTGGTTGAAGCCCATGTGCCTCTCTAGGCAAGATTCTTCACCTCTGGGGTCTCCACCGCCCCCCCCCCCCAAAATCTCACATGTGAAGTCCCTGCCTTACGCGCAGAAGCTCTCTCCCTCCCTCTGAGGTATCTGACAGGGCTTCTGAGGTTTCTCAAGGATCATTGCTGGTGTTTTAAGAAGCCCAACATTTAGTTTGTGTGAGTCTGCTCCCAAACACTGCAGTTGTGATGGAAGTTAGGACGAGTCTTCAGAGGCAATAAATCACAAGATAACGCGGTTTCTAACTAGATTGGATATTCTTCTAATGCAGGTCTGAGCATTTCCGTGCAAGGCCAAATACGAGCTCCACAGACTTGTTGGATTCTACTGTAACACTTTACTTGAGAGGGCAAATAATTTAACAGTACACTCTTAATGTATTAATTAACCAGAAACTAAGTGTACTGATCCCATGTTTGTTCATCATCAGTCAATCATAACGGTCCATGCATTTCACGCAGGATGTATAATTACTTCATGATTTGTTCTTCAACACCCCACCAGTCGAGTGCTACCGATCTAAAAATCTAAAAACATTAAATACACACGCAGTCTCATTAGCACAGTAAATTCTCCTGGCGTACGGGAGGGCTGGCTGTCAAGCCTCTCTTTTAAATGTAAGCTTTCTAGTTTGCAGAATATATATGTATATATCAGGATATAAACTTTAGAATACATTTGTTAAGGATGCGTGAAGCTGCCCTGCCAACCAGGTCACATCCCAGTATTGCAGTTTAACTCCGGCGTCCAGTCGTTGCTGTTGTTGAAAACCACTGGAAATTTAAAAAACGCTGGCTTTAGTGGTTTTTACGGATTTCTTGACTGTAGAAACCAAGCCTAGGATAAGTTATTGATGGTGGCAGTCGTCCCATTGTAAAAGTCTGTGAGCTCATACCTCCCGCCCCAGCGCGCTGCACGATGGATCCTTTATTTCTACCGAAATACGATGCATTCAGACATTTCAAAACTGCGTTATTCTAAAAGCAAATCCAAAATGGTCCTAAGAAACAATATTTATACAATGTAATTAAACAGTGCGTTGCATAGTTTCTTTTCAATAGTCAGTTGTTCAGCCTATTTGACAGGTGTGCGTAACAAATTAAATATACTCACCCAGTCACTTAAGTTTTATTTTAATACTGTTTACCGGGCCAGTTCTGTTCAAATACAATAAAAGTGTACAATTCTACTAAATACATTGTATTGAAACGTACCTTTTGAAATAATAAATTGGATAGTAATTAATATGAGATCAAGCGAAGTGATGACGCTCAGACATTCAACTATCAGGTAATAACGTGTTACATCCTTCCTACCTCTTAATACTTCACAAGAATCTTCAAAACACAGGAACTGTGATTTTTCCCAAGGTGCAATTTTTCTATGATCATGAATCATAAAATTACCCAATGAGGAAATACAAAACTGTAAATAAAAGTGGATATATTCAATTCCAATCGACGCCGTGCAAAACGGCATCACTTCAGCATTTTTGATAAAGAAACTGGCCTCGAATTGCGAATCCACCGTTCAGGCTATTTTATTTTCCTCACAAGCATGCGAAATAAGTCATTCTAACTTTCCTTCCGGCTTTCTGCCGTTTCCCTCGTTTAAGCTTTAGCTAATTTCACCGTACGTGTTTATAGCACCCCCTATCGACAGCTCTGCAAACCGGCCAAGATGCAGTTACTTCACCAACCACCAGATGGGAGGCCATAATAATCCTGTTAATGGAAAGTCACGTACTGCAAATCACCTGTGTGTGTGTATGATAATATGTTTATGTATAGTCTTTCGGACTGCCCGGCATGGTACTGAGAGTAAACATATAGTAAAACAAAAATCAAGGCTTTATCACTTTATGGACCGTACTATGGAAAGATGGTTGTTACTTCCGAAAGCCTTTGGAAATGTACCTAAATACTGCTCATACCGCCAGCATATTAAAACGGTGGCGCTGAAGTCAATGCTGTAAAAACGCCGTGGTGACGCTGTGGGAAGTTAAATAGTAGTTGGTTATTACTCTCCAGGACCTGTGGACTCTGGTGGTACCG
The DNA here is from genome assembly GCA_026784285.1 of Stomatorhinus walkeri. NCBI lineage: Eukaryota > Metazoa > Chordata > Actinopteri > Osteoglossiformes > Mormyridae > Stomatorhinus > Stomatorhinus walkeri. The sequence continues at coordinate 13,775,327 of JAODUD010000002.1, forward strand.
ACTTTTTCCACAGGATTTTTAAAAGCTAGGTACAACTACTCATATTCCAGAGAACATGCCGTGCAATTTGAGGTAGCGAGTTACTCTTTCTGAAAGTATGACTGCTGTTTTTTAAATAATATTTTAGCACACTGCATTTCAACCCGTTTTAGCTGTTTGTTAGCCGTTGGTGAAAAACTATGAATTCAGGAGTGCAAATGAAGATACGACACAATAATCAATTAATAAATAGTCCTAAATCATTTTCATGGATTAGGCTCTATAGAGTGCAGTCGGTTTTACTTAAATATATAGTAGCAAACTTTTACGGCTTTATTACTCATTTACTCATCAATGTATTTCACTATTGCAATTTACCCATTAAATTAACAAAGAAATTCTAGAAAATAGATTTTTGGACAAAATCAATTAATGTTGCAACCATTCTAAAAACCAGTCTGTGACACCTGATTGACCTCTGATAGACATGTAACCTTTACCTTATCAAGGCAGCACTGGGAAAAGTACGACTGGCGTTCAAAATGTGATTGGTCCTGTTTGTGTGATTGTGGCTGTGCAAAATAATTTCAATGAACAGGCAACAAGTCTAATTAAACAATAACAATAATTGTTACACATATAATAGAGTTGGGGCATTTAGTAATGCACTGTGACATTTAAATAAGATACTCAAGCATTGAAATTACACAATTTCCTTTTGAAAAGGCTAGGAGTTACACGATGAACACCAATATTTGTGTTAGATGGCCCGTTAGCTCAATGGGAAGCTCTGTTACCTCACATTTCCACAGCTGGGGGTTTGGCTAATTGTATGTGGCTCTGAGGGTTGCTAGTTTGAATCCCGTGAATACCAGGAGTGATCCTACCCCGTTGGGCCCTTGAGCAAGGCCCTTAACCTGCAATTTCTTTGTCTGGGGTATGAGGTTAATCTACATATACAGGTAGTCCAACTTACGGTGAATATTTGGGTGTTGGTGGCAGGATTGGCACTCCAGCCACAGGGAAACACTCACTGTGTTCCATTCAGATTAGTGTGCTACTGAAGCATCACCTGTCGCACTGCTGCGCACAGGCTCTCATCCCTGAGGTGGTTTGTCATGTGGTGGGTGTGGCAACGTGCTGTAATCAGCACATGCTCCTTACCTGTACCTCTATATGTGAGTGGAGTTTGTATGTTTCCCCCCAGGTTTTGTGGATTTCTTCAGAGTCAAAAGCAGCTATGTGTCTCTGAATTGCTTATAGAGTATGTATGAGCCCTGTGATGGACAGACATCCTGTCCTGGGTGTGCCCCAGGAATAGGGTGGAATAGGCTGCCCAGAATAGGCTCCAGACCCCCCCAAGAACCGGAGCAGGGAGCAGGATGGATGATGAAAATATTGGTCTTGCTGTTATTTCAGCAACATGATCCCCCACCCCCAACAAAAGGATGTGTTTTTTCAATGGAGACCCTGGATGAGTGTGTGAGAGAGGTGGGTGAATGAGATCAGGGAGCATTTGAGGACTGCTTGCAGCAAGCTGAGCGAAGCGACTAGGATGATGCAACCAGTCTGGGCGGAGATGGAGCCTCCTGGTGTCACGCTGGGCTCCGCCCACACTCTCACTCGCCACTTCTGCAGCAGGGGATGAGTGGAGGTTTAGGAGCAAAGTTAGGGTCCAGATTTGAAGGACGTATCGAAGACTCTAACTGCTCTAACCCTTGCTATTTATCAGATCTAGGGTCCACGGGTGCAGAGACCACCAACATTAAGTGGAAGGGGGTCACACTCTTCACACTCTGCTTGAGTGATGCGATTTTGGTGGTCATCCTTTCCTGGACCAATTACAGACCCTTCTGTGAGTTTGAACAAAAGGATGTGTTAAAAGTAACCCTGGTTACTGTTAATATTGAGCCTCCTCTGACACCAGGCCACCGAGACTTCAAAGTACCCTAATCCCCGCCCAAGAACTGTGAAATCATCTTGATGTCTTCGTTCCAAGCCGTACGGACATTTGGGAGGATCAGAAATCATTGCATCACAGCAGCTCAGTGGGTCCAATTGTGTGGTACAGTTGGACCCTATGGTGTCCAACTCGCACATCTGCACCCGGTCAAGCTTCTGTCCGTTCACCTCTGGCACTTTAGATTATGTAATTGCCAGGCCTGCTGCTGCTGACAGCTCTGGGGAAAGTCACCCTGCACCGCATTCGCCTCTGCCACGACCTCTCGGCACACGTAGATGTAGTGATGCTTGACCAGCTCCCAGAGATCGGACACCACACGAGTGACGGAAATACATACGTCCAAGAGTCACATCCCCGGCATCTCAGGGGCAATTCTAGGTCAATCTTATCTTTAGCCAATGATGTGTTTCGAATCGGTGAGTGACAGTAATAGGGGTATTCCAGCAGCCAATCAACTTTCGGGTGAGGCCAGTGCCCCGTAGCCCCACCCCTTCTGCATCTCCGGGTTAGGTCCCAAAGACAGCTCGACTTCAACATCTCAGGGTGCTGCTGCTGCTCTGGTGTTTCACAGATCTTTCCTCTGTGCTGTTCTGCGGCTTTCACATCAGTATATATGTTGTTTTTTAACATACAACAGCCTCCTGACATGTCTTTCTCCAAGAATTCTGGGCTACACTCTTTCAACTATAACCTCCCCCCCTTCACCAGTACCCCTCTTTAAATCGAGTCCCCCTCTCCAGCTCGACCTCTTCCCATCTTTAAGAGTCTTGGCTATTCTTCATCTTCTAAAGAACTCTTAAAAGTTACGGTCCCCACCTCGGTGACTCTGGTCCTGCCCGGCACTGTTCTGCATTCGACAAAAGCAAACAAGCGCACAGCGGGCAGGGCACCCCCCTCGCCAGCTGTGGGTGGCAGCATTAGACAGAGCTGAGGTCATACGTTTTCACAGACAGGGCTTGTCTTCAGCGGTGACCAGTTACTGGGGCGGGTTTGGCCCAATGCTTGGCGACTTTCCTCCTTAAGGAGCCCCATTACATTTAATAACAGAATCACTTGTGAAAATCAAGCCCGTTAAATCAGACTTCTTGCTCTGCGAATTTGGTTGCCCAGCTGTCCAGTACGAAACTTTTCCCCTCAGTATAAATCATAGCAAGCCAGCATCAAAACACAAGGCTGAAGATTAAATACCTCAAACGGTGAAGTTTTCTAAACCTCTGTGTAGAAGTCCTATTTTCGCCTGTCAATCTCATCATATGCACATGAAAAACACTCGATTCCCCAACAGTGCCAACAACAAATGAGATAAGCGCTGCTTATCTCCCATTTAACCCCGGATGCTTGAATTCAAATCTGCGGAGTGTGCAGCCGTGTAAAGACACAAACACGCACACAGCCCTTGTGAGCAACATTGTACATAACCATCATAACCAGTAAACAAGGAGACACGTCGTCAGTCAGCCGAGGTCACGGCCTGCAACCTATGGGCCAAATCGAAACCAGTTCCCCGTGCGGTTTATGCTCCCCAAGGAAAATAACATCACACAGCACCAGAATGAGGAAAATTCCAAGGATCATTTTATTAAGAGACATCCAGAACGCAAGAGTGGGTACACAGAAACCTGCATATTTTGTATCTGCTTGAATTTTCTCGGTTTTAAAAAAAAAAAAAGAAAAAAAAAAAACCTCTTGTTGCTAAAAAGAAGTAGCATTTTGCAATCTTTTTTCGTTTTATTAAAATAATTACCAACATGGTTGTTTATAAAACAAGTCAGCCCACATTATAACTCTGCCTGGAATGTTTTCTCAGATGTTTGTATTCCTCTTTCATATGGACGATACATTTTTAAAGTTAAAAGTAAAAACCCCCAAATAAAAAAAAAAAAAAAAAACTAATCAGAACCGCACATTTAGAAGATAATAATAGCCATTCACAAACGAGAAATGGTTTAAAGGGGAAAACGGGTCAGGTAACTCACAAATCACCCCTACCGGCTGGTGTCATCTTCCTACACTGAGCAAGTAATCGACAATTAAGAAGCGCCATTTAAAAAAAGGTTTACTATATCCGTCTTTAACGGGGACACTTGATGTGACCATTGCAGACATGCTAGGCCATCCATATCTAGCTTTGTTTTGTGCTAAAAACCTGTACCGATATTTATAAAATCGTTGATAAAAATATTCCTCTGATAACAATATGCCATGGAGGTCGAGGGCAACTACATAAGAGATTTGTGGGCTTTTTTTTTCAGGGCAGGGCTGCTTGAGGGGGGGGGTGGTTCAGGGGTGGCAGTACAGCTACTCAGATTTTGCTTCCTCCTTCTCCGTTTCTGGAGGAGTGTCGCCCACCTGGAAGCAGGAAAGACAGACAGCATCAGTGGACCTTTTCCCAGAGTTATACATGATTCCAATTCCAGTCTTCAGTTGCCAAACAAACGACGAAAATCTGTAATGACCAGATACGGCCAAAAGTCAAGATAATTACATTTTATAAGGCGGCCACATTTTTACTCACAGTTTGTACATATTTCTTCAATTTATATTGAACGAAACATACACAGAATACTAGTTAAAGGTATTGTCTGGATCATATCCTCAGAGTGCTAAAGCAGTCCAGCAAGGTACAAACAGCAAACACAGCTTCAGGTGAAAGCATTAAGCTGGAATATAACTGTAAATGACAGCCTGCATTACTGAGGACTCAGTGTTATGCATTTTTAAAGGTTCTTCCTTTTGTCAACAACACAAACGGTAATTTAATTCTTGCCAATGTTTGACCCCAAGCTAATTATGGAAATAGGTTTATACTCTATTTACCGACTATGGCATTTGTCTCCGACATGTGCGTTTGTACTTTAAGATGACAGCCACCATTATCATAGTGAAGTTATAGAAGGAGGTGAAGTTACAGAAGGAGGTGAAGTCCCATCTCCCCTGTGATACTGACGGCGGAAGCCTGAGCGACACAGCAGGTACCTCGTTGGTCTTGGCCTCGCCATTTTCAGAGTGGTTCTCCTCGTTCGCCTCGCTCTCCGCCTTTCCCTTCTTCCCCTTGGTCTTCTTCTCTTCTTTCTTATCGTTCACTGCCTTCTCTTTCTACAGACACAGGCAGGAGGGAACCGGTGAAGCATCTTGACTGAAAGTTTTGGGTGGCTCTGTCCAGCACACAGAATGGCTGAGAACCTCGTGTGCGGATGCTGCTTTTTGCCAGGAAACGTTACCTTTGCTGTCTTTTTTGGCTTTGGTTCCGGTTTAGGTGGCGGCGGTCTCTGTTGTCACGGAAAGAAGGTTCTATAAGTCACCCATAAAGAACTGCTATGAAATCAAACAACATCTGAATACGATTAACTTTAAAAACTAAGCTTAGGTCAAATATCCCTTTTGTATATGCACTCATGAAAACTCCTCTAAGAAATTACTCCCAATAACTGTGACAGGCCAAGAAATGACCCACCTAACCAGCAACGAGCTTTTACTTCATACACACGTGCGATTGTGCTTGCAAGCAAAGTTTTAAGACAGAAAAACAACTCTGAGAAGAGGAGGTTGAACACTTACTGCCGATAACCGAGCAGATCTCCGCTGCGGCTGAAACGAGAGGGGGGGGGGGTATTCATGTTTACTGAACCGGGTACATAAATTTAAACCTAAGATTACTTCCAAAGCGGTTAAAAATGTAAGAGCTACATCTTCTGCAATTAGATACTTGTAGACAAATGTATGATAACAAAAATTAAAGCAACACACACCTCTTCTTTAACGTCGCCCTCAGCTCCTTGTTGCTGAAAAAGAAGGTAAGACGTGTCGGGTCAAAAAAAAAATAATTAGTTAATCCTGACAATCCACTTGTATAAAATTTTTGCATTAATATAAATTTATTAAAAGTGACATTTGTGATTTAAATAATCATACACATTACTATTAATAATGATAAATAATAATAATAATAATAACAGAAAAAATTGTGTGATTTTGTCCGCAGTCAACAGAGAGCCTCACTGCAAATTGTCCCTGATGGGTCGCAGGTAACTCTTTAACCGTAAAAATTATTTTATTAAAATTTAAAAGGCAAAAAATATATAACTTGCGCTTGGGCTCACACCGAATTTCCACAATTCACAAGTCAACTAATTTAAGTAAGACCGCAAGCAGATGTTCTGGATGAAGATCTATCCTACAGAGTGTTTAGTGATACTGAATTCAAGCGCCGCGCTGTGTATTTGGGTTAATGCGATCAAACACCTAAAACCATCAGTATAGTTATTGCGATTCGATTATTAGAATAATAACTTAAATGTAGAAAAAAACAGTAACTGACTGGTCCATGCCAGTTTACAGAAATCCTGCCTTAGCATCCCCACGTGAAAACCCCACTTTCCCCTCCTCTGATTTTTCTCTGTCACACCGCCGGGAGAGGAGGGGGGCAGATAAAAGGGGGAGGGGTTGAAAGAGAAACTACTGCAGCGCCATCTGACGGCAGAATGGTGATACTGCAGCCATCTGGCACCGCGAACAAAGAAAAAAATAATACATTTATTGTCTTCGGAAGGCATCGTTAGCGGTTTAAGACGGCTCACAAAAAAATACGGGTCCCAAAGCGTCTGTGGGTGTTGTTCCGAGTCGCCGTGAGCGCTTATAACGATAAAGACGAGCATTTGTGATTTGCCATTTTTACAGCGGACACAGTCAGAGCTGCAAAGCATGGCTGCTTGTGGTTTAACAGCATGGAGACCAAGCTAGACTTCAGACTCCCTATGAGACGAGTGCGTTGATCAAGAAACCAGTGTAAACACTACATTTACGTACGAAAAAATACGCCTCCTTGGCCAAAAAATTAGTCATTAATTCTTACATAAAGCACGCTAATTTATATAGTCTACTTTTTGCGCACAACGGATTTTATAATTAAATCACCGTTGTCTGGTAGGCTTCACAATAAATAGCTAGCTAAAGTGAAATCGCCAGTAAAGGTTCTCTGATTTCAGAAGGAGGAAAAAAGTATTTGCATATTTCAGTTAACTACGTACCTTTCGTTTGGGCATGTTGGATTCCTGAATGGCTTCTTTAAAAATAAACCTAAAAACCTCTGTTGTGTTACTCAGAGTTCACAGCATGTAAAAGGCGAATAGCCCCTTATACTAAATACTGTAGTAAACACACAGCAACATTAAACCCAGTGGTTGAATGGGGGGAGGGGTGCGGCTAAGCCATGATTGACGCGGCGCTCGGCCAATCGCCGCTCGGTGTTGGCAGCTGCAGTACAGCCGGAGTTCCAGGGCCGGTATTTTTTTACGCGCGAAATCGTAAATGCAAATGGGAGGGGAAGATTTTCTTTTAAATCTGAAGTTGTTCGTTTTTTGCGAGAAAAATAAAATCTTTTTCTGCAAGGGAGATATACTCCTAGATATTTGTGCTCGCCCGTGTCCTTAAATGTCCCTGCAAGGCGACGTACTGCATCTTCTTACACCCAGAGGTGCGGAATCAGACAATGTGGACGCTTTCAGAATTCCCCGAAAAGAGAGCGGTAGTAAGTTTGAAAACTGAACACCGATCCCCCCCAGTGTGCTTAGAGTACTTCCAACATGGCGCCCAGCCTGCTTGACACATTCTTCTTTGGCGGCTTAACCAAATTCCTCCGTGGAAGAAAAACCTTACCAGGCGTTTTTGAGAGACGGCTTCCTATTGGCGGCGGCGCCGTACATGCTGTGAGTGGATATAAGCTTCGCCAGGACTGGACGCTCCGGCTTATTGCGCCCCTTGCGGCCATTGCACGCTTCTACGAGAACTGTGGCGTCATGTACTGTAAGAGAGGGATGTAAGAGAGACGACGAGAAAGTGGCATGCTGTATGTTTTTAGTTGCTGGTTCCCTAGATTTGTCGCTAACAACCTGTGCAAAAATAACATAAAATACAATCTGGTTCTTCGTGTCCATTGTCCTGCTATTACAAGATATCGTGCAATGTGCATACGTCATGGTTTTATAGTGAAGATCTAGCTATTAAAACGTCTCAGACACAGCTAGCAGCAGACATTTGTCGAAGGTGAAACCAAGAAATGCGATCACTAATAAAAAAAACTAACACTAGCGTCCGCATATTACACCAACTCTTTTGCCCAATTTTAATACACAACGAAAGACAGATGGAGACCACACTCAAAAGTTATGCGTGGTGTGCAATGTTAAACGATAAACCGAAGTTAATTGGCACTCATAGTATGCCAGTTAATGTCTTTCGTTATAGTGCCGTTTCTGCTAGATATTAGTCTTTAAATAGCAAATTAATGCGTCTGAAACGTCAAATAACATAGACGCCACTAATCAGTAGAGGGCGCCCCAATCCTTCAATAATTATGTTTCATGGCATACAAATCTGGTATTTATATTCTCAAGACGTTACGTGTGACGTAAAATATTGTAACTTAAATAGAAGGAATGCAGCCATATACTGTGCGCGTGTTCCTTTTAGGGACAGCATATACTGTAACTCTAATGCTATGTTAATGTTCATAGAACGACCATTTCACGTATCAGATAAATTATTACAGAAAGTACTGCATTTTTGCATGTTCAACATATATCTCTGCAATTGGAAAAAAAGCTCTTAGTAACAGGAAGAAGCAACTGGGCCAAGCAATTTCCTGGCGTGGCAGCAGATTGCTTCAGTATGTATTTCATCGTTGAACGCGGAATTATGGGATATATGACTGGCACCCATGTTTAAAACTGATCTTAATTTAATGAATGTATACGGACAAATCTTACACACGGAGGCTCCGTTTTCGTTATACAGGAGGAAACTAACTGATTCGTGCAATAACGACGCCAAATACGCTTTTATTCTCTAAAAACACCCGAAATAAAGGCGGTTGAAGTTTTTAATCATGCATATATCACATTCCGCAGTTCCTCAGATTTAGCTGCCTATTGTTCGTCCCACAATAATAGAGAATCAAGGATACTTGCGGGGGAAGACGAATTTTCATTTTTGGATGCGTATATATATATATATATATATATATAACTTTTGATGCTTGCATTTTATGGCTAAGATATGAAAAGGCAGCAAAAGGAGGGCGGAGAATGCGGAGGGTGGGGAGCTGAGTGACCGCAGCATTGAAACGCACCCAGTTAGGCAACGTCTCGGGCCGATCGGCTCTTCCGCACAGGAGCAGCGTTGCGTCCAATTCACACCGCCAAGAGGACTGACGTTTCCGTCACTTCCATACTTAGTTTTGATTCGAGTAAATTGCATTTCTTACGTGTGCACCCTTTTTGCAAAAGGGAAAAATTAAAGAGAAGAAATATATTTTAAAAATCGACATGGTTATCAAAGTTTTCATAGCATCCTCCTCTGGGTCGACTTCGGTAAGAACTTAACTTGTTACCTTTTTCGATGGCATGCCATGTACACCCCAGATTTCGCATTTTTCATTTATAAACGATCTCCTGTTTTAGCTGCACGTTGTGTTTTCGGGTCCAAATTTAGATTACTTGGAGGATCTCCATCCGATGCATTGATCAGAAGGTAGCGATTTATGGTTTACTGCCACATAACTTAATTCTGTTGCATTGATGCCTTGAGCGAAATCTAATTGCGAGTTTTTTTGAACGCGCGTCAGCCATACGCCCATCAATGCATACAACTGCACTTTTAGACGGCTTAAATAGCAATTGTACTATATCCGTTAAACATGCACCGAGTGCACATTTTTGCTTTGGGGTAATGAACTAAAGGAAGGCGTACAATACTGAAAAGTGAAGAGCGGGCTCAAAGGGGGAAATAAGTAGTGTTTTGCTGAAGGTCTACACTCGCAGACTCTGTCGAGACTATACGCTGTTAGTTGGTTAATGCAGCCGGAAAGGATCAGATACTTGTGGACTCTGCAGATAACATGCTCGCCGTTTGCCGTCCCCTAAAGCGCCTGGTGCGACGCCCGTTTCACTTAACAGCGGGCAGACTAGCGGCGATAAACCGAGGGAGGGACGCTATCGTGTGGCCTACCAGGCGCAGCTGGGTGTGAAAGCACTACGAATTAAACACATGTGCTCTGTAAGATTTTTCTCGGTTGTTGATTATCGTATGCATAGTTTAAACTAATTTATAACCGAGGTATACTGTCATGGAGAATAAAAGTAGGATGCTTTAGAGATAATATGTATTGGATATTGTGCGTGTGTCCTGCGAAAACAAAATCATCCCGATGCAAGGTCAGTATAGGCATTTTAAATTTCTGAATCTCGGAAAGAGGAGTCAGTTTCGTGTCTGTCAGCACTCCCCCAGTCTGGTAGTTGTCTTGGCCTCCTGTCTTTAAGGACAGTCCATACCGCTCGTTGCCAAGGTATCATGTTACAAACCCCGCAGGACTGTGTGCAACTTCTGATATTTCCTGTGGATCTGGGGAAAAGCAACGGAAATCTACCACCTTGCTCTTACTCCACCAGAAAAACAGATATTCTCTGTCCCGCACAAACAGCACTGCTTTTGCTTTGCTATACGTATGCAGTTGCTAAGTATCTGGTTAAATATCTCTGGCACAAAACGGAGCTGAAAGCATTAGTAGTCTGCAGTGGACCAAACCTGATGCTAGCTGTTTCAGTCATCCGACAGTTTCTGACTCCTACATGGCATCTCGTACCTTCTCCCATGTTAATGACTCTCCGCAGCATAGTTAAATCATTGTTTCTCCACGAGAACACAGTTACGCTCGCAAGGTTCTTTTGCGTTTAAAAATTCTGTGCATTACATGTGCATGTACTACTGCGTCCTCGGAAATCAGCGTCACGCCAGCTATTGAGCGGAACTTCCTTGTTTAGACGGTAAATGATCTCCAGGTAAAGGGAAGCTGAAGCTTACAATGGAGGATTTGTGTTCAGTGATTCTTTATCCAAATTCCAAAGATCGCTGCCCTTTATTTCCCCTTTCTCAATATGTTACATGTGGCGTTCGTTGACGGGGGGTAGAACGAGTGTATTGATGAAAGGGTCCAGGTCCCTCAGCCTGATTATGATGTGCTTTGGAGCGTTTTCCTTGGTGGTTCTGGGATGTGGAGGAGCTGAATCCAAAGGTCTGGGCTCTGTGCAGCCATTTTTTTGTGATATATTGAGCAGACAAGCTCTTCCATGGTAGGGGAATCAAGCCTATCCTTTCGCCATTAGGCCTGGCAGAAGTAATTTGTCTGTGTTCTTTGTCTGCTGTCTCCAGGCACTGGTGTGGTGTGTCTTTCTGCCTTGACGCTGAAGTTTAGCTATAGCCTGGGAATCCTCACAGTCATATTGTGACGTCAAGTCGCGCTCTGACACTCTATCTCACTCCAAGTTAATGGGTATCAGACATTTGCATTTGACGCTGTAAGAGTTTCTCTAAATGGTATGCCTTTAGCTATTACACCAGGACGTTAATGGAGCTGCTCGTTAATTCCGTAACCCTCGATTACATGCAATCTGGACTGATTTAATTTTCGCTGCCTGTGAGCCTAGGAAACCGGCGTGGACATTTTAGCCTCACATTAAAATCCAAGAGGTTTCTTAGGAGCTCTAGACTTTGCCTCCATCTAAACGTGAAGTCTTTTCAGAAGAAACCTTCTGCATTGTTTTGGTATCGCTGTAGTACAACATTATCAGTCTTGTTTGTTGCCATGCCAAATATATAAATAGCTGCATTTCCTGTGGCTACTACAGAAAACTATACCTGGTGTGAATGTGTCAGTAAGGATTTATGTCCGGGTGCCTGGCCCTTCTCCTCTGCTACTGGTGTTACATGTCAGGCCCGTGGTTTCGGTTCAGTCTAAGCTTCTCGGAACCCTCATCCAAACCATGCCTTAAGGTCATCTGGGACGACAGTATGGGTGCAGGTGAAGCACACTGTGCTTTGTATCAGCGCCTGATGCAGCCTGGAAGCCTCCTCACAACTGCAATGAGACCTTTAAGCATCGGGAGGGTACTGTCGGGGGGGGGGCATCAACTAAACTGGGAAGCGGGGGGGGCGTGAAACGTATCGAACTCCAATAAACCGATGCCCGCAGTCTCGGGAGAGAAGCATGGGCGGTCGAAGAGTGAAGGTTGACGTGCACGGGCGTGGCCAGGATCGGGGTACGTTCTAGCATAACTTTTGCAGGATACTCCTTTGGCCGCCCCCCTGGATCTCATAAAAATAATCGATTGACTGTGTCTGCTCAGATGTCCGGACAGCATGCTTGATGCGGAAGGTCAGAGAGCAGAGTTTCTGTGCCGGTCCATTGTCCCCGTTCCTCTGCCGGCTGGAAGCGGTGCGATTGAGGCAAGACGTTTTTAGGGCCTTGAGATGTTGAACGAAGGGACAGATCAGCTGTGGTTTCCGTGTGGGCAGGACAGCGAAGTCTTTATCGACACAAATGTTGCATGTCAGCAAAGGCAGACTTCTCCCGGTTGTTTTCCTGAGCCCTTCTTTCTGTTCTTGCCGTTTGCTCCTATTTTATCCTGAAATCCTTGAAGTAACTGGCTGATCATCAATGAGGCAGATATCCAGGATGTGAATGTGTTTTGTAAACCATTAGCTTGAATATTTGTTCTTCATATAGCACTGCTGCCTGCCAGTGCACTTGCTAAAAATATGATAATTGCCTTCACTATCCTATAAGAATTTTTGTACACATTGATTCTATATGCACAGTCCAGTGCAGTATTTTCCTAATTGGTCAGTTATTTTATTTATTATTCTATGGTTTTATGCCAGCTGCATTCGTCAATATGGACTCGTTCTACTAATTATCCAAACCACTGCTTAACTGTAGCTTCTGTTTCTCAGTCTCTTCTACATATAACTGAAAATCTACCCCCCCCCCCCCAATCTGTATCCCCCTCTGCTGGTCAAAAGGGCAAAGGACATTTAAAAGAGGGATGTGTTGTGTCATCCACACCCCAGAAACAACAGGAATATTCCAGAGAAGGGAAGGGAGAAGGTCTGCATGGGGATGAGAAATGGCTAGCTGGTTGATGTGACGACGCGGAATTACGTTTTAATGCAAAGGTCACGGAGAGACGCTTCGGAATGTCATTACCGAGGTTGCAGGACAGCCGCTCCCGTTTGCGACTGAGAAATGGAAAGGGCTCGGTGAGATAAGTGCGGCCCATTTCCTCGCCAAATCAATTTAGCTTGGCATGTGAACAATGGAGGCTCTGTGATTAGCAGCCCCTGAAAGAGACATCCTCCTCTGTCCTGCCGCTCGCTGAAGGTGGGTTGGGTGATGGGCCCACCGGTGACGGCATGACGTGCTTCCCAGCATGCATCGGGCAAAGTGGGTCAGCCTGGGTGGCGGCTTATAGATCTGAATGCATCGTACTCGTTTTGTGGGCCAGGAGAGCCAGCCGCCTGTGTTGTGGGCGAGGCAGGGGACTCAGAGATCCTCAGGGAAAAATCCAGTGTTCAGCCCTACTCCAGTTACCGTGGTTATTATGGGTGCGGGGAAAAGATTGTACTTAATTTTAAAATTGATATGCATCACAAAATGTATACACTGTATACACTGTTGAAATAGCTAGAAGCAGAGGACCTGTAGTGTTTGCCACACTAACTATCCAAATTGCTAAATTGAAAACATACACATGATTTTATATACCAGTTTCGGGGACATTGACACAAACTTAATCTGTGTTTTATTGTAATGACATTGCACTCACTCGATTTACAAATGTACCAGGAAATGCATGAATTCCACTAATAATATATGCAGTAATAATTGATTATATTTCAGATTTGGTGGCATTCCCTGGTAATGACAGTGCCAATTGGAGGAGTGCTGTTATTGAGTGGAATCTGTCAGGGAATGTCAGTAATGCTGCTGTTTATGGGATGGTTACCGCGAGGTGCTGAGAGCTCAGCTGCCTGGGCCTCCCCACGTTCGTCTGTGCCGTGCGCGGCTCGCGCCTGTCCTGGGACACTGGGAGAAGTGGCGCGTGGGGCTTCTGGGCTCGCCTCAGCTGGCCATATTTGGTGAGGGTTTAAGG
>JAODUD010000002.1:14117406-14130592 GCA_026784285.1 Stomatorhinus walkeri
TTAATGCTGTTTCACTGTGTGCTTCACTTCTTAAAGGGGTCTTAATGCTGTTTCACTGTGTGCTTCACTTCTTAAAGGGGTCTTAATGCTGTTTCACTGTGTGCTTCACTTCTTAAAGCCATGATGTTCATTTACACTCTATGGTCTTTCCCTGTGGCTGTCCTCCACCCGGCTGGCTGCGAAAAATCCCAAGTGTGTCCAGTTCTCACTGTGCAGCCCTATGGTCAGTAGGGGGCAGAGCACCACCGAAGCGTGGGCCTGGCGGCTGGCGTACCTGACGAGAAGCGCTCACCCACCGCCAGTGAGACTGTGCTGCCCTTATCGAAGGCCTCCTTCCTCTTCCAGTAACTGTCCAACTCTGGCGCTGGTTCCACTTCCTCTTCCTCTCCTGGCCCAGGGGGAACACAAGGGTTCAAAAGGATTTCCGCTGCACTCGACGGGGACTCACTGCATTCTGTACTGAGCAATCAATAACTAATGCCTCTCTGTCGTCCCCTTGGAATTTCAGTATTTTATCAAAGGAACGCACTCTCCTCTCCTGAATGGCACCCAGTACAATCGGGCCCTTAGATCAGTGTCCTTAAAATGAGATCATTGCCCATAAAATGAAATCGGAATGAAGCGATTGGCCCTCTATCAGAAACACTCATAAATCCCGTAACTGATTCAACTGGCATGAATTACCGTTTGTTGTTTGTGAACAAAGTTACGAGCATATTTAGTTGCTTCATGCATGAAAAACCAAGCTACTAACACTGAACACATTAACAGCAACAAGGTGAGGAGCTACTATTGCCTGACTGTACACATATCTGGGGTTGCGTTACTGGGATCTGTTTGAGTTGTAAACACATTTCCAGGTTGTGCATTGTGAGTAGAGGATGTCCACAAGACTTCCTTACTCAGCAGCTAATCGCTATACCATAACACAGAGCCTCTTTGTCCCTGTGAATCACTGAATCAACTTTCCTATCCAGTAAATCATAGCTCACTCTTTTATAAATGAATAATACATTCAACCGTTTACATCTTTCAGCCTCTGAATTTGAAAATTGGAAGGCATACACATTAGCTGATCTTCCTGTAATTCTGATAATGCCATTACCTGTCGTCATGATGTCATTTCCTGTAAAGATCTCATTGGCCGCATCCAGCGTGTAAGGAGGCTCGCTCCACAAAGCGTCCAGATCCGCCGGCGATATGTCTGAGGAGAGAAAACGCCATTGTGGCTGGAGCTAAGACGCGGTCCCAGATTTCGCTGCAGAACGAAGGGTCAAAAGCATGTAGAAAGACACGGCCATGTCCTCACACGACGGTCACATGACGGTCACATCCACGGATGACAGACAGGCAAGAGTCACACAGTCCGGCGGCATAAAGTGACCTCAAGCGCAACATGGATTCTGTTTGCAGTCATAGTATAATCTAACTCCATCACATTTCTGAGCAACATAGACTTGGGCTGACTAATTTTCCAAGATATTAATCAGCCCTTGACGAGGGGGGGCCCTCATCACGTAGAAAGTGTTAGAGCAACATCCTAGCCTGATTTACACAGGTAGACAAAGAAGCGGTGCGTTTAGCCCAGCTCTGGCTGTGAAGGAGCCGCGACAGGACTGGGGGAGCTCGCAGCTCCCGGCAGTTAGTGGAGGTGCAGCTCAGTGTCACGCACACTCAGCGTCACGCACACTCAGCGTCACGCACACTCAGCATCTCATGCGAACACCTGCTCATGCTTGTTACCTTCACTGGTGAATATATTACCCATAGAGCCTGGAACTAACGAGACGTTTGTCTGCGAAACCTACGAACATCAACGGGCACCAACCTGAAACCAAGAAGCATTTTCTCAGAAAGTCGCCCGTGCAGCACATCTCGCCGCGCTCCTCACAACTCGCTCCTGCTGGCCCGTCTGGAGAGGGTTACACCCCACACCCTGCCGGCGCTGCTATTCATCCCAGTCTGAGAGAACATTTCTCCCTCTCTCTCGCTCTCGCTCTCTCTCTCTCTCTCACACACACACACACACACACTATCTTTCCTCCCCGGCCGTGCCTCCAAATGCGCAGAGCTCTGCTGATGGCATGCTTGTGTGGGTAAGTTTGTCCGAGCGCCAAAGGCCCTCTGAGGGCCATCGGTCACATGCCTACGTTATTTGTCGACATCAGTTGTTAACTTTGCGTGGCTTAAGTTAGTGCAGGAAAGTGCTCCAGTTTCTGTTAACATGCTATATTTTGATATAAAGTTATTCTCAGCTGTGGGAAAAAACCGACTGGCCAGTCACAGTTATCCGCCATCTTAAATTACTTTTATACAGTTAACTACCTTCTAAACACAGGGTGTAAAAGGCTAGGCAGCGATCAGCATGCTGGCCCCCCTCCGCAGAGAAGCGTGAAGACCCCCCTCCCCGCCCGTCCTGCCCGGGACAGAGAGGGCGAACACACCGGAGTCTTTGTCCTCCTGGGACCTCCTCTTCATAGCGCTGCACATTCCCCGTGCTGCTCGGCGGCAGTAAAATGTCCTGTTTTGTCAGTGTCAGTGTCGATACATGTTTTAATATTGATACGACTCTCCCCCCGTTACTCTCCCCAGAGCGAGCGTGTGCGGCGCAAAGAGGTAAACGAATGCTGAGGACAAGGCCGCCCCAGCCCTGTCTGTCCGCAATAAAAGCTGGGCACTTAGACTACAGCGCTGGCTTTTAAGCACAGCGACAGAAAGGCTTCACGCTAAAACATTCTGCAGTGCATTGGCAGCGTGAGACGCCAGGTGGATGAACTTCGCATCGAGCAGAATCAGTTAGAACAAATCATACGTGCGCCAGAGCTCAGGCTCTGGGGGGGGGGGGGTCGTCAGTTTGTCTGCATTTCATTGACAAAACTGCGATCTTTTTCTTTAAAGCGGCAGACAGAAGCATAGAGTGCAATGGGTGCAGCTTCTAGACAAACACTTCTGTCGGCCCCTAATGTTCTTCCATCACTTACTGATTATAGCAGATTTAACACGGAAAAGCTATTTGATGTATTTATTGCAGGATTGAAAAGGCTGTGACAGGTTTATTAGCCCCCCGGGCATCAGTGAAGGAGCTGGGGACGGTGGATGTATGGATGCATGTCTGTATTCATGTAGAGACCATATCCACGAAAACATGGGTCCTATTTTTATAACCATGGCCTTTATAAGTTTGCATATATTCTATTCACATTAGTTTTATGTTACGTTCTTTTAAATCTATTTATAAAGTATTTTTCTCAGATTTTACACACTCGTTTACCAGGAGATATTAAAAAAATAATTTCTAAGAATCTAGTTAAAAAACATTTAATGAGTCCCTTAAAGAGCCTACTTCATTAAGTCGATTTCCTTAAACTTGTGGCAGCTAAGGAGCCATTTGTGCTCGTAGTGGGTTGGAAAGGAGACTGACCCTGGTCACTAAACGCTCTGACAGCAGAGACCCCCGTCAGTGCGGCCTGCAGCTCACTGTGGCGTGCCAGACTAAACTAATCAAGCCTGAGCCTCTCTCACGAGTTTAATGGAGGGGCACGGTGAAATGGGCTCGTTTGATCTCCCCAGAGCCCCCCTTCTGTTTTGGCTCTGTCTCTTTCACATGCTGACAGATGCTTAGGGGATAATCTTATAAAAAAGACCTTTCTATTTCACCTTATTTACCTGAGGGTCATTCATTTAGGCCAGTCGTGATCCCATCTTGGTCAGTCTTGTGAGCCCAGTGTAAACAGCATAAAGACCATTATGTGCCAAACCACCTTCTTATCTTATCAAACAACGGCTTGTCCTTCTAACAAAGCTGTTTATCTAAAGACGGCGTGTTACAAAACATTACCTATCAAGAGAAACCCGCTGCCTCACACACACACACACACAGGAACTTATGTAAAGGGACAAAACATTTGTCACCTTAAGCTGCCCTTGTGACGAGTCCTGGGTGTGTAATTTCCTAAGGAGGCTTTAAAAGTTGGTTAAAGTCAATGAACTGAGAAGCTTGTAACATGAGACTGCCATGTGGGCTCTAAGTTTAGATCAGCTCCATGTGAAGTTCTTCCAAGCGCACAGCTTGCACAGTAGAGAAGGGAACGGCCGCCGTGCCATAAGAAATGAGAGCAAGTCACTGGCAGAGTTAAGCAGCCTCTGATAAATCAGGTTTTTCCACCTAGGAGCCAGTGATTACCAAGGAAGAGACCCCTGAAATGAAGTCTTCCTACAGTCAGCTGTCTCAGAGAAGAGTGACTCCCTGTGAGAAAACCCAGCAAAACTCTGCTTGCCTACCTCTGTGCTGCTGACTCGCGGATGTCCGAGAGTCCCTCATGGGGGGGAGTCAGCGTACCGCTGGCCACGGGAGAGGAAAGTCCTGTGGTGGGACGGGGTTGCGGGAAGCATGCCCCTGCGCTTTAGCGTTAGCGCCCTTGTCCCCCGGCGAGGTTGCTCCTGGGCTTGTTTGCCAGTGGAACACCACGCTGCAGAATAATCGGAGAGCTACACTGAGGAAGCAGAGTAAGCCCTCCCCTGTTCTGTGAGGCACAGGAATGTCTGCTGACTGCTATCACCCTCTCTCTCTTTTGCATGTCCTCGCTCTCTCTCTCTTTCCTGGTTTTCTCACACTTCCTTAAGAATACCGAGGTCAAAGTTTTACTGAAGCTCTTCTGGTGGTCAAAGGCAAGTTGAGACTTTTGGAGTGACAGGAGTGTTAGAGCACTTCTTCAAAATTTCCTCCCGTCTTATAGTTAGGTGACGACTTATACCACAAGGATTCATTTTAAGTAACAAGGTTCAAATGGCTCGTCTGAAAGAATGGGGGGCAGGTTTAGTTTTCTCTTTCATGTTTTCCAGAGAAAAAGGAATGCAAACTATTTGCATGGACAGAATCATTGAACATAAGCCGTGTATCTGGTTTGACAGGTTTACTCTTTCAACAAAACAAAAGTGTGAAGAAGTTTATTAGCCCTGAAAATTAAGTTCATGTAACCACTAATAAAGCATTCAAATAGAAAATTGTAAACGAACACATAGCTCAAATTTGATATAAATCTGTGATACTTTACTAATCCCTGTGGGAAATTCCCCTTTACCTCCCCCATCTTGCTCTCCACGAGACACACAGACACAAATACACTGTCAGGAATAAAGAGCATCAGCTTGTACCTTTGCTTGTCACTGGAGCGGAACCCTCAAGGGTCTGAAATTTGTACCCTTAGCTGTAGATAAATGTACCTTTTATTCTGATTTAAGGTACAAGAATCGACTGCAAGGTACAAACAATACTAATGTACCATCAATGTTTCTGAAAGTCCATTTCTATATGTTATAAGGCAGAATTACCTACAGCTAAGGTAAGGTACGGAGCCTTGGGGGTGCAGCCCCAGTGACCAGCGAAGGTACAACTCGATACTCTTTTTTTCTGACAGTGTAGGTGAGAACTAGTTTGGGGGTCAGAGCACATTCCTGATGTCAGATAAGGCAGCATGCAGTACCCAGGGGGCTGGGGGGTTATGGGCTTGAGGCTGGAGCACAAAGCAGCAAGCTTGCGATCACAGGCACAGAGCCTTTGGCTGCTGAGTCACACAGTCCTCTCTGAATCCAAATACATGGCTGACACTTTCTTATAGGCATTATATTTCCTCACCACACCTCATTTCTAGCATAATTCAAAGTCCTTCTTGGCTGGCATGCACCTTTCTCGCTCTGCCCCTCTAGGTGAAGGTAAAACCCCACAAGCACTTTTGCGTGTGGCAGCAGTTCGCTGGCTGTTTCACACGGCGCACCGGGCAATGCCGGCAGCGGGGCGGAACGTCTGATGGCATGTGCCCATAAACAGTGCCGGCGGCCCTCGCTGACATAGCAGTCGGGCCGCACTGGAAGTCATGCGAGGAACCTATCTGACATCAGGAATGACCTGACTGACAGAAACATCACAAAGGGCGCAGGGCGAGCTGACAATGGGAAGCAGAGGCCCGAGTCAGATATACTTCCCCTCGCAACAAGAATAAACTTCTCTGTACATTAGCAGTTTAAGCTCTTGTATCTTATTTTGTAATGACATAATAATAATTGTAATACATTCACAATAGTCAAATACACCTTGACCTGTGTCTCCTGCCTAGCTATCGGTTTAGCTTGGTAATACTCCAGGCTGGTACGTTGTCATTTGCACTAATTGCGCTTTTTGTAATGGCTATGTAAGATTCCAAACAAGCATGAAAAATGTGTTTGTGTCTAATCCCACCTCTTTGAACCATCATAATGGTTTCTGCTATTGGCCGAGCGTTATGTTTGTCAAAGAGGACACATTCTTTCCTTTATGTTACACTCATTTGCCGTGACAGCACTCAAAAACCAGAAAATTCCCAGTTCAAATACGATTCTGGCTATGGCTCTTAAGACACTGTAGCCCAGAGGATTGGCTCAGCAGGCGCATATTTCACTGGGATGGAAGGCAGTGACCCACAGGAATGGGCTGCGAGAGCACGCCGACCTTCTCCCGCATTTCACTTTTGGAGATGGGACGTTTGTTCCAGCAGATTCCCAGAATGTGGAGAGTCCCACTCAGAATTGCCCATATCCACTCAGGAAGATGGTTTTCCTGTTATTTAGTTATATCTGTTTGTGGTACAATTGTTTGGCTTTTCTTCCAGGAAGACAATTCAAAATATCCTATAACCAAAAGCTCCATGTAACTACTGACTGTTAGAGTTTCAGGTGGCAATTCAGGGGAGGACAATATGAATATCAACACGTTAATAATGGCTTAGTGTTAGGCATGGAGAAATATGGATGCTTTACATAGGGGGGGGGGGGGACCGTAAGGCACAGGCACACAGGAGTAACATTACATCTCCCTTGTCTGATACTGTCTCATGAGAATGGTAGGCAACTTGTGAAGAAGCGTTTCTCTCCAAAAATATCTCCAGTGGCCCATGTAGGGGGCCCCTACCCGTGTCAACTTATAGCCCCCCGGGCAGTAATTCCGCCCCTGTTCACATATACTCATGGCCTGTCTTAAGTCATAGTTAAACAGCATGAAAGCACACCTCCACTGCCAATTAAGGAGCTTGTCAGACCTGCACATTTATTTGCGTCGTTAAAGTGAACTCGGCAGATCTGCCGCGTAAATGCTAGCCACCAGCCGCAGACATGCAAGCTGCACTCGTTTACAGCGGACGGGGGCCACTGGTGCTCCGAGCAGCTGCAGACGGGAAGCTCAGGGCGCCACTCACATCCCTCCATTGTCCCGCTTCCTCCACGGCCCGTTTCCTCGGGGAGCCGCAAATGGCAGCAATGCGCCACTGCACATCGTGGCCAAAACATCACAGGACACATGGATACCAGGCGGTAGCGGATATGTAAATTCGAGGCAATCACCGTCCCGAAGGATATTACCTAAAACAGACTCTATGGTGCACCTGATTATAATATAAACAGGGGAATTCTACAGTACACAGATGCTATAATGAATAATACAGTGTCCGTTTCGTAGATAAACAGACGACAAACCGTTCTACCAAAAGTATGTGTAAATTAATACAATTTGGAAAGCTGCTTCTGTATTCACATCCGTTACTTCCAAACGAATTAAACGGGTTCCGAAGTGATACGTGCGTCTTTTAACAAGGTGCTGGGATGCAGTACGCCGTGTGACCACCAGATGTCGGCAGATGCCGCCACATGAATAACCATCCATAAAATCCACCTGTAGATGCCAACTTTCCTGAAGATGGCGGTAGATTTCTTCTTGCGTGATACCCAAACCATTCTTTCACGAAAAAAAAATCATGTGTCTTCCCGAAGCTTTGGGTTTGGCGTGAGCGCGGAATACAGCGGCCACTGGCTCGGGTGCCAATCGGGAGCCTGTGACGTAGCTGCCAGAAGATGGAATCGGGCGCCGAGGTTGGTGCGAGCGCAGTGCCGTGACGGCGCCCATCGGTAAGCAGTGGAGGAGAATCAACTGCAGGCGGAAAGTGACAGACCAGCATTGCACCTCCATTGCGATCCGGCTTTAGCACAATCCTCGACAGGCGCTGGCACTGCAAGAATATTGCTGTAATCGGCTTCTTCTACAGAACAGCCTATCCTCCAGTTACTGTTCCAGGTCTCTTCACCTTGCCTGTCTCCGTCACTGCACTCGACACCGGGCAAGCTCACGGGCGCGTATTCCACTTTGGAAAGGATGAATTAATATATAGCGCTGCTTTAAATATTTATCTCATCCGGTGTTTTCACTGGGCACTCTAATAGCTTCTTGATCTGACTCCACTGGAGAAGAACAAGGGGATATTTGAAGTGTATTTGAAACAATTTATTGTGGGATTTCGAGGATCATATTTTCCCTGGACACGCTTTTTCGAATGAGAATTTTTCTGCACCATGAGCACTAGTGGTAAGTGAATAGCTTTTTTTTTTTATCGAAACCACCCTGCTGTTTTATAAGAAATGCAACTGAAGTATATAGGGGGAAGCAATAGTGTTAAGAGATAATACCTTAAAAATGACGGTAATATCGTGAAGGTACTCTGGCATACTCACTTTCCCACCAAGAATACCGTGTATAGGTATCCTTGACTAGGTTACATATGAAATCATCCACACATTTTAATGAACGGCATTTTATGTATGTTATACTATATTTCCATGCATTTCCCACGATTCACTATGTTATTTTCATTATATTGGATGCTATACCCATCTTGAGCCTAACATTTATTTATGTATTTCTTTTGTTAATTGACGATCGCGAGCTCTGCATCGGAATGTTCGGTACCCTCGCGTGTCTGGCTCGCGCCGTGTGCGCGCAGCCAAGTTCAATCAACACCCTGTGCGAATTAGCACCACCGAGTAGGTCGAGTAATAAATGAAATATGTATTTACTACTCGAACTCCTTCGCATCTTTCCCACCCTGTCATCTTGGACTGTTTTGCAGATTTGTACTTACGGTAAGCTCCCTGCACGAGGTAGGCTGATCCCCGTGTCATGGTGCATTTCAAAACCGTACTACTTGAACTTCTATCCAACTGCACATGTAGGCTGTGGGTGGGGATTTTGTTGTTTTAGTGAAGAATTTTTCTTGTAATGCTGCTGTCTTTGAAGACAGGTTTTTGGGGAGTCATCGGGCTGCAGGCCAATTGCATTTTATCGCACTTTTTGAAATTCCTTCAGTGACCGACTTGCAGCTGTTGCAGAGTTATCATACGGGAGCTGGCGGCCTGGGGTGTCAGACCAGTCATATATCATACAGCATTTATTCACTCGTCCCCCCACCCTGGTGTTTTGACAATGAATCATCCGTTTTCTGTGAGTTTGTATGTTGGAAAGAGTCCTGCTGGTGTCAGGACTGTATGGCTGGGTACTGGTCAGTTTGCTGTCAGTGACTATGTTGTTTACGCGTGGAAGAGAGATCAGAAAAGCCTCCACAGTAGAAGGACCCCTGCTGACCCTGGCGGCATGGAAGACACCACATTCCCAAAGCTTGATGGGCCTGTTTAAGTTTCCCAGTGCGGATATAATGAGTTTGCCATGTGACTGTGAAATCTCTCCCGTCTGAGTGTCAGGCCTGGGGAGCACATGTTCCTGTGTGTGAGGGCAGGATGAGTGCATAGGGCCCACTGCTACCTGCAGGCTTGTCATCCTCACCTTACAGCATGTGGCTGCGCTACATTCTGCATTCTTGTTTGTGTGGTATGTCCAGAACCCTTCAGTTGTTCAGAATGGACGGTCCAGCCTTGGCCGTCTCCCACAGCTCAGTTTGAAACAAATGCGGAGTCGTTTCTCGTTAGCATGACGACGGGAGGTGGGGATTGGGCCAAAACAAAGATGGTAAAATGTCCAGATCGGCACACATGCAGGCTAGATGTTAATTGCGCTCTGATTTTTCTGTGGCAAACTTCATACTCTCATTATTCATTCATTGGCCCCTTTTCTCCTTGTCAGTGTGATATATCCACCAACTTGGAATTTTATCATTGTCCTCCAGGCTCTGCAAACTGTAAGTTATAGTACTAACAAGGCACTGGGTTACAAGCAGCGACATAAAGTCGAGGCGTTATTGGGAGACTAGAAGACTTCCTTAAAGTGGAAAGTAGTAAAAGAAAAAGAATGGTGGGTGTCTTTGCGGCTAATTAAGGTTAAAAGGTCTTTCGTGCAAATGAAAAGGATAAAATTAGCTAGCGGCGATGAGGATTTGACCCAAAATGATCACTCTTAAGATGGATTTCCCATTAAAAAGTCATTCTCAGATGCCATTTATTCAGTATGTTTGTCAAACATGAGATCTCCTAAGTCACCTAGCAGGGCTAATAATGAGCAAAAAATAGCCAGCTTTAAGTATAAAGGAAGAGAGCAATTAAAGTTTGCTGAAAACACAGACTGTGGTTGGAGACCACTGTAATGTACTGTGTCGGAGTATGTCGGAGTATGTCGGAGTATGTCGGAGTATGTCAGCAGTATGTCAGGAGTATGTCAGAGTATGTCAGAATTGTACTGTGTCACATGTTGTGTATCAGGGTAAAGTGATTGCTGTCGTGTTGCATATTTTTGGTGTTGCTTCACTATCTACTTTATTTCTCCATTGCAGCACAGTTGAATTTAGCATAGCAGCATTTCTCTGGAGGGGGTTTCCCTTGTCCCTGTACTGTCATCGGCCTTTAAGTAGCTTTGTGGAAATTTCTGGCATGGTTTCAGCAAGCTGTGGGATTCTACACTCCCCTGTGTGCAAGTGGGACATGCGCCGACCTGGCCAGAGTGCTCTTGGTTTGGATCCGTTCATACGGGTTAGTCGCACCAGGAAACAAGCAGCAGTCAAACGGTATCCTGGTGAAGCAAAGTGTTCTGCCTGTGTGATATGCGATGTGTGCAGCCTTCGTCTGTCACGGTGCCATCACAACCCATGCAGTGGTTGCGACGGACAGATGGTGGGTGATGTGTCAATGCAAGGCCGCCGGCGACTTAGCTGTGTTGCCCAGAAAAAGCCGGCATTCGACTCTCTGGCCATGATACCGAGACACTTGCTGCCACTAAGTGACTTCACAAGCAGGCAGGAGATCAAATTGCTCTAGAAGCAGAATTACCCATGTAGTAACAGCGACATAAAGGAAGCGTTTTGCCCTCAAATTATTCACAAGCCTAAAAACGGTCAAATTTAGCAGGATCAGGCAGATTAATATTCAGTCACTGTAATGCATTTCAGTCCAAAAGCTGCAGATCACCCTCTCCCTAAAATGTTGTGATTGCAGCCTAAAATATTAGTTTACAAGGGACCTTGGCTTATGGAGACTTTGCTTGAAACACTTGCATCCAGGGGCATCACCTTTTGGTGTCACCTCCCAGGAGACAGCCAGTTCTCCTTGAGAGGTGAACCCAGGAATCAGCACAGCAGCTGGAAGCCGTGAAGCCAGTGAGGCAGTTATCTGGGTAATTCAGTTTTTACACTACATTGGACATAATGGCCAGGCAACTGAAGAGAGGCTTGAGATGCCGATTACACTTCGATTGGCCTGCTTCTCTTCATTTATTCTTCTCATTTTCCTCTGGACTGGAGGAACACCAGACTAGTCTCTCTCTCTCTCTCTCTCTCTCTCTCTCTCTCTCTCTCTCTCTCTCTCTTTCACACACCACACACACACAAAGACATATTTGCTCTTCCCCTGAGCTGCACTAGACTCCTGGAGTCTTTGGAGGGCCCAGACTCTGCCTGAAGATCCCCACATGCAGACCCATGTCGGAATAAGTAATACATTTCACTTAATGTTGCATGTGTGGCAGACCTTAAGTCCATTAGATGTAGTGACCAGTCTGTAGGGATCCTTCAAAGAGAGCTGAAGGTCATGAAGCACAGCATCACTGTCCTTGTGGACACCTTCCACCGAGTGTCGCTTTGTTTGAGGGAAAAAGCAGGAAGCAATCGCACAGTGGAACCCAGTGATGTAACACTGCATTACATCACCAGCTGAGGAAGGCACTCCTGGGCACAGAGGCACTGACCCACTTGACCCCTCAGGTCTCCTCTAGGGGTGAGGGGGTTTCATCATCCACCCTCGTGTCTCGATGGCTTACTGTCCGTCATTCTTTGGGTGACTTCTCAGTCTGACTGCTCTGGAAGCAGGCGGACTGAAGGAGCATGATGTCATCGGGATGGGGATTGTTTGTCAGGCACCTGTGCCTGCGTGCTCCATGAAATGCAGTGCTTTGACTCAGGCTGGAGATAACATTAGCTATAACCGGACCACACAGTTTGTAGCTGCTTTTAGCTTACCTTAGCATTTTTTTACTTGAAAAACAGGGAAGTGAATTACAGTGACCTGATCTTTATTTGCTGTGGCACTACAGCTTGTCAACTACAACATTTATGGGGCTAACAGTCGCCATGATAGGGATGTGCACCAGTCTGATGTGTCAACCAAGCATTTCTGGTTTAGGTCTCTTGTGTAAACAGTCTACCCGGAAGTGAAACACTGTGTCCCTAGGCTGCAGTTGGTCCTTGGCGCATTACTATTTCACTCGTTGTATTCAGGAAATGATCCCTCGCGGGTATCATACGTCATACTGGCCATGCACCATTAGGCAGTGCCTAGCAGGATAACATCGATTCAAATGCTAATGAGGAGGATAGAGAGTCAGCCATTTTTTTGGACGAGAGATCCTAGGTTCTGGGATAAGGGCACATGCAGAAAGATGTGGGAAGATGAGGAAGTGGGATTTGACAAAGGAGTGTGGAGTAAGGAGTTTGGCGCAGATGGATGGAAGCGAGGGGGAGATGAGAGGAGAAAGCCAGGTGAGGGGGGAGGGGCAGTGCAGGGGAGCGATAGGGCCCAAGGGTGTATGGATTCACCTGCTTGGTAACAAACAGGGAGGGAGCCACAGGGGCCGGGAATTATGGCCTGGAAACCACATCTCACTCAGTGGAAGTGGGAACCGAGTTGCCGGTAGTGCGCTCCCATGGTACCTCACCTAGGGTAGGGAGGCACACAGCGGCCATCGGTGTGCTCCGATGGTACCTCACCTAGGGTACGGAGGCACAGAGCGGCCATTGGTGTGCTCCCATTGTACCTCACCTAGGGTACGGAGGCACAGAGCGGCCATTGGTGTGCTCCCATTGTATGGGAGCAATGCAATGCATTCCCACAGTACTGCACCTAGGTGATGTGGGCACGGAGAGGCTGGCGGTATGCTCTCACGGTACCTCAT
>JAODUD010000002.1:14259436-14276442 GCA_026784285.1 Stomatorhinus walkeri
TCAGAAGCTGGGGAGGACGGGACCACTTTTAGCCGTTTCAGAAGCTGGGGAGGACGGGACGACTTTCAGCTGTTTCAGAAGCTGGGGAGGACGGGACGACTTTCAGCTGTTTCATTAGTAAATGTCTTTTTGTCTTTGGGTGCATGGTTTTCAGTGGTGCTGGGGAGGTGCTGGGGGGGGGGTGGTTTATCAGCACAATCTATGTTTGCTTGGATCCGGTGCTGCGACAGTAACCTAATCCTAGCTCAGGACGCCTGCATCGGGGAGCTCAGTGGCACCACATGACCACGCCCCCCCGCTCAGCCCTATGTTTATGTGTTTAATCCGGTTCTCCAAGCCCACCCCCCGCGCCCTGGCCCTGCTGAATGGATCCTTGTGAGGCGGGAGGGAGATAGGGGCTTGGTGGTGAGGTGGGTATATGGGGGTCCGAGGACCGTGGAGCAGGTTGGAACAGGATTTCTGTTCTTGGTGCAAGGTCTGGGGGAGGACACGGACACAGCGGCCCGCCTCCCTTTGTCTCCGCGTTTCTGTCCCTCACGGGGTGGTTACCCTCATCTTTAGTGCCATCCCTCGTACCCTCGTACCCTCACTCAGCTCTCGGACAGTCTTGGCAGCCCCCGCGTGTTTGCTGTGCAGTTGCAAAGCAGCATTGGCAGGTCAACAAAGAAATATTGGCAAGACATTTTCAGTGAATGACATAAAAATTAAACGTTTAAACTTTATTTGAATACATTTGTTACAGTAATGCTTAGCCTACCTCCACCCCCCCCCCCTTCCTCATTCCCAGGTGTTCACATGTAAATCATGTCAGTAGTGTCTGTCTGTATAGGTGTCATATGTGTATTGATGTGTTTTTTTCTCCTGGAAAATTACTGAGAAATTACAGATCA
This sequence comes from Stomatorhinus walkeri, assembly GCA_026784285.1. Lineage (NCBI taxonomy): Eukaryota > Metazoa > Chordata > Actinopteri > Osteoglossiformes > Mormyridae > Stomatorhinus > Stomatorhinus walkeri. The sequence goes on from JAODUD010000002.1 coordinate 14,260,327, forward strand.
GTCCTAGTGGTAAAGATGCAATGAAAAAGTTAATTTTGCTTTGCACAGCTGCACGTTTTGGATTTTATCTTTAAAAATCCCCTGCAGCAGGGTGTTCCTTTAATTAAAGATTGAGTTTGTTGGACTGAGAACAAGGTTAACCATTTTTAGCAAACCAGGAACTGTTCCTGTTGCCTCTGTCATTGGCTGGCAGGATCACTGTCTAACTAATAAGTTGCCATCTCATCCAATAGGGTGCGTTGTTTGTACTCTTAGTCAAGACATTTAACTAAACTGGCCTCCATAAATCACATCTCGATTTATAAATTTGTATGGTTAAAAATGTAAACACTGTTTAAAGTGTTTGCTAAATGTGGGACGGCTTTGGTGGCTGAAGCTGTTTGCTGTGCCCCCTGTCTGCCCCAGTCCATTGGGAGGTCCCCCAATCCCTTTTCAAGCTGGAACTGAGCAGTTGAATCCGGCCAATGCCAGCCTTATCGGGGCAAAATGTCAACTGTTAACGGGTTACACAGAGGGCCGATTACGGCTCCTCAGGGATTTACAGAGCAATGCAGAAACGCTCCTTTCTCTCTGCCGCTTCTGGGGATCATTATTAGGTAAATTAGTCCTTATGGGGCAGAAGTGGATGTGGTCAAACTAAAAGAGGCAATAACAAATTCATATATTAAACATATGTGCAATCTGGCCACACAAAACCCAGAAATGCCTTTGCAGGCCAATAATAACTCACCAGGAGTTTGTATTCAAGTGATTGTTTTCAGTTTCCATTTTTAGATGATAAGGACACAGGCTGTTATGCAAATGCCACTGTAATTTTGGGGATATGGACAGAGAAAGAGGAGGGGGAAAAAAGTCCCTTTGTAAGAATACCCCCCTTTTTGTGAGACACCCTGATCACAGGCAGACAGTCAGACGTTAAGAGGCACGTCTAGCGCTGTCAGAGTTTTGGGACTTAGAGTAATTTGTCAGTTTTCTTTACAGCCGTCAAAGCCGTTTTTGAGAGTTTACAGTTTAAGAGGGATTAATTTTCATTAAAATGTCACACCACAGGTGTAACTTACACTGCTAGCTATTAGAGAGTGGAAGGACTAAGGCGTCTACTGGCAGGTAGGATATAATACGCATAATGTCACAAATGGAATCACACCAAAGTGACATGCTGACATGCTATACAGAGATGTTAAAACGGCCTTATCGTACTGGCTTGTTATTCTAGCATGGCTTGTTCTCACATTTACACTGCAGATCGCAGTGATCTCCCGCCTTTCTGTTATCATGTTTCATTTATTATATTACATAAATTCAAAGTAGGGCTTCCCCACCAGAAGGATCTGTTCCAAAACTCTCATAAAGAATGCCATGTATTTGCAAACACACGCACACACACACACACACTCCGGGAAACAGAGGGGCACGCACATTACGGCGTGGCCAAACTGCTTTTCCGCACGTGGTCTCTATTCCTCTTTTCGCCACTTTGATGCTTACAGTGGCAAGGACCACACTGCAAGGAAAGACAAGCCAAGAGATACCGTTTTTTTCTTTCTTTCCATTTCCTCTATTTTCTGTTGGGAGTACATGGTTGTCATGCTGCCTCTGTTTAGGGGTAAATAATTGCCTTAGGGTATGGCAAATGACCCTGTAAAAATACAAGACAATAATATCAAATTGTGATACTATGTATCACAAAATTGCATGTCGCATTTTGAAAATACACCATTAAATTACGCGAATTAAAGTGGAAACAGAAAGGCTGTGACTTTTCCTTTTGATGCTCCACATAAGTGGCATTTCTCCTTGTGATTTCTGTAATTTTTGAGACATTCCTAAGTGACATTGATAGAGCTTGCATCTTTGCCATGGCTGGCTGAACCTTAACCCTGAACGAAATATGCAAATCGGATTCCAAATGAAGGAGCCCCCAGTTACAGCAGCTCAGTGCTGGGGCTGACCTAGATGGATGAACTCTGACTGAGAGCCCCTGTTTTTGTCATGGTTAGCAACAATAAACAAACTCAGTATTCAATTATGCAAATGAACTGTTTAAGGCTGGGAAACAGTGACACTATGCTTACATGAAGTCTAAGAAAATCGAATTGTTGTGTTAGTCTCACTAAAACTAGATTTTTATAGTACATTTAAACATGTTAGTCTAACTAAAATCGTACTAAATAAAATTTCTACAAGTCGGACTAAGACATCTAAATAATGTGATTGAGAGTCGATTTACTGCATGTATACGTTCCATCAGACTCAAACTGGCCTACGCGCACTGCACATGCTCCACAGTCCTCCCCGGGCTTTGACCCGGAAGTAACACAAGAAACACGGTGCATAGCAGGGGACGCACGGCATGTACGAAATGTTCAGCACTGTAAAGCTGTCCAATCCACCGCTCAGCTAAAAGGGCGCTTTTACACCACACAGGGTACTGTACTTTTGGTACTTCAAGAAGGTGGCAAAAGTATGGTACTTCAAGGTGTTCGATTTCCAGTAACGTAAAAATTTGTACCAGCACCGAATGACATCACTACGCAAGGCAGGGTATTTTGTACTGAATTTGGAGAATGGCTGTGGTAAGACTGGACAATGTGCGATATTAATGCCAATATCACATGTTATGCACATCCAATGCTTATATCGCTAATCAGCTAGATTAAGATCTGGCTTTTTCTTACCTTCAATTTGTTACGGCTATTATAGTGCAGGTAAGTCTCTGTCATAGAAAAAAAAACTAGCAAGTTTTGCAATTTTAATAACTATTAATTTTCAGGATTAATATATGTTTGAAAATCAGTTTAAAGTTTGCTTTTGCGTGAGTGCTGCATGCATTCTCCTAGACAATCATAATCATTTTCATCCTTAATTGCTATTTAAATCGCTCTTAGACGGGTTCGTCAGAGAGCTCCTTTTTTGTTTCATAAATACCCAATATTTATTACACAATCACATTGCAGTATATGAAAACTATCCAATAGCGTGCTGTAATAGTTTATCATACAAAACACTTAATTTCTTGCTATGCTGTCCTGATCTTGTTCTATCTGTTCTTCCGACCAGATCGCAATTAAAGCTTGTGTCACTTCACTTGTCCACGCACCCATTATTTTTATGTACTTATTTATTTATATTAACGTTTGTGATGTGACAGGTGAACTGGGAAAAGCACAATACTAACAAGCGCGAAGGGGCCATATTGTCACCTGCTGTAGCAGAGTTGGACGTACTTTGATCAATAAATGGATTCCCCTCCCATGCATGTACACTGGGAGAAGGACAGCAGTCTGAATAAGTGGCGGAGGCGAGGTATAACCATACTGACTGATATGAGCTGCTGGCTGATCGATCTAAATACCTTGATTAATTGCTTGTTTATTCATCTACAGTCTCCCAGTGTTCTTAATTTGTCACATAAAATCTGGATATTGTCTGGTGTCTTGAATCCCCCAGTGGATATATCTTTACATAATACAATTCCTATCTGGGCCTAAAGGCATCACAGTGTAGGCTAACAGTCTTGAAAAGGTATTTGCACATCATGTATGATTGTTAAATTCAACGTCTTTTCATAGCAAGATTCGACACAATCACTAATAAGTTCAAAAGCCTGAAGTTGCAACAGCACATCAGAGAAGACAAAACATTGTTTGAAATGGGAAGGAAACAGTACCACAAAAATCATGCACATCGATTTAAAATCTGAGCCCTCAGAATCGGCTCAGTGACCCAATGAAAGGCCTTTGGTGCCTTGCTAAGGCTGAAGGGCATGGGGTTAATTTACAGAGTCTGGGAAGGATTTCCACCTAGGAGGCGATTGGCCCTTGGTCTCAAATGATGTCATGCTTGCCCTATGAAAGATAAGTGAAAATGTCTTGTATTTTTTGACATTTATTTTGCATCCATGTGCACCCTAAAGCACCTGTCCTTCACCATCTCAAGGAACGATAAGTGAGGATGCTGGTCTCGGTAAGGACATATGGAAGAAAAATGTTTAATGTTGATAGTCACATCCATAGGCAGTTAGCAATAAACTTTGGTGCTGCGTTCATTACTTGGATGGGCAACTTTAACTGAGTTAGCTGTTGCAACAGGGCAGCCAGAGATTACAGCAATCAGATAAGCTCCCATTCTCTGGTTTTGATGACTCAGCCAGACTAGCCACTGACCCCTTTGAAGAAAGCAAAGAAAAAAACTACAAAAAAAACAATTACTTCAGCATATCCAGCTTTATGAGCACGGACTTGCATGCACAGAACCCTCTCTACCATCATTTAGGCAGAGAGTCATTCCTACTAAGTGAGGTGACCTTACATACTCACCTGTAATCAAGCATCTGAAATACTATTGTCATGTTCCACCCAATTTCAAAGGGGAATCAAAACCAGTTTATCTTTCACATCTATTGCAGAACAGTAGATTTACTGAAACTAAATAGATTCAAACATGACATATTCTAGGATGATTAAGTGCCTTTCTAACCTCACATATGCTAAAAATAAGACATAGATATCTCCTTGTGTGTGACAGATACGATGTACACATAACAACCTAACAGTTATGTAAAACATCTTTCACAAAATGAACAAAAAATCGAAAGCAAAAAAATGATATAGCCATTATCTATATAAATTTAAAACAAATGAACATGCATAATACTCATAATGTATTCCTTTTTACTTTATGGCAAAGGAGATTATGAGAGTACTTATTATACATTCTTGAAAGAAACCATGTTCAAATTCTTTTACGCCAAAAACACTAAACAAATAAACATAGTTTATGTGGCATAAAAGACAAAAAAGTGTTTCTCCCAGAATATGTCTACCACATTGTACATTAAAAAGACAGTTATTTAAAATGTCAATGTCCCCTTATGTTAACTTGACACAATAAGTTATTACATTAAACATTTGTGCAAGATAGCTGTCACAGATTACGTTACAAATTGGTAGCTGATCAAACGGTTAAAATTAGACGTCATGCCCAACCAGGTATCTAGCATAAAAGTAAATGGACGTCCATTTCAGCCTTTTGGCCCTGAAGGGCACCCCCCTTAAATCACCCCTCCCCCCAGTACTCACACCAAAACAACAAAGGACCCACAGCTCCTGAAATTTGCATAGCATGAAAGTGAGACTGCTTCATTTGGGTCCTTTATTGCCTTGGGTTCTGTTGATCACTCAGGGGGAGTCATTCAGCCTTTTCCCCATGTCTCCCCCAAGGCTAAAGCCAGTGGGTTTGCATGCTGTACTTTAAAACTCTGCTCCTCATGAACCTTGTAGCTATACTAGGTCCAACTCTGCGCTTATGTTGATTGCTTGAAGCAGGGGTGCCATAAAGGGGGGGAAGTTCCAAGGGCCCCTGAGTGACAGGGGGCCTAAAATATTAGTATTGGTTGGGCCCCAATATGACATGCTGTCATAGGGCCCACAACCTCCAAGGGCAGCCTGTCTAACAGAACCTCTCTATGATCCACCTGGAAACCTCTCTATGATCCACCTGGAAACTTCTCTATGATCACAATGTCCTCAGGTGAAGGTCAGATTTTCAGCATCCTTCTGTGAGGTTGTTTTTCTGAATGTGTTGTAATTTTTTGACCATCATTATTTATAATAAACAGAAACAAAAAATCTATTTTGTTAGTATTATATTTTTATCTTGTTAATTTATTAGTATTATTTTACCTAATTTACCTAATTAGTATATTATACCATTTATTATATATTTTATAGTATAAAAGTAGTAATATATTGGCAGTGAGGCTTCTTTGACAGTTATTTACAGACACCATTCCAAATGAGGTAGACGTGCCCCATCACCTGGAGTTGAGGATGTTGGCTTGTGAGTTAGTATGTTCTTGAAGGTCTTGAAGATGTAAGACAATGAAATGAGACTGGCATGTTTCCATTGAGTGTGAACCTGGAGCTGAAATGACGCTCTGTCACGCCGCTTTGTTTCTCCTGATTGCAGCTGTCCTCTGTGTGACACATGGGAAGATTCTGTGTCCCCCTCTGCCCCTATCTGTCCTCTGGCCGCCTTCGCCCAGTCAGCGACGGGAGGCTCACCGAGGGGTGTGGGGAGAGGAGGGCTATGGCGATTCTCACACTGTGTTCAGGAATCAGTTAAACATCAATCACGGCATTGCGCCGTTTCAAATTACACCGCGGATGGGAGCTGCTCTATATATACGCTCTCACCTTTCATCAGTCCGTCTTCTCTTCTTTTTATCCACAGGCTTGATCTTGCGTTCATTGGTGTCCTGAAAAGTTGACATGGCACCAAAAATAAACATTGTTAAAAAGAGTTATAAGAGGAGCACCTGGTGGGGAGTCAGAGAGCCAGTGGGTGAAGGTGACTAGCAGGGTAGGGGAAGCTGGACAAACGGGTTCCGTTTCTTCAGCGTTCATATTTTTTTCCGTCAAACCTGTTGTTTTTTTCTGTGTTTAACGGTTTCTTTCTCTCCCATTCCAATTCCTGGCCCCGACCGTATATATCTCTTCTGGCATTACCCAACTGAATCCGGTCGGGACACCTTGCAAAAATGTATTTAATAATTAAAGAGCATGGCATTCTTAACTATTTCTGATTTTCTTTTACCTTTATGTGTACTCGTTTGTGTGTATTTATTTGACTGTAATCAGGTTATCCAGCCATGCAGCTTCAAAATCAAATATCCTTTAGGCAAATTACTTATATAACTAAACATCTCAATCGTCAACATAGTAACATACATGGAAAATAAACTCAGGAACCCAAAGGGCATGATTATCCAGCTTGAAATATTTACTAAAGTAATTTAGAATTTGTACGTAGCTCTAGGGTACAACAGTTGCTCCTTTTGGGACTTGGCACAGGCAGCCTTTAATGATAATGATTAAGTCCTAAGTTCCTTGGCTCTTGCCATGGTCCATGGCTCCCTGTGACAGATTACAGCTACATCTATTGTAATGTGATGCAGTCAACCGCATGAGTGCTATTTCGTAGCTGGGAGAAGGATCCAGATGAAGTTAAATTATAATAAAGTGTTATGAAGAATGCTGCAGCTACTTTTAATTCTCACTTGTTTTCATTAACTAGAAACTGAACTGTAGGCAAGGAAGTGCCGTTCTGCTAGCTGTCAATGTCATGTCAATACAATAATGTCCATTTTGGAAACGTTAAGAGCTTTCTCTGTAGAATTTAGAATTCTTTGAGTTGACTATACAAATAAAAGTCTAAATAATACATTGCTGATATGAATAATGGATTAAAGATGTATTTTTATAATGTCAAAGAGCCTTAGCATTGACCGTTTGCCCTATCACATTTAGGGTACATACAGAGGTGTGCGTCAGTACTGAGTGAATCCCCTTTATATGCTATACCTCCTTCTAAAATGTCAATATTTTAACTACGTTAAGTTAGGAAGGTTGTTGTGATGGTGAATAAAACAGCAAAGTGTTTTCTTTTTCAATATCGATATTCACACATTTTTCTTTTTTTTTATTTGCTTTAAAACCACAGTAAGGTTGCATCCCAAGTAAGGCCCTTGTTTACAGAACCACAAGACACTCTACAGATGTATGTATCTCTATGCACATGACCACTCACGCTGACCCAAATGCCTGCGACTAATGGTAAACATACAAGACAGCACAACATATATTACAGGCATAATACATAAATATTACAGGCATAATACATAAATATGTCATATTCTCATTCTTTAAGAGGCCAGTGACAGAGTATTATTGTTTCTTTGCCTGTCCACAGTTATCCCAAGATGGAAAAAAATGGGTATCGAGTGTCCTGCCTGAATTTCTGCATCAGGCTCTAGGCGATAATATCAAAGGACAGACAGTTGGGCTGTTTGTATGAAACCGCCTGGTGTCAGCAACAGAGCTGATATGAGATCAGTTCACAGATGTGAGAGCTGATGCTGAGGCAGGCAGTGGGGCGTGGGACTGTCTGCCCTCTTCTGCTGCCTGCTGACTCAGGAGTTCCTGTGGGAGCCAGTTGTCACTGTCCCACGGGCAAGTCGCCCAGCTGGAAACAGAAGCACTGGCCCTTTGGTTCGGAAGGTGGCTGCTCTTCGGGGAAGGAGAGACATCATGGCCTTACTGGCAGGTGACATGTCACCTGGCTGCAAGTCTTTACACCTCAGTACCCTCCCGGGTATAGGTCATCCCAGTTGAGCCCAGGCTTGGGTAGAAGTGGTTGTTAAACTGGCTAAGCATGGACCCGCTGTAGCCGAGAGATGAAGGGGAAGGTGAGGAGAGAGCTGACACCGGGGGCAGAGGGGTGGCCCACTCTGGGATCGTGGAGGTAGGGGAGTAGGCACCAAAACCTGGGGTGGACGTGGCCCTTGAGGCTCCATCCCCAGGCAGGTTCAATGACATGGCACGGGTCAGGGAGTCCTCTCCTACCGCCAGGGGCCCCGCCGTCACCCCAGACATCTCAGAGAGGAAGCTGCTGAGGCAAGGAGCAGGCCCGCTCGAGGTGGGCGTGGGGACTCTCTCTGGTGTGCTGGAGATGTCAGGCACACTGCTGGAGTTTTTGGGGCTGCCTGCCCCGCTTCCATCCCCTGATTCGGAGCTCAGAACCCCCCCTCGCGCTCCATCTCCTCCCAGGGAGTCAGACTTTCTCTTTCTCTTACGGCGGAAATTGCCGTTGTCGAACATTTTCTCACAGTTGGGGTCGAGGGTCCAGTAGTTACCCTTGCCTTAAAAAAGACATTGAGGACCACCAATAAGAATTTGTCTTAAATAGAGTGGAAAGATTATAGACTATACTATGCATAAACGATACATAGAAACGGAATCCTCAAGTTAGAAAATATTTGTGCTTTCATAAAATAGTAGAGCTATTCACGTAAACAATGATATTCTACTGGGTCAAGCTCATGAAGAAAGCCTGTCTCTGCCAGGGAAGGCAAAAGTAGTAATAATTAGCTTACCAGGGTCATCCTCGTCCCTAGGAACCTTCTTGAAGCAGTCGTTAAGGGACAGGTTGTGCCGGATGGAGTTCTGCCAGCCAGCCTTGCTCTTGTTGTAGAAGGGGAAATTGTCAGCGACGTACTGGTAGATCTGGCTAAGTGTGAGTCGACGCTCAGGGGCACCGTGGATGGCCATCGCAATGAGAGCAGAGTACGAGTATGGCGGCCTGACCAGCTTCATCAAGTCCTCCTGGGAGGGCAGGGAGAACCAATTCAGCTCCGCTGGAACTCCACCTGTCCCGCCAGTGCCCAGGTAGGGCCTCTGCATGCCATAATGCTGGGGGCCAAATGGAGGGCCTGCAGTAGCGGGGCCACCCCCCAGATATGGTGAGCTGTTGATCCCCGAGCTATTGAACCACAGATATGGATTTGGGGAGGCGCTGGCATATTCCCCCAATTCATAGGATGCCGGGGTAGTCCGTTGGGGACTGGGCAGCGAGGGCGGAGCGTAATAGCTGTCGCTGTACAAGCCGAGTTCTGGAGGTTCCTGCCCCAGGTTGGGGAACTGGGGACCACACCGAGGAGGTGACTGGCCCTGTGACTCAAATGATGTCATGCTTGCCTTCAAAGCTTCTTCTCTTTCTCTGGCCGTTACACCTTTCTCCTTTTCTGCGTCTCTGGTTCCTGGAAGCAGTCTGCTTCTGTGGCTCTCCCACTCCCTGTCAAATAGACTTGCACTCTGTCCAGACAAGTAGAAATATCAGCCCTGTCACAATCTGTTACCTGTCTTACCTGGGCCTTTTATACACCTAGGTCTCCTCTGATTGGCTGATGTTGGTGTGTGTCACAGCATCTACTTTCCATGGTTTTGTATGCCAGAAAGTTTCTGCAAGGCTTTGAAACACAAGAAAACAGGAAGAAAGGAAAAATTTCCACAGTATTACTATAATTGTTCGATAAATAAAAGTGGGAAACATATCTGTCTGTTGAAGTGTCAGCTAATAATTTTTCTGCCATTATTTGATAAAATCCAGATTTAAGGTGGATTTATAAAGGTTAACCCATTAATTTAATTCCAGTCAATAATAAGTAATATCTTCATGAATGTATGAACCTTAGCAACAAATCAAGAATTAAAATTGCTCCTTCTTTCTCATAAAATCACATGTTCAATTCACAATGTTCACTTGTGTGCTGTAAACGTCACACTTTATAACAGCTTTGTAATCTAAACGTTATTCGGAGCTGGATTGTATTCATTTATTAATCTTATTCACCTGATCAATTGTGTCAGATTTCTTAACAACTGATCACTACATTTTTAAAACAAATGTCCTTGGTCTACTTTTTGACCAATATGTTTACACAAATTAGTTTGGTTACATGACATAAAACATTGAAAAGTAAATTATAACACATGTTTAAATTACATGATTATTTCGATACAGTGACATTAATAGTATAGACTTGGGTGAAATATTTTGTAGCTTTTTAATGTATATAGTTGTATTTGTAGTAATAATCTATAGTTATTCTTCGAATATAATTCGGATTATCGTATATTTTAAGTGGCTGTAACATTTCTGCAGTTTTCATTTCTGTGTTTAAAAAAGGAAGAATTTTATTTTAATTTTTTAAGTTATTCAGACGGACCTTTCCACGTCTACAGCAGTCATACACGTAGCGTAACGAGTTAAATAAAAACGCTAGTATTCGTAAATATATTATTTACAGTACTCAGGTAACTGTTATCAGTACATGTTTTCACAGGTACATCAGTCGGAATATGAAATCTTTTTGTACAAGATTCTTCAATTTCTTCAATTGTCTGTTTGGCCATAATCAGTGTATAACATTGTCGTTTGCCACATTTTTAAATCAGGTTACCCTTGTCTAATTACTCGTCGATACTTTGGACATGAGTCTTAAAGGTTTTGTTTTCATTTTTGGTAACATATCAGACAGCGCCAACTCTCTCTCACGTCTATAAAGTGCATCCATAGCGGCGCACATGTGCGTCAGTCCTCGAAAGGTGCCGGGTACTATAGCGCCGCTGGGCGGACAATAGGTCACACGGCGAGCGCGCGCTACTACACAAGCCAATCACAGACAGTAGGGTTTTGGTCGCGAGCGAGCATGACGTCACCGCCAGAGCCCGCCTCCCAGCCTCGGCGCGTGCAGTTTCAGTTTGGGCTACGCAGGAGGGTGTGAGGTGGCGGCTGTGAGCGCCTCTATGAAAGTAATAACGCCCGTCTAAATTACCTATAAGTACACTTATTTACCCCAAAATTATCATTGTCTGTACGACATAGTAAAATACTGTATATATTATCGCTCTATTACTTTGCTATCGTCGTTTTTAAAATGAGGCGACGTCAGGCTAGACATTAAGTGGTTAAGTAGGAAAACGATACAACCGGGTGCCTTAATTATTCTCTGTATTTGTGTTTTTTGTATGTGTTTTAATTTCGACCAGCGTCGTTTGTGGTTGTGGGTTTTAGACGGACGAGTTGGCGTCAAGTGCAAGAAATGGAGCGATTGAGCAATGACTTGCAGAATCTGTTAGAAAAAGTGGAAAATATGTCAGGTAGATCAGAAAACTGCACTGACAAGTTGGCTTTTCTGCGTTTTTTGTAGTCGACTGCCATATTGTAGAATAAATCATCTAATGTAGCGAGGACGGCATTATTTCTATATTAGTGTAATACATACACATTACACTATATTATAATATATAATAATGTAAATTGTAATTATGTATATGGCAATAAAACATACTCTGGGATTGAAGTGATGATTTTAATGCTTTTGAGGGGCAGAGAGAGCATGGCGCAGCTCAGTAACCAGCTCCTTCCTTTAGTGCAGGTCACGTGGATGGCATATGACATGTTGGCGCTGCGCACCAACCCCGAAACCGGGCAACTTCTTAGGAAGCTGGAGGACGAAGTTTTAAAATGCCACGCTGTCCTGAACAGTGGCTGTTTGCAGCCTGTTGCAGGTTATACAGAGAACCAGTCTCAAGGCACTGGGCTATAGTTATATCAGTTAGACCCTGTGTGGAAATTTAGTGTCATACTGACTTGCACACCAGAAAGTCCAGCACTTCAGAATCCTCCTTTGTATCAGTTTTATTTGTAACATTGCTAATGGTAATATGGTGTGTTATACCCAAGTGTATGGAAGGCATTCATTATACACAACGTTCATCTGTTGGTAGTGGGAATTGACATGTAGGACTGTTCTAAGCACACATTGTTTTTGTAATTTTCTTATGGTCAATAAATTGTTTATTGTGTATGGTCTATTCAGATGCACAGAATTGGTTCTCTTCAATAAAATGTGAAAATCGCTTGTTCAAACAGACTACCACTGAAATTGCTTTTCATGATCATATTACCCACTTATATCTAAAGCCTAGTTCTCACCAACACAAACTGTCGCAGTGCTGTTTCTGTCAAGAAATACATTGGCTCTTTGCCTTGTGTTACTGTATTCCAGATGGAGACTACAGAGAGTCACATCGAATGCCCTGAGCCATATGTTGACCTCGATCACATCCTGAAATGGCTCGACTCTATGTCCGACAGCTTGAACGAGGTTGAATGTGCGTGGACATACCTTCTTTCTAGGTTATCCTCTCTTCTTTAACATATAAACCTATTAAGGGGAAAAATATAAAAAAATAAAAATATACAATAAGTTGTTGCATAAGTGTGTACATCCATAAACATACTTTGTTGAAGCACCTTTTGATTCAGTTACTACATTCAGTCTCTTTGGGTAGTAGTCTATCAGCATGCCACATCTTGACCTGGCAATATTTGCCCACTTTCTTGTTTTAGAACTGTTGGGGAAAACCCCCACAACAACATGGGGAATACATGCAAACTCCACACCCATGGGGCCAGGGCAAACACTTGAGCCCTCCCCCCACAGTGGTTTGGCAGTATTGCTGACCACTGTGTCACCATGTCACTGCTTAGTGAAATGATCTGTCGGCAAACAGTTATTGATCCAAAGTGAAGGGAATGTTGAATGTGATGTGAGCTGGGATAGTTCTCTTAATAATTATGGAGGCTAGGGTAGTTGTGTTTGCATATGCTTTACTTTAATAACGATTTTTAATATAAACATGGTATGGTAGACTATTCTTACTTTATGCTTCAATCACTCCCCAATAACTTGTCTGATCAGGTTAAAAAAGTGATACATCCTCAAGAGCGATACGATGTCCAAGCAGTGAGTGAACTTTAAAATTGCCGTTAATAATCCTTCCCCCAGAATATGTGCTGACATTCTCAAGCTACACCCATCACACAGTACTTTAGGGGGATTTTCTTTGAGCCTCATGAAATTAAAAAAAACCCCTTCGGGCAAGTAATGATGGAAGTATGATGAAACACTACTCCATATAAGCTATATTTTAACAGCTGGTCTCATTAAGAAGACAAATGGGGCAGGTTAGGGTCATAACGTTAGTGCTTAATTTACATAAGCTGATGCTGATTGATGTTGTGCTTTTTTTGTGCCCACGACTAGTGTTGTATGGATAAGGGGAACTAACTTTTGTGGGCTGCCAGTGTTTGGCACTAAAGAGGCCTGATATCATTACAGTATTAGTCAGTGTTTTCCTGTATGTAAATGATATTGCCAGCCCAAATGCTCCTGTTTGTCTGTGTGTAGTTGCGTGTCCAAGAAGCCTTTTCAGTTAAGGTTAAATCGAGCGTTTTTTAAATGTCATATATGACCGAGCTGTACATAAATTAAGTATTGAGGCATTATTACAGTGGATGTATTTATCCATGTCTTCCAGTAAGCACCCAGCTTTTGCAGTACAGACTAAAAATGTGCTTCAGCTATCGAAACAAGATGACAGTTCTTTGTGAAGAGGAGACAGTTTTTCCTGAACTAGATCCTGAACCCAAAGACTGAGGATGGAGCATGGGAAGATAAGAGTAAGTGAGCACTAAGGACTGGGCACAGTGATGAGTTATTAGTGGCCCAACCAGTAATATAAGTGTAGGTGTTGAGAGGTGTGGGTCTGAAATCACAGCAGATGATCTCTGCCTTTAATAAGGACGAAAAGTAAAAGGATGAAGGTAATCCTCCTAGATGTGTCTGAAGCTGCCACTGCCATGGCTACTGTCTGCTTGCACCTGTCACCTACGGCATCAGATATATGTGTGTGTGTACACAAAATGCTTAGCCAACAAAATCCTCCTGTTGTTTTCTTTGCCAGTGGACTTAGGTAGCTCATTTAGGCTGTTACAGTTATTTAGTTTAAAGTGCTTGGCAGTATAGATTTATTAATGTGAATTCATAGAAATTGTACTCTGTTTTATATTTGTGTAATGCAGTATGAATGTTACTTCTGTAAAAACACTGCTTTGCAGCACAGCAATAACAGTCTGGTTTACTATCACAGTTAGGTGAATAGATGGCATTTATGATAATAGAAACAACTCATTCAAATGATTCAGATGGATTTCACAATGTGATGAAAAGCGTAACATATGGAATTTATTTTATATGCAAAACTATCTACAGCAATCTTACTATTAAGCTTGTAAATTTGTGAATGCTGTTTAGGGATATGGGTGTGTGAAAGGGTTAGGGTTCCATGGAATGTGTCAGGGGACATTGTCTTTGCAGCCCAGACCCACCGCCATTTGCATTGCTCAGTATAAGCGGGATTTGTGTTTGCTGCTGTGATGTTTGTCTCACTTCTGAAGTTTCTGTTGTGCAGATACAAAAACAAAGTTATTTAAAATTGCAGTCATTAGTCAGCAGTCCAGTTTTCAACTTGTTAGTGAATGCCAGTGCACACAGACGTAGAATGAATTGAATAAACAAATGGTACTATTACGGTATTGCATATATACAGTTATAACAATGATAATAATTATGAGATCACAGTAGCTGCTGAGTATATAATTATAGTTGTCTTTAATGTTTTTATAGTTATTTTTATTAGTGGTATAAGCTCATCAAACCCTATACTGGATAAGTGCTATGGGTGCATAAATGGATGCAATAGCACTACTCATATGACATACAATACCTCACTGGTGTTGAGGCTGGTTCCAGCCTTGTAGCGGACCGGGATGTTGCAGGTTTCATCCTGGTACAGAATCATTAGCATATGTGGCTGTGTGCATGAATGCTTTCAGCCTGCCTCTTGCAAGGAAGGTACATTGAAAGTAGAAGTATAAAGTAGAAAATCAGCACACAGAACCGTATGTTGTGGCCAGTACTAGGTGAACAGACAGGAAGCGGGGAAGGACAAGTCAGGCTGGCAAAAATGCAGGATACGGGGGTTTATTAGGGGAAACATGGGGCCTAACAAGGCAGACAGCGACAAACATCAGTGACAGATCTGGGGAAAACGGACTCAGACGTGGACTAAATACACAGGACAAGCCGAAAATAACAGGCAACAGGCAATCACAATCGGGAATGTACACGAGGTGGCGAGGGTGTGTGGCCGAAAATAACAGGCAACAGGCAATCACAATCGGGAATGTACACGAGGTGACGAGGGTGTGTGGCACACAGGAGGATCGGACAAGCAGGTCATGACACCGTAAGTGCCCACACTTTTATATCTGTTACATATATACCTGTTGGGTGTGTTAAGTTGATTCCATTGTTATTCATATTTTTGCACATGTAAACATTTTAGATTTTAGGCCCCCTGAAAGGGTATCAATTAGGGCCCCCAAACCAGACCAAATCCAGTAATGTTCCAGTCACATTCGGTTGTTGGTTTAATTCAGCGGTTATTTCATTCAAACAACTGTTTTCAGTGAACCTTCCTAAGGAAATATTCTCGATCCACAGGCGCAGCCTGGCGTTTTTACTGCCATTTTCAAACTGAAATGTAAGGCCAGATTACATTACTAAATCAGATAAAATTAATGCTGAGGAAAATATGCAGACATGTGTATACCCTTGAAATCGTCCTATCCCCCCCCCCCCCCCCCCAGAGGTGGAGATTTCAGGTCCAGAGCGTACAAATCCAGACTAAGATCACAGTCATACAGTTCAGCCTTCATTTTTAAAATGCTTAGCTGGTAAAGTCTCAAAGAGTTGTACATATTCTGTGCTACAGTGGGTCACTTCAGGAGAAGTGGAAGCAGTGCGCCCTGCGACCCTCCACAGAAAGGCCTCTGCATGGACACTTAAACAGCCTAGCCATCTTG
>JAODUD010000002.1:14279865-14304570 GCA_026784285.1 Stomatorhinus walkeri
CACAGCGATTTCAGCATGAAGGGGTGAGCAGAAGAGCTTCACAGCGATTTCAGCATGAAGGGGTGAGCAGGCGAGCTCCGCAGCGATTTCAGCATGAAGGGGTGAGCAGGCGAGCTTCGCAGCGATTTCAGCATGAAGGGGTGAGCAGAAGAGCTTCACAGCGATTTCAGCATGAAGGGGTGAGCAGGCGAGCTTCACAGCGATTTCAGCATGAAGGGGTGAGCAGGCGAGCTTCACAGCGATTTCAGCATGAAGGGGTGAGCAAAAGAGCTTCGCAGCGATTTCAGAGTGAGAAGGAGGGACAAGGGCACAGCTGGGCCCAGGGTGAAAACAGTGTATTACAGTGACAAGTCAAACCTAATAATGGTCAACACGGTGTGCTGTATTCATTAAGGCTCAGCGGGGGACCATGGGAATACAAGGTGTCCCTTGAGGCAAGCAAACAGGATGGTGTTGTGAATACTCTGGCATTTATTAGATCACTAGCTTCATAGCTTCAATGTGAGGGCTATTAAATAAATGCACATAAATACATGGGTTACACTTGTTTGTTACCCTCTGTGGATCAACATACTTGATTTTTAGGTTTGATTATGAGATTTTAAGAAATGTGGGGTCCACTATTACTCCAAACATATCAAACAGTATGGAATACTCATGGTCTATTTTACTAGTTATGGAGAATGAGAAACATTCACTGGAAATCAATGAAAGAAATATGGGTAAACATTTACAATTTTTCTTGATGTCTGCCTAGTACATGTGACAGTAGAGTTAAGAATATCACTGAGAGCAGTTAATCCCGCAAGCATCCCAGTGATGATGGTTTCTTAATGACTCACTGGTTACTGGATTTTCCTGCAGTGGGAGACACTGCATGTGGCAGCAGGCTGACTCAGGGAGAGAGATTCTCATTTCAGGAACAGCAGCTCTGCCAATACTGCTATACCCTAAGGGATCTTCCCTGGTGGTCTAGTGGTTAGGAGTTGTCGCTCTCACTGCCGTGGCCCAGGTTCGATTCCCAGTCAGAAAATAAATGCATAGGGGGCAGCATGTGGATCAGTGGGCTAAGCCTGTGTGCTTGTAATCACAAGGTCACTGGTT
Organism: Stomatorhinus walkeri; assembly: GCA_026784285.1. Lineage (NCBI taxonomy): Eukaryota > Metazoa > Chordata > Actinopteri > Osteoglossiformes > Mormyridae > Stomatorhinus > Stomatorhinus walkeri. The sequence continues at coordinate 14,280,970 of JAODUD010000002.1, forward strand.
CAAACCCAACCTCAGCCTGTCTGTGGGTCCTTGAGCAAGGCCCTTAACCCCCAGCTCCCTGGGTGCCGCTACAGGTGGCTGCCCCTTGTGGACAGCTTGCTCTACAAAGAGCAAGTTCAGGGAGGCATAAAAGGAATTTCCCCACGGGGATGATAAAGGTTTGATTATTATTATTAACAAGTCCCCGTGTGTAAAACAACACAACATACTATGTTGTCTAATATTTTGTGATTGTGCTAGTTTTTATGATTAGTTTTATTACCTGTTTTTGTTCTAGGTGGATTCGAGTGGAACTTTGGCAATTAAAATATAAATAATTTATATTCATATTTAATATTTACCTGATGCACAACCCATAAAAAAGACACATGATATTTGTTTAACCGGTAGGACCAATCGTTTCATTTATATTACTGTCAGCACTGGACAACAAGGATGCCTCTGAGGATAATGTCCAATCTGTAGGCAGGCCCATATTATCAACTCCATTCCACTGTAAGATGCGCATGGCAGAAAGCAACAGCTGAAAGACAGTTGGACTGTCACGGCATGGACTGTCACGGCAAAACGTAGAGAAGGAGTGACAATCCAAGTGCAGCTCAAGGTAAAGGGGACTTTATTTCCAGACCAAAACAGGAGGCAGGAAGGAAAAGACAGGAGGGACAAGAGCTGACCTGAGCACTGTGAAGGCATTGAGTAAAACTGACCAATAATGATATCACAAGTGGAAACCTTCACAGAGCAATGACCAGCTAAGGGACAGGGCACAGGCAGGCATATAAGTATATACACAAGTAGGCAATGTCGGTGACTTGGAATAGGCGTCAGCAGCTGACAATACATGACATCACATGTACCTAGAAACAGGCTGGGGTAATTAGGAAAAAGCGAGGGAGGAAATTGCGAAATAACAAAACTGACAAAGACAGATCATGACATGCAGTGAGCAACCACTATGGAAATACCTGCCATATTCCTAGCTGGAATTAAAGCAGGTATTCAGAATTAAGGGCACAAGACTGCCCATGATGATAATTATGGTGATAATGATTATTCAACAAGAACAAAACAGAAACAAGAGATAGATGGGTGTATAGTGATGATTTTGTCTATGTGTTCTCAGAGATACCCCCATCTAGTACTTCAAATTATTAGTATATGTGATTTCTTTATTTGCAAGGATAGATTTTGGACAACAATAGTTAGGTTAATTGCATTTCCTTTTAACTCTGGGTATATTTGAACTACAACGTAATAATTGGTCTACTCTTGTGCATGTATAGTAGTAATGTTAATGTACAAAAGCAGCGCATATGTTAAAAAAAACTTTTTCTGTGGACGGAGTGCCTATGCAACCCGTACTTTGATTCATTCTTATGATGATCTACAGCGCAGCGGTGCCCCGAATTAACATGTCAAACACCAAAATCACCGATGGCTTTCCTTTTTCCAGTCCCGAAGCCTTTTGTCCTTTTGGAATAATTAAGCATTCCCGCAACGTCCTGCCCACTTCAAAGCGAGTCTGAATCAACTTTCTCGCGGGCGAGGTATGTTCGGTACGCATTGAGTTTCAGCCATTTGCACTTGATCTTCCCCGTTATGGTTCGCAAAATTATTTATTTAACAATTACGTTATAATTTAACTTTCATACTTCTGTAACTTTCTGTGTATCTACTTCATTATCGAGGAAACTTCCAAAATTTCTAAATTGGCTTCTTATGCACACATTTACATTTACAGCATTTGCCAGACGTCGTTAAAGTCTCCGTTAGTAAATACATTGTAATACTGATTCAGCGGAACTCGGGCTAAGAACACCATCAGTTTAAAAACTCTGTTATATATACATACATTATATAAAACAACCAGGGTGTTTAAGATTAGATTTATTTCGAATTATTCGTGAGGACCATTTATATAGACCTATATAAATATCTTAGATTTATACACAGTAAAAAATCGAATGAAAAGTGCAGAATTTTCATCACGAAGAGTACTTAAAATGTCTTATTTTTGGCGTGTAAGACCATACTCGAAGTCAAAATGGTCCACTTTGGTTCATAAATCATTTGTGCCCACGAGTTCTTCGTCTGTGGTGATGCCCATAACCGCCTTCTCTCCTGGCGCAAACGTGCTTGATGCTGAGCTGTGAGCAATGGTCGCATTTTACCGTGCAGCACCAATGGAACTTGCAGTTGCAGCTGCTAAAAGTTTCTATCCGTCTCTCTTCGACCCTCAAGCCGCACTCATGGCAGAGTCTGCGGCAGCTCCTCTTTTCCCACTGCGATAAACTGTCCCCGTTGTAGAGACACTCCCTGCCTTCCGTGCCATGGAGTCCCAGGCTTAGGTTCTTGAGGCAGTAATCTGGAGAATCTTCCAAGTACACGAGCTCAGTACGGGAGATGGCGCTGAATGCGTCCGCGATGGCCCCGCGGTTGTCAGCGCTGTTCCCAGCACGCAAGCGCCTCTTATCCATCTCCAATTTATGCGCCTGGTCGTGCTTCACTTTCAAGTAATTTCCGACTTCTCGGAAGTCGGACAGCTGGAGCCAGCAGGTTTTGATGGTGCAGCTTTCTGACATCCCGTGGCACCTGCAGATCTGCTTCATGGTTGCTTTCACAGCCTGAGGCAGAGAATTAAAATTATTAAATTAGAAATTACGAAGTTCCAGAAGCCATCAATGCACCCAAATTATTAATGTAGTCGATTTGGATGCGGTGCATGTGGGGAAAAAAACCTTTGCAACATGATTAGACTCAGTAACTGGATCATCAGCAAAAACCCTTACCATTCTCCCGGCCTCGTTGTTGTGCAGGTTCACTGCTGCTCTAGAATCCTGACCCGTTTCAAGGGAGTCCACGTACTGCTTGGAAATTCTTTCCCCGAAATCCACGTTGTCATTGCAGCCACCCCAAAGCCACCCGCGGCCGCCTGTTTAAAAACCCGTTTGTTTTAACCAAGAATGAAGCTATATCATCCAGATATGTTATGTTTTAAATGTCACGGCTCAATCCACAATTAAAGACTTTTACCGATTTCCCCGTTTCTTGAGTTGTCGCAGCCGCAGTTGTCTAGGTCTCCAAGGCTACAATTTTTCGTTAAGCTGTACATGACGCCGGCAGCACTTATCGCGTGTAAAAATGATGTCTCTCTGGTTGCTAAAAGAACAAAAGTATAATTAGCGCTCGTTTCCACCTTGGTATGGCTAGAAAAGAGATTGTAGCCTACGTAGCATGTTTTTTTTTCCTTTTGGGAATGCATGTCAAATAACTCACCGCTTCGGAGTCCATTGTAAGTAGAGAGTTGGAGGGCACTTTCGGGACAGTTCCATCTGTCCCAAGCGAACTGATGTTTGCACTCTTCTATGCCACTCTGTGCCCCAGCCTGGACGCTGCTGGCGTATGTGAGATATGCCTTTAAAGGACATAAAGAGAAGAGGATGAATGGTTTATTATAACCATATGTAACAGTTCCGTGCAGTCAGGCTAACTGCTGTGGCTTATTGTGTGTGTGAGCACTGCGCTATATACTGTGCGGCCTGGGATAGGATGCAGACCCCCGACCGTGACCACAGCAAGTAGGTACATGTAATGCATGTACTGATGGACATATAAAAACTAACCTCAAGTTTTGGAGTGTGTGTGTGCATGTATATAGTACATAGTGTATATATGGGAATTACAACTTGCTCAAACACAAATGTGATAGTTACCTTTGGTCCGGTCATAAGAAAATTGTTTACAGACCTAAAAAGAAACAAAATAATCAGTATATTATCGCTGAAAACGATCGATAAGTATCGTATAATACCACATCCATAAAATAGAAGCACCCAACTTACCAAGCATATCCGGACAAGATTTTTCCGTTTATGTTCATGTACAGTGTGAAAAAATATACAAACAAACAGGAGCTCATTGCTGATCGCCGTCCTTCTAAACAGTCGCAAGTTTTGAAAAACTGAGTCAGAAACCGAATTTTTCCTCTGAATTTATGGGACAGATATTTGGAGGGAATAAGAATGATCTTTTGTTTCCAAGATCCCAGGAACATCATTGGACAATAGAAGGCAGGGTGGCTACAGAAACGCCCACGTTGGACATCAAAGAGTTGTCAATTCACAAGTTTTTTTCCCTACCCAAGAACACCCAAATAGATCGTGGAAATTAATTACTTTAATCCACAGTTAACTGTGGGTTTTAGCATGCAAATAGTCATGGAAACAAGTTTATGTTTAGTCTGCTTAACCCAGATATCTAATTGTAAAGCAATCTAAGCGATTAAAAATACGAACACGTTAGAAGCCACGAATTCATTTAATAGTTAACAGGAAATTCAAATTACAAAAATATACAGGAAACAAATATTTAAGATGTTATCATATACCTTTAAAATAATCGTTTTATACAAATTATTTATAAAATCACAAACTATCCTAAAGTCATGCTATTCTAAGAAGCCGCCTATCTATGATATTGCCACAGTCAAAACAGGCTGCATGTGGGAAGAAAACTAAACGTGCGGATCGTGCGCATATAAAAATAAAACTTTCTTACATTGTTATAAATAGAAAAAAAACACATTTGTCAATATTAGTAAAAGTGCGTGATTTGTGTTTAAGGCAAGAAAAAAATGCATCGACTGTGGTAATACATAAATGGCTTTTAAAGTATAGGAAACATAAGGCAACATATCTCCATATTAACCATGTTTGGTTTTAAATCAAATTGTAAATAAAATATTTGTAAAATATATAAGTACGTAATCGACTCTTATTATACAGTGGGCCTGGAACATCATTTGTCATGCACGCGATGCCGTCGCCGCGTGCTGTTAAGGGGTCTCCGATGTTTGTCCCTCTTTGCACAGAAATACTTGGCGACGACCTGAGTGCATTTTTCGCACTTAACGGTGCAGCACCAGTGGAACTTGCAGTTGCAGCTGCTAACAGTCTCCGTCCTCCTTTCCTCCACCTTTAACCCGCACTCATGGCATAGTCTCTTACAGCTTCTTCGCTCCCACTGGGAAAGGTTTTTGCCACCCTGCAGACATTCCCTTCCCTCTGTGCCTTGTAGCCCCAAACTGGAGTTTTTGATGCAATAATCCGGAGAGTCCTCCAAGTATATCAGCTCCGTTCGAGCGATGGTGCTGAAGGCGTCCGCGATGGCTCCTCGGTTGTCAGCGCTGTTCCCGGCACGCATCCGCCTCTTGTCCAGCTCTAGTTTCTGCGCCTGGTCATGCTTTACCTTAAGGTAGTTTCCAACGTCTCGAAAGTCGGAGAGTTGCAACCAGCAAGTTTGGATACTGCAGCTGCCAGACACACCGTGACATTTGCAGGATCTCTTCATAGTCGCCTTAATTGCCTTTAATTTAAAATTGCACAAATGACAGGAGCAGCATGAGTACATTTCCATTTAATCGATTTTGCAATATAAATTAGAAGCCAAGTTGTAAGTCGCCCTACATTAAACACACTGATGGGGGAAAGATAAGATTCTGAAAAACGACACTAACCAGTCTCCCGGCCTCGTTGTTGTGCAGATTAACTGCGGCTCGAGAATCATGGCCCGTTTCAAGGGCATCAACAAACAGTTTGGAAATGTTTTCCCCAAAGTCCACGTTGTCACTGCAGCCACCCCAAATCCATCCCTTTCCCCCTGCAAAATTTAAAATGCAAAATTTACCATTAAAAAATCTAAAATTATTCAGCAATGAACGGCAAGGAATGTGTTATGTTATGTTATTTGTGATCATCAACAGAAAACATTACTGTGCACTTATATATTCTCACCAATGTGTCCAATTCTTGAATCGTCACAGCCGCAGTTATCGAAATCTCCCATGCTGCAGTTCTTGGTGAGCGTGAACATGACTCCAGCGGCACTTACAGCGTGTACAAAAGACGTTTCTCTCGTGGCTAGAATTCAATTTTAAAACGAATCCTTTACAGTAGGTACACAGTAGGCCTATATTCATTTTAATACTTCTGAAACCTTCGTGGATAGGCCAATTTACTAAAATTGGCACACGAAATTAGGCTAGGTTTATTACTACACGTTAATCTGTATATCATCGCGCAATTTATGACTTCGTAATGTTAAATAGTGTTTAGGTCCGTTTGAAACCTACCCCCGCGGAGTCCGTTGTGGGTAGACAGCTGTAGCGCTGTCTCTGGACAGTTCCACCTGTCCCACGAAAACTGGTATTTGCATTCCTGAATACCACTCTGTGCGCCAGCCTGGACACTGCTAGTGTATGTAAGATATGCCTAGAAACGGACAAATGCTTTTAATGATACAATAAACTGATAAACTGTCTCAATATCTTCTCATATACCATTTACACGACTCGTCTACATCGGCACTAGACGAATAATTACGTATATGTACTTGTCAAATTAATCTATTTAATGTATTAAATTCACATACTACAACTACTAATGAAAAATAAAATACCTTGGGTCCCGTCATCAGGAAATTATTGACAGACCTGCAAATAATATTTAAATTATACAAAATTACACGAAATCACACCAATTCAATATTAATCTGAAATACTTATTCAAATAACTTTAATATCAATCTGAATATCGGCTCCTGTAACCGCTGTACCATACCACGCTGTGGCGGAGAACAGGTGACAGCCCACTGTAAAGAGCACGGATGCGAGGAGCTGGCACGGGCCCATGGCAGGGAACTCCGCGGTGTCACGGTCTCTGGAGGGTCCAAGGCGGTAGTACTAACGAGGCGGCTAAAAGAATTAAGGCATGAGGAAAAGTGGGAAGAGGGGGACAGTTCAGTTATTTATACTGTCGTCTTCTCGGAGCGGTCGTTTTTTCTACTTTTTACATTTTACTGTGAACCTCAGCGAGGCCATTGTGTGCTGTGCCCTACAGACATAGGAAATGGCGGGCTCAGCTGCACTTCAAAGCGTTGACACTGTTTTTTTTAATAGCCCCCGTTTCATTCGTTTCCCAGGTGTTCAAATTTCTCTTTCCCAGGCAATGAAGGACAGATAATGAAGTGCGGAACAGTGTATAATAATACATTTAAAATAAACGTAAACATTTTATATTATATATGTAATTTACACTAGCATTTAAATCCACATCAGCAGTGCTAATGTGCGCACCCGTTTCTGGATGTGAAGCAGTCGTGTGTAAAATCTATTGGACACTTAACAGTTTCTGAACAGTCAGGCTAATTAATGTGCATTTAAAAGCCGTGTAATACGCTCTCATGTGGTCATTCAAATAAATACACACTTCTTTGTTTATTGCGGAACTCGGATAATACGGTCTATATTGAATTCGCGCCGCTTTTCTAAACCTTAATAATATATTTGCCTGCTAAAAATGTATTTTTTGAACTGTGTTTTGTTAAACATTTACACATTTAATAAAAAAAATATTGGATTTTAAAAAACATGCATTGTGGACGCCGGGTACCCACGGCCCTCGTGCTGAATATAAAGCAATAAAGTCATTCTAAACCACATGTCAAGAGTCATGCAAATAACATGTCACACACTGGTGACAGTGGCGCGCTCGTGATAAAGGAATAATAGGTGATTCCCTGGGAAAAAATTCGGTGTGAAAATAGTCTGGAACAGTGAGGGTGAATATCTTTTCTAGATGCAAAATGACACGACTTACACAAATTTTCGATGAAATGTAGTTATGTTTAGTAGTCGCGAGGAAAATCAACGAGTTTTTAAAATACATTTTTCCCCAAGTACCCGTTTTAATATTCATAAACAAATGGATATTGCCTTTGTCAATAACAGGAGAATAAATGAGTGTCTGACAAACTTCTAGAACCTATAACTTGTAATGAGGTCTAAGTCGCTCTGCCTGGGTGAGAATTTAATGAGCGCAAGTTTCACTTAGTTAAAACACCGTTGTTGCATTCAGGCGGCTAGAGTTACAGGGGCTAGATCACGAATCAAGAAATCACCAGCCCCCGGAGTGCTTACTGTTCGCTCATTGTGACATATCTGATATTGCATGAAACCGATTTGCACGGCTCGCCTCAATGTATTAATAGCAATTCGTATTGACATTAGACTTTGAATTGCAGTTTTTGTTATTTGTAAGTAGATACTAATCAAAAGTTAAATCGAGGGATTGCACTTAATCAAATTGAGGCGTGCCTAGCCTCCACGACCATTCGGAGCGTTTTCAGCCATTTTCAATAACGGTGAGCTTCATCTGAGAGCACTGCTAACTTCCATTACAATGGAGCTGGGCGCAGGTGAGAATAATCCCCGCTAATTGAATATCGGCAACATCAAGCCAGAAACAAAAAACGCCCAACACCTACTCGAGAAAAAAACCAAAGGCAATTAATACTTTATCCTTGCTACGTCGTTTAAACGTAAGGACATTTTATTTTCTAACTAGTTTTACAAGCTGATAATCTAAAAACAACAGTCCATCAAACTGGATCCCTTATTGAAACGCCGTACTAACGTTGTGGAGATCTTATCCGCCATAAGCATCACTAGTTTAATAAGAGAAACCCGAAACGCAGTGTAGCTGAACACATCTATCATTAAACTTAGTGCTTGACTGGAACATGCCGTGTGATATAGGCCTAAACCCATTTTATGGGTCGTGTATTTATGTGGACAGAGTATTTTATACTCCCGAAGTAAAAGTAAACGAAATCCAATTGTGTGCCTACCTGAAGACAAAGAGTCCATTTCAGTTCGACCACATAACTTTCACCTTCTGCATCGATTTAGGATTTAGGGAACATTAAGTGCAAGCAGCCGCACATGACAAGGGGAATAGGACCTTATGTGTTCGTGCAATCGCTGTCGTGGTTTTAATAGGTCACCGACATTAAACAACGTCAACGCAGATGCATAAAAGTCGATAATGTTTGCATTTTTTCAAGTAGGGACATCTCATATATTCCTCAGCCATGGACTGTCAGACACAACAGTCCTACGTACATTTACACTATGGTGAACGATTTACGGGTGTTCACACAATCTAGACCAAGATAAGTAGAATAATAAAAACAGATAAAGGAAGGGAAATTAACATGGTTTTGCGAGCAGGTACGCCAGACGGGTAGGTCTTCGGTGGCAGGAGTACTGACGCCAGCAATCCCAGGCATCCATTACCAACTAGGGCCGGCGGAATGTGGCGAGGCGGGTCTCCCATTAGCAAGTGTTAAAAGTAGAGCCTGGCATAGACCTTAAACCCGACGACGAAATAACTAAAGGGTGGAACAAATTAATTAACAAAGCGACTCCTGATTGTTTTAAACGCAATGCTTCCTAATTTCTGTATAAGATTAATATAGCATAGAAGTTTTAAAATGTTCCCGCAACAAAGTTACTGGTTGCCGAATATTTCGAAATTCGTGCAGTAACCGAACGGCTTTACTAACCTATTATTAAATAAGCATGTTCGAAATTACCTGCGCGGTGCGAAACCGTATTATTAACTTTGATGTGTCTGTGGAAACACGATCATATACTGGACACGACGCTTGTGTTTTCTCGGGTATTACCACGTGGTTTTTCAAGTGGTCTCGATAAGACAGGTGAAAGTTGCTTCCTAAGTGGTTTATTTGTATCACTTAGTTTTACTGATATAACGTTAATCATCTTATGGTCACTGATGGAAAACTCACCATCTTCAATAAATTGCATCTGGCATATAGGGGAGAGCGGGGACAGTTGCAATATGTGGCAGTTGCAACACTGCAGATTTCTCCAATCAGAAACAAGCTAGAGATATGACAATCACACTGCAAATGCTCAGTTGCACCCTCCGTATTTCTGCAAGATTGCAGCCAGTTTTGATCATATCTTCTGGGGGAACCAAAACGTAAGTTAAGAAAGTACATTTTTTATGATCAGAATTTTAGTGTCTAAACTGTTTGCATGAAGTATTGTAAAGTCGTATCATTTGAATCTGCAGTTTCTCAGCTTTTAACAGCTACCGTGACTTAGCTACCATGTTTCAAAGCTAATGTGCCAAGCTAGTATAGCTAGTTTAAAAACAGCTGCCCATGTGGGGTCAGTTTCAGTGTCCCTACACTGTACTGCAACGCATGACAATAATAATTAAAATTAGATAATATATATAAAATGTGTTTTTATTGGCTTGATAATGAATACATTTCAATAGTCAGATGTTCCCTCCTGTATATCAATAACTTGCTCTTTGAAAAAGTCAGACTCAGCTGCAATATTTTCCAAATTATATGTCCTGTTTTTTTTAGTATGACATGAGATATGGGGTGTCCCTCTAAGCATTCTCAGCATAGCTGCAGAGACAATGCAACTCAAGGCTAACTCAAGAGTTGTGAGTGTAATGCCAGTTGTGTTATATCAAAAGAACCAAATATGTTTTCACATCGTTTTACTGAATGTAACACTAATTCTCTGTCAATCAATATGTGTAGTTTGTAGATCTAAGTCATTGTTAGGAAGTTAAATTGATTTCCATTATCATTTGCTTAAAATCATAATTTCATTAATAAGTAATCAAAGTCTATCATTGTGTTCTTGTAAGGATGTTACGTAGGCCTATGGTAAATACCAGTTATTGCATGTGTTCTTGTAAGGATGTTACGTAGGCCTATGGTAAATACCAGTTATTGCATTCTCAACTTTCTTATCAACTCAATGTGAACTCAATGAACACTGTCAGATCAAATTAAACAGAAAAAGTGAATCTTTGTCAAGAATGATTTTTATTACATTTTAATAAGTGATGCAACTGCCCCTCAGGACTGTTGCAACCATCACCCTATGTGGGGACGGTTGCAACGTTTCAGTCTCTCCATTAAAATGTTATTTACTTCAATGTTATAATATTTACACATGTTGTAGCAGTATGAGTTGATAGGTGACAGATGTGGCTTTGATGTAGTAAAATTTTGTCTTTCTGTTGCAAATTCTCTGAGATGCTAAAGGAAATGCAAAAAGTGAAGCAACTGTCCCCACTTTCCCCTAATTTATAACATTACTTTTTCTGTATATAAGAGGAATTGTGTTTTGCAAAACCTTAATTTTACCTAAAATGTACTTATAGGAAATGCTTTATAAATTAAAAATTCAGTTTGTACAACATTGGTAATATAACAAAAACAGGTTAATGGGTCCTTAACCATTTTTTATCTTTTCTGGGAGTAAAGGGTGAATATAGGATGTCCTCAGATTTCTAGGAAATAATGTATAATAATCACCAAGAGCTACAAGTCTAACTTATCTGCCTAATGTTCAGATCTGCGCCTTTTACAACAGTCGTCCCAAAGCGCTTCACAGAGATGTGGTGTGATACATTAAACTTCCTTGGAGAGAGTAATACAGAACAGGAAAAAGGAAGGAAAGAGATTAAATATAGAATAGAATAGAATGGAATAGAATAGAATAGAATAGTGAAACTTCATTAATTCATGAGGGAAAATGATCTTTTTGTTTATCCCATCTTGCTTTTTCTGAGATACAGAGACAAAAATACAGGATTACTAAGAGTATTTAAAATGGATTAATAAGATTATTTAAAATGGATTAGTCAGATTATGTGAAATGGCTTAATAAGATTATTTTTGTAGGATAACAGTAGTAAACTGAAACCCATAGGGAGCACCATCTTAAATGAAAGTGCAAATTGGAGTGTTAATTTTGCTTACATATACAGTGAGGTTTTTTATTTTAGTCTCAGCAGATAAAGAAGGCACTTCAGACATGAAATGATTTAATTAGCACCCAACGAGTGAAAGAAGTAATTAACCTGCCTCTCCATTGTCATTCTGCTTTCCATTATTTTTTCCAGCTCAACATGAAAATCGATCTTGCAGTAATATCTAAATACTGCAGTACTTAGTGGTTCTGAAGCACAGACCTACTTTTGTGCCTGAACTGAATGGCGCATGTTGGACCACTCTCAGGTGGCTCAGATCGCCCGCATCTTCACGGCTGTCGGACCCCCGCAGCTGCCAAACTGTGTCCCCTTTGGGATCTAACGGCCATCTGGCAGATTTTATGGGGAGGGGGGAGTAGTGTGGCTATTTCCAAATTCTTTACCCAGTGCTGGGGCTACATTCTAGTGATGTCACAGTTTGGGAAATGAGAGAAATCTTTGAAACCCTTTTGGAAGGATGGGTGACATGCTAGAAGTAGTTTTATATTTGTTTGCATTTATTTTTCATAAACAAAGAACACAGAAATCAAGCATTAAAAAACGGGTATAGTAGAGAGCAGAGATCTCTTCTCTGAAGATCATCTTCCAGGGCCTGCGTCCACCCCCACCCCTCCATCGCTCTATTTGCACCCACCCTCATGTTAAATGAAGGAGATGATCTGCTGTTTTGAATTACAGTTCTACGTATCAGAGGTGTGTTTCCCCAGTCAGGCAGAAAAAAAACTTAACAGTCAAGTAAAAGTGCCATTTCTGGGACTGGTTCCGTGGAACCGTGGCGTTCTCAGTCAAGGTGATGTCTCCCCTTTCCTTTCCTGTTCGATGACTGAAAGAAGCACAGCGACACCAAGAACGTTAGCGACTAATGGAAGGGCCCTGAGTCACACTCCTCATCAGGAACAACACAAAAGCAGTGATAAGGACAATATCAAATAAACATCAGAAGTGTTTGTGTGGCAGTGGTGTGTGCATGTTAACATGCTGTGATCGGAAGGTGACCAGTTTAAATCCCAGGCCGGGTAAAGTGATGATACATTTGGGCCCCAAACCCCAAACTTCTGGGTTTATCTGAGGCTGATTTCTCTTTGGATAAGAGCAGCTAATAAGTAAATGTAACTGTAATGTACAATATGCAGCATATAGGATGCTAACCCCTTCTCATACCTGTTCTAGACATGTGGTTACAAGATGGATAAATTGCACTATTTAGCATAGTTATTCATTGTTTTGTCCAATACAGTTTGCAGCATTTTTATGTTTAATTCCAGATGGAATGCAGCATCTATGAAGTCTCTATCAGATAGGATTGTATCAGCTGTTCTCACTTGGTGGAATACAAGGAGTGTGGTGCGATCGGCAAGACCGTGGGTGCGGCAAGTGCTGATGGCGGATTGGATGGAATGAAGCTCCTCTTTGCTTATTCTCTCAGAGCCCTCTGTAAAGTATCCATCCCATCATGCATATGTTTTCCATCCCTGCTTAACAATAAAGGATCATGGCATGGAAACTTTTAAAGAGTGATCCATCTGAAAACAGCCATCTTAGGACTACTGGAGAAAACTGACATGTACAGGTGAACATGCAAGTTCTCCCCACTGAGCCTGGACCATAACTTAATGTGAATGTGTTCATGTGGTGCAGCAAGAACACGTGGACCAGGAGCTGCTTCCACTGTGCTGCTGTGGCCCAGCGGTGCCAGTTTGCTGATTGGAATACCAAAGCCCACAGGATGGAGAGTGTCTGCTGGAGCACTGCGTACAGTTGCTGGAGCGCTGCGTACAGTTGCTGGAGCACTGGGTACAGTTGCTGGAGCACTGGGTACAGTTGCTGGAGCACTGGGTACAGTCGCTGGAGCGCTGCATACAGTTGCTGGAGCACTGCGTACAGTGAGAGTTCCCTTAAAAGCAGACCAGGGGCATGCAGACAGGGGACACATACCCTCTTTGGTGGGAAGCGGGTTCTTCTCTCTTGTCTCCGTCTTCTTCAGCTTGGTTTTGTCGAAGCTCATGATCTCGGTCAGGTCAGGCTTGTCGGACATGTTTGCTCTGAGGGAAAGAAGGAAACATCTGATGATGCCTCTGGAAAGTCTCTGCTCTCGATGATCAAGCGTGGCAGTGATGAGGAGAAACGTGCCGTCCAGGGGAGACCCTGTGCTTCACAGCTATATGTGCACAGCAGAAACGTTCATTGTGCTCAAACCCGCCTGTCAGGAATTAAAGTTGGGGGGCTGTTACATGTGCTTCTCCCCCTCCCTCTGCTCTCCTGTCTACCTGGGGGGGCTGCTCTCTTTGTGGTGGGGCAATCACTCTTTGTTCTCCATCTTGCCGCATTTGTCACTTTGCCACCCCCTGGCTTTCTTTCTGTCCAATGCATACCAGCGGTGCAGTAACACTTCAGTTCCCAGAGAGGGGGAGTAACCAGATGAGAAAAAGGAAATGTCTAGACGGCCCTGCCTGGCCGATTCCTGGGGATTACGTCCCAGTGATCCTCCTGAGCCGGTCTCTGCCCAGTATCCTGCACCAGAATCTCCTGCTCAGTCCTGCTGCCACTGTCGTAGCTGGCAGATCACGCCTCAGACCCAATCTCCAGCATTAGGATATGACTCGCATGCCAGCTGCCTTGGTCAGACTCCGAGATCATGCCACGTTTTCTCACCTCTCATTCCTGAAAGGTTCCCTTCCCGAGCAGCTGTGGGGTTATTTCTGTGGTTCCCTGACTTAACGGCACTAAATGGGTGATGCATCAAACGGTGGATACCTGGCGCGCTCCCATCCAGTGTCCATCTGCCCTACTTACCGTTTTACGGGGGGCACTCTGTGTCTGAGATGGCCACGTGCGTCTGTGTAGGAAGTCCTTGGGGCTGTGTCTAGCTTTGCCGTCTGTACAGATGACCCTCTGTCAGTGTGGGGCTTTAAGAGAAAGGGAGAGTGACCAGGAGAGAGAGAGGGAGGGAGATAGAGAGAGGGAGGAGGGCTTCTGTCTCTTTATCTCCAACTAAAATCCATACTCCCAGTGGAACAGGTGGAACTTCTTGGAGGGGGGTGTTGGTGGCAGATGAGCAGCCTACACGCCTGCATGTGTCGAAGGAAGAGGGGATCACGAGGTGCATTTTCAAAAACTGAGTGTGAGACAGTCTCTCCGACATGGGCAGCTGTAGGGAGTGTGCATTACGTAGCACCCAGACAAATGTGGAATGTGAGGGGCAGCTGCTGATGGGGGCGAGGCTGGCACTGTGACCACTTACCATCCCGTCACTGCTAGTGTCATCTCTAAAAGTAATGCCAGAGCCAGTGATCAGTTATTATTAATAATAATAATAAATTCAATTTTTAAAATCTAGTACTTAAAGGGAGTATGCATATGGGGGATAATTCATGTGTTCTGGGAGGGTCTGTTTTCTATTTGTTATGGTTGGTTTTATTTCATTCTGGTTTAAATAATTGCAGTTAGATCAGAATCAGAAAAAAATTGTATTGATCCCATAGGGAATTTGCTTATGCTGCAACTACACAGAGAGGCCCCATTCGACATGATGAACACTATATAGTAGGAAGGAAAAGTAATATCACAAACAGGAGTTAAAGAAAATTAAATAAAATATGAAAGTCAGAATAGGTGTCAATTAAGCTACAGGACAAACTCTTTGGGTGAAAAGACATATAACCTGTTTTCAATAAACTACTGTAAATGATTATGTAACTAGTATTTTATAAAGGATATGGGGTAAATTAGTTATAAAAAAAGCTGTACAGGGGGTGTATTTGATAGGGAACCTCTTGTAGTTACAGTAATCGCTCACAAAGTATTATAAAAACTAACGTGTTGCGGTATTGCACATTCAGCGAAACTGCAAACGTTACTGCACAAATTAGTGTGAGCAGGCCAAATGCCATAACAGTTTTTTAGACATCACGACAAGGGTGCTGTCATTATATGTAGAATTCGGAGCCGCTTCTCGCGCTGATAGTGAAGTGGAGCAACCCCGTTATGGAATCATTGTAGGTTAGCCTGGCGCAGCCAACTGATAAATAAAATAACTGATAAAGTCAGTCTGCGGTGAGTTGTTAGCAGTGAGCTCTGATTTGCTGAAGGCACAAATTATATTATATGACGTGATATTATATTTAGGCTATGCGTTATGTAGATGGCATAGTGCTTACGTGTATTAATATATAGATGGCACTGAAAAGGGATGTAGTTGTATAACTGTTGCCATAGACCTGTGACAAAGTCCGATCTGTTTTAGGTAGATGACTTATTATATGGTAGGAGTCACGAGACAGGAGTGTCAAACTGGTGGAGGCAAATACAGGCTGCTGGTTAGTACTTTATTCAGATATAGTGGAAATAGAATGCTGACAATAAATACAGTATTCAAAAAATGTGCTCTTATCGCCCCCTAGTGACACAAGAACAGAAAAACAAGCGCCGTGTATGAGAAAACAGGAGCATTTTGAAGTTTTGCCCAAAGGATCTATCATAGAAATCACTCTACCTTCCGATCATTAACACACACCCATCCCCATAATTTTTTGTCTATTTTTTTTAACCAATGAGAAACGAAATTTAATCTCAGTGTATGTTCCATATATCACAATTACGACACCGTGAGTGCAACGCACAAATTCAACGAGCTGTGTAAATGGCCTGACTTTGCATAACTTGTTTTTGAAGATTCGGCAAAATTTTACAGGGTAGAGAAAGTGTTTCCGCCCGGTTTCGAACCGGGGACCTTTCGCGTGTTAGGCGAACGTGATAACCACTACACTACGGAAACTCCTGTCGCTGTATTTTTTCTGTGACTCATAATGAATGTGGTTTTATGTGTATTGTATAGCTAAGTATATTCTTTGATTTTAAAATGGTTTGTAAATTGCCGTGCAGAAGTTCTTTTCACATTGATTAATATGAACTCGCCAAAGTGAGGAAAAAGATGTTTCCGCCCGGTTTCGAACCGGGGACCTTTCGCGTGTTAGGCGAACGTGATAACCACTACACTACGGAAACCACTGAAAGCGTTCGTAACAGGAAGGACCTTTCAGTACACTTCAGTATTTACGTGCAGCTGTAGAAAAAAGTTGGTCTCTGTTTTTTTTTCTTTTTAAATCTGCATTGTCAAATGCGGATTTAATCCTGGTTCTGCTGATAAGGCAGCAGCAGGCTGCTTCCAGGCTCAACATTTCTAAGACTGCAATGCACAACAACAAGGTGAAGCAGGAGGCACTGGGAATTACCAATTACCTGCCACATAGAAGACAGATGTGACTTATCCGGCATTACCTTATAAATCAGAGGATGACCTCAAGTGACTTTCACAAAGAATGGGAAACGTTAACATTAAGTGGTACGAAATGCACTGCTAGGACAGTTCGTATTAGGCTCCTAGAAAAAGGACTGAGGTCCCATAAAGCAAGGAAGAAGCCCTTCGTCAGTAAGAAGTAGAGAAGAGCTAGGCTACAGTTTGCAAAAATGTGTAATCTTTGTAATGGGGTATTGTACCATTCTTCAACAAAATAAGCCATCTCCTTAGCTGAGGGAAGCTTGAGAACAGGAACAAAATGCACGGCCTTAGAGAAGCGGTCAACAACCATGAGTACACCAGTGAATTCTCTGGAGAGGGGAAGACCTGTCACAAAATCCAAAGATACATGATACCAGGGTGGTGGGGAATAGCAAGGGGCTACAACAGGACTGCTGGAGCATGGGCTGGGTTCTTATTTGAAGCGCAAGTAGGATAAGCTGTGACATAAACACGGATGTCCTACAGTATGGATGACCACCAGAAGTGCTGTCCTAGGAGTGCTCAGGTGCGATTCACTCTGGGGCCAATCCCCCCATTGGAGGACCCTTGAACATAAAAAGTCAGGGACAAACATTTGATTAGGCAGACAGCCCTCGGGGGGCTGGATGAAACGTTGCATGGCCTGAATGGCCTCCTTGACTCCCCAGGTAACTTCCCCAATGAATAGACTCTTAGGCAGGATCAGTCCAGGGCTCTCCTTACTGTCCTCCTCCCAGAACTAGCGAGACAGGGCGTCTAGCTTGAGGTTCTTGAAGCCTGGTCTGACGGAGATAAGAAAATTCAAACGATTAAAAAATAGCAACCACCTAGCCTGGTGTGCAGTGAGATGCTTCGCTAACTGCAGGTATTCAAGGTTCTTGTGATCTGTTAGAATCAGGAATGGATCCTTAGTCTACTTCAAGCCACTTTCGCCACTCTTCCAAAGCCAGACAGACCTCCAGCAGCTCATAATTGCCAGTGTCATAATTCTTTTTAGCTGCTGTTAACTGGGGAAAAAAAGCTACAAGCATATTGTGTGACGCATGTCTCTGGGAAGGAACAGCCCCTACTCCGGTGCCAAAGCATCCACCTCCACTTCAAATTGTTGAGAGGGATTGGGGATCTGAAGAATAGGAGCTGAAGTGAATCTTCTGCCAAGGTCCAATAATTCCTGTTGTGCTGCCTGGGACCACTGAAGATGGACACTGGTAGAGGTGAGCGCCATGAGAAGGGGCAACAATGGTGCTATTTCCTCGAATAAAACAATGTACCTCCCTCCTGTTGTGAGGCTGAGGCCACTCTGTGACAGCTCTGATCTTCTCTGGATCCATCCGGAATGACCCGTCCCCAAGAATGAACCCAAGGAAGGAGATGGATTGATGGTGAAACTCACATTTCTCCACCTTGACATGCAACTTGTTTACGACTTACTATTGGAGAACCTCACAGACATGTAGGACGTGATCCTGTTCCAACAGGGAAAACACTAAAATATCATCTAGGTAAATAAAAACAAATTTGTCTAACATGACATCATTAACCTTTGGAATACTGCCAGTGCATTTGTCAAACTAAAGGGCATAACTAAGTATTCAAAGTATCCTGAGGATGTGTTAAAGGCCTTCACTCACCCCCCTCACGTATCCTAACCAAGTGATAGGATTGTGTTGCGGTTCAGCAGGGGATAAATGGGTCCAGTCCACCTGCATTGGTTCGGCGGGAGGGTACGGAGAGTTTACCCCAGCTAAGTCGAAGGCACTCAAAACTTCAGTCCCTCTGCGACATTCCTTATGGCGCTGACAGAAGTGGTTATTTACTCATATAGCGAGGATGACTAGCTCCTCAAGGGTCATTAGCAGCTCTCAGGTGGGTAATTCATCCTTTATGTCCTCAGACAATCCAGCAACTCGCATGCTGCTTCTCCGCCATGTGTTGAACGGTCAAATACCTGCTTTATTTCTATGGTAAAACTGGAAAGGTCGCTGCAAAAGGATGCCTTGGCTTCCCATGCAGGGGTCGCCCATTCATGAGCAGAGCCGGTCAATAACGTTATAATATAAGCAACCCTAGAGCAATCTGAAAGAAAAGTGGAAGACAAATGAGCGACAGGTTCCTGGATCACCAGGACTGGAGGTAGGTGGGGTTTGCTGACCGGAGAGATAGTGTTTCCAGAAGGGGGTGTTTCATTTCGCTTTCAGTGCCAGGTAAGGTCCTTGCTAGGGTCATCCATAACAGGATCCAGAATCACTTGCTTGCCTGTCAGTCTGGTTTTACGGCTAAGAAGTCTACCATTGACCATATACTTGCATTGAGGGTTCTCATCAAGTGCATATGCGAATATTGGCAGAGATTCTTTGCAGCCTTTGTCAATTTTTGTAAAGCATTTGACTCAGTTGACCGCTGACATGATAAATGATGAATAGATGAGCTGTGTGATTGGAGAGGTTGAGAAACAATGTTCCAGATCATGGACAATAACGTCTCATTGAACTCGTGTGCCCTTGAGTGCTTAAACGGAAGGTCATAATTATCATTATGGGAGTGAAAGGGATGTTATTGTCACGACCTGCTCGTACGATCCTTCCATGTGCCACGCCCCCCTCATTACGTTCTGTGAATTCCTGATTGTATTCAGCTCTTTCCTGTTATTTCTGAGTAGTCCTATGTATTTAGGTCTGCGTTGAAGTCTCTTTCCCCAGTTCCATAATTGAAGTTAGTTCATCGATAGTTACCTCACTGTTTTCCCTCAATAAACCCTGTTTCCCGATTATCCGTCTCCCTGCTCCTGCTTCCTCGGATGCGATCATAACAGAATGATGAAATTCCAGGAAGACTCCCCTCCGTGGGCCGAGACAACAGCATTGGCTAAACCAGCCTGAGGTTCGGGAAGATCCCGTAGCACTGGAATTAGCCAGCCGGAGCGGGACCCTCCTCAGTGAAATGACTCCACCCGGAAACATGCACCTCAAGAGCGAGGTGCATGAAAACCTCCGGCAGCTGGTGTAGCATGTGACTGAGAGAAGGACCCAGCTTATACCTCTCCACAGTGAGATGAGCTCAAGTCAGCCATCTGATCCTCCCAAGACACCTCGACCTACACTTATGATAGCTGGCCGGAAGAAAAGGAAGAAATAGAAAGATGGGAGACCAGAGGAAGAACCAACGATCTTCCTGGGAGCCATCTCTATCTCTGCTGCTTCATCACTCTCTGCTGCCTGCCCTGCTGCTTATTGGGAGGAGCCTCTCCCAAGTTTGAACCCGGCAGTGTTCGCGCCAGAGGCCACTGCCGCCATCCGGCCGTGGTTGTATGGCCAGGGTAAGCAGCGCATCCCTTTTCCGGGACTAACCTGACCTTAAAGGGGCCACATCTGTTTGCGATGCTATCCCGCGGTCCTGAAGGCTCTTAAAGGGGCAGCGCCTGCTCCTAAGGCACCAACCTAGGCTGCTATACCCGTCGTTCCTGACCTGTCCATCATTCCTGATCAGGCTGTGTTGGATGTACCTAACCTGTCTGTTGTACCTGACCTGCTAGGTGTTCCTGGCCACCTCAGTTCCTGTCCCCGAGGAGGTCCCAGACTGCTTGACCATCGCTCCTCCTCCCTTGATGGAACGAGAGGAGGAGCTCAAATGGGACCCCTCGGGGATCTCCCTGATGACCCCAGTGGACCCCTTCCTGGGGAATGACTCCTCTACCATCGCCCCAGCATGGTGGATCCCGGCCAAGTCGCCTCCTTTTGGTATCCGAAAGGAGGGAGGACACAGACTCAAGGGTTGGGTTCCACCTGCCCTGCAGATCCCTCTCCAATAACTAGTGGGCTGCCTTCGGCCCCGCCTCTGATGCCCCGTCGGATGCCTATGGGTTCCCTCACTTTGACTCCGTGGTCGCCTGCAGGTCCCCCTCCTCTGATTCGTTGGTCTGCTGTGCCTTTGCTGGCTGTGGCTATGCTGCGGCACCACCTCCCTCCTCGTCTGTGCCAGATTCCCCTCCGACTTCCTCCTCGCCTCCCCTGTTGGCCCCTCCGACTGCTGCCGCTGCTGGGGTTCCCTTGGGCTCCCTGTTTTCCCCCGCCTTTCTCCTTCTGGCCTCCTATGTCTGCTCCTTGTCCCTCTGTGTCTCTTATGTTCACTCCTGGCCCTTTAATTCTTCCTGTTGGGGTTCCCCCCTTTCTGATGCCCCTCTACTTGTCTGCGTTCTCTTTGGTCAGTCAGTGGTTATCTTGTTTCCGGTACCCCATTAATGGTTTTGCTTTTGTCTTCCAGGTCCCGTGTCCCTGGTCCCGTCTCGTCCGTCGCCTCCCTTGAGTGTGCACCTTTGGGGAGGGGTTCTGTTATGACCTGCTCATACGATCCTTCCGTGTGCTATGCCTCCCTCATTACCTTGTGTGAATTCCTGATTGTATTCAGCTGTTTCATGTTATTTCGGAGTAATCTTGTGTATTTAAGTCCGCGTTCAAGTGTTTCCCTAATTCCTTCATTGAGGTAAGCTTGTCATTACCTGTGTTACCTCGCTGTTTTCCCTCAATAAACCCCAATTCCCGATTATCCGTCTCCCTGTTCCTGCTTCCCCGGATGCAATCATAACAGTTATTGTGCAAAGAAGAAACTCTACCATGTTTAGAACTGCCTTCTTTCGCTAGGCAGTGTACAGTTGTATATTTTTTTTAATGGCATAAATATCAGATATCAAAAAAGACTTAACACTGAGCAGGAGGGCATGGGTCTGCTCGATGAGCTAAGAGACCTTGAGGGTAAAGTAAACAACAGATGGAGAATTAGCCAGACGCTGTAAAGTGGAAAATGCTATTTATAACCAATGTCCGCACAAAACATTATGTTACGAGGTATAGAATTTTGTTAAAACTTAGCATATGGGCTGTGTAATGTCAGATTCGCTCAATGAAAAGGTGCCATTTGTTGCTGCATTACAGGAATCCAAAATGGCAGTTCATGGGATTATTTATAAATTTCAGGATTTTTTTTGTTGTTATTCAGTAATATAGGTAGATACAAAGCAAAACAAGGACAATAAATTGGTGGTTATCATTAATTATAACTTTTCACTTGCAAAGCATTTTATAAGCACAGAGTTGTAGATTGGGTGAAAACGGGGCAATCACCAAGGTTGGTGGTCTCTACCTTTAGTGCTTAGTAGGGTTAAAGGACTTGGTTGTAGGGTGATTTGGAATGCCGCTGAACTTCTGTCCAACTCCAATGTCCGTTATTAACCTTTGTTTTGAAAATGCCAAGAAGATGGCAACGGGCACACGTGAAAAGGTCAGGCAGAGCAGCAGTTCTTGGGGAAAATACCTGAAAGAGATTTATTTTGTGTTGTTTAGGATTTTGGCTGACTTTTAAAATCCTAAATGCTAATTTAAGTCCAGACTGTAATGCATGTTAACATTAACGAAGCTAATCAAATCTGTACAACCAAATGTAATGAGTAATAGTGACCACAAGGGGGCAATAGAGTCATTCTGATAACAATTGCTCTTTTAAAGTTTCAGCTGAAAACGATTTCTTTTTAATCTCTTAAATCAGGAAACAGTTTATTTACACAGTATCGTATTTAAAAATATGATTTAGTCTATATTATACATTTTTCCTGACTGTAGCTCCTTTCAGTACGTTTCAGTGGTAATATACTATATTTTATTGCCAATGTTAATTTTTGTTGTTTGGAATCTGTTACATACTGATTTGAAGGTATCCACTGTTTCCTCATTAATAGAAGTCATTCTTGCTTATATATGATTACTGCTTTGGGAGCTTTAAATGGCGAATGTGAAAAGGGTTATGCTAGCATGAAGAGCATAAATACGAGGGTGCTGAATAATTAATTCTGTTCTTTGCTGGATTTGCTTAACAATGTATTAATATGTATTAAAGAGGATTCCATTGCTACTTTTACTGTTAATTGAATTTTTTGTGAGTTCTCACGATACGCGTGATGGTGATTTTCCCTGTTAATGATCAGTCTATGTCACTGTGCAGCCTGTGGCTATTGTGCTTAACACTTAAATATGTGCTTGGGAAGTGCAGTCTGTGTTTATGGTTCGGCTGTGCTCTAGGGGGCGCCCTCACAGGTGCACATTTGGACATGCTTATGGACACACATGATCTATGACACCCACCCTGACTGAGAGGAGGAAATGGGGCCCTGATTTTAGGGGTCATTTTTTATTTTTGTTATATCTCATTGGACTTTGACCCTCAACCTGTTTGATTGGCCTGAATCTGTCATTCTAGAAGATGAAATGCTTCATGTGGCAGGTACAAGGCATTCAGGGAAATGAGTTGTTCTCACAATTGCACCAGTAGCTCCTGAGTGGTGTAAACAAACTCAAGGGACACCTGGCTTTGTTCTACCTCTCGTAGGAAAAACAAGGAAGCTGGCATACATGCCGACTGGAATGTGGAATAAAACCTTTTCTGTCATTCCTCTTTGGTTCACTCGACATCTCAATTCTGTGCTCAGTAATGCGTGCAGCTGAGAGGACATGCTCAACACATCAGTGATTTCTGAGCCTGCACACTGATGTTCAGTTGCCCCACCCAGCCAGCAAGTGAGAGCATGCCATACATGCATGGTAAGGAGTATTCACGCTGGAGTGAGACATGCCATACATGCATGGTAAGGAGTATTCACGCTGGAGT
>JAODUD010000002.1:14399151-14423875 GCA_026784285.1 Stomatorhinus walkeri
CTGCCACACCCGGGACGTCCCCTGAGCTGGACTGCTGCCACACCCGGGACGTCCCCTGAGCTGGACTGCTGCCACACCCGGGACGTCCCCTGAGCTGGACTGCTGCCACACGGGATGTCCCCTGAGCTGGACTGCTGCCACACGGGATGTCCCCTTCTTCGCATCCCGTGCTGCATGGGATAGGCTCCAGGCTGACTACACACCTGAAGTAGGAAAGTTGTAAGCAAGATGGATGACTGGATGAATGGATGGCCTTTTTAAATATGATTTCCTCTTCTAGTGCATGTTTTCTGTATAGTGTGTGTGCATGTAAGTGTGCGTGTCCATGTGTGTTCATGTGCATGTGTGTGCATGTGTGCACATGTGTCCGTGTGTGTGTTCGTGTGCATGTGTATGCGTATGTCGGTGTGCATGTGTGTGCATGTATGCACATGTGTCCATGTGTGTGTGCGTGTCCATGTGTGTCTGTCCGTGTGTGTCTGTATGTGTCCGTCTGTGTCTGTGTGTGTGCATGTCCATATGTGTCTGTGTGTGTCCGTCTGTGTGTGTCCATCTGTGTCTGTGTGTGTCCGTCTGTGTCTGTGTGTGTCCGTCTGTGTCTGTGTGTGTCCGTCTGTGTGTGCGCGTGTCTGTGTGTGTCTGCGTGTGTCCGTCTGTGTGTGTGCGTGTCTTCTTACCATACTCTCCTCTCCAAATTCTCATCTGATATGACTGCTACAAGGAAAAACTGGAAACCTCTGCACGAGATCATCACAAACTCCATAACATCTTTTCATCCTTACTTACCTCACCAACTCCTCCTGCTCCATCCTCCCTGACCACTGAAGACTTCACCTGCTTCTGTGATGAGAAGATTGATCAAATCTGTCAGTCATTCTCTCCCACCCTGGCTACTATACCATGCATTAAAGATTTCGCTTCCCTTTCACTGGCTCAATTTTCCAATCTAGCAAAAGAAGAGATTCTGCAAGTCACCTTGTCATGCAATCCTACCACCTGCCCCCTAGATCGAATCCCTTCCACAATGCTTCAGGCAATCTCTCAAGACCTTCTCCCCTTCATCACTACTATCATTAATAGCTACATAACATTTGGTCATATACCAATGGCATTCAAAAAAGCCAGGCTTATTCCCACCCTGAAGAAACCTACTCTGAATCCCTCAGACATCAGCAACTACTGAGCAGTATCATCCAGGAAAGCATGCACGTTGACTCTTCTCTGTTTTGGAATGAACTTCAGTCCAAACAGCTGAGTCATTGGGTGCCTTCAAACAATGACTAAAAACTTCCCTCTTTTGCAGTACTGGGATCCGTACTTCCAAGAATATACTCTCATTAAAAAAAAAGAAACTGTAAAACTAGCCAACAGAGTTTTTTTTTCAAATTCTCAGTCGTGTTCTATAGAATTAGTATCAAAATATATTCACTGATGAGACTTTGAAGCACTCATGTAAGTCGCTCTGGCTAAGGGCGTCTGCCAAATGCTGTAAATGTAAATGTGTGCGTGTGTGTGTGTTTGTGAGTGCGATCAGCCAGCCCGTAAAGGAGACAGGGCTGTTGCAGCACTGCTGGGCCCTGGAGGGCTGGAAGACTCCTGGTCATAAATCTGCCATGTTGTTTCCTTCAGGGACTCCACCTGACGGACGGCGTGGAGAGGTTCCCCTCAGCTGGCCATGCCATGCTGATGTCACCTAATTGCAGCATGATTAGCTGCCGAAGGCACATTGTAACTCCCACCTCATGGTGCGCCTGTGAGTGACCTCAGTGACATCTTGTTTTTTCAGTGTTTCCCCATCACACTGACAGCATTCACCACACAGCATGCCACGCACCGCGCACCCCGCACGGCACAGACGGCACGCCCCACACGGCACGCCCCACACGGCATGCCCCACACAGCACGCTCCCCACACAGCACGCCCCCCACATAGCACACTCTGGATGGCACGCCCCGGATGGCACGCAGCGTATGGCATGTGCAGAATTTTTTTTTCTTTTTCTAGCTATTAAATCTGTCTTTTTTTCGTTGCTTTCTTTTGTTGACGGAGTCTCCCTCGGAAAAATGGGAATGCAAAGCAGAGGAAGAAGTGGAAGGAAGGAATGAGCAAGAGCGAGAAGTTCACTGATGGTACAAGAGGAACAAGCTGGCGGTGGGGAAGAAGATAATGGGGCCTCTGGGGTGGATGGAAGCATGGAATCTGAAGGAAAGAAGCCGACACTGTCGACTCTGATGTCGATGCTGCAGGCGCATATGGCGCAACAGGTAACCCGAAACACGCGGCAGCAGGAGGTAACCGTGAGACGCGAGCAAAAGTTTAAGGCTCTTCAAGATCAGTTCCAGCTTCTACAATTACAGGTACTTTACCAACCCCTTTGTCTGTAGATGCAGATCTATCAGATTTGGTGACATCGCCACAAACACAAAAAAGGTACTGTATGAGGTCGGCTGACCCAATCAGTGGTTTGGAGGATTGGGTCTTTATACGGCATGAGCCCAGATTGGAAAAATTAATGGGCAACGATGACATTGAACATTTTTTGTCACATTCGAGTGCACTGCCATTGCCTGCCAGTGGAGGAGGTCAGATTGGGTATTTTATCTGGTACCATTGCTGACTTGCAGAGCTAGAGAGGTGTACGTGCATATTGACATGGAAGATTCCCTTGATCGTAATAAGATAAAATACTCTCTCCTTTATAAATATGACATTAGTCCTGAGGACCCAAGCAGCTGGACCAGGCCAAGGGGACGACCTACAGGCAAAGGTTCCACTCCCTGGAGGTCCATGCTGAGGAAAGGTCATAGCAGCTGTATGTCAGGCTCAAGGAGCTTTACGAGAAGTGGATTCAGCCAAATGGCAAAACCGTTCAGGACATTGGCAAGATTATCATGTAGAACAGTATCTTAGAATGTTGTCCCCTGAGCTTCAGCTCTGGATTCGAGGTCATGATCCAGGGTCTGCAATGGAAGTAGCTAAAGGCCCTGATGTCTTTGTGGCTGCTCAGAGGAAGGGACACCCACAGTTAGGACACATGGATAATCATATACCCACCCATGGATAATCGTATACCCACCCATGGATAATCGTATACCCACCCATGGATAATCGTATACCCACCCAAGAGTCTAACCAAAACAACAGCGTAAGCCTCCCATGCAGGAAAAGCATTAACCTGATAGACAATTACAATCGGTCCATAAATAGCCAGTCTACTATATTTGTGGAATAGAGAGACATACAACACCTATGTGTCCTAGAAATTCGATCAAAATAACGCATATATGTTCTGTACCATGTTCTGATGTTAAAGCTGAAGTTGATGAGCCAGTATGTTAAAATGATAAATGAAGTTACTAGGACAGCTATTAATGTTTCATTGATACTGCGAGTGATCAGACGTTGGTGCATCGGCAGTTTGCACCACCCAGCATTATTGGCAGTAGTGACACCATTCGTATTTGCTGTGTAGGATTCGTATTTGCTGTGTAGGATTCATTCGTATTTGCTGTGTACATGAGGATGAAAAGACCTATTCCAGGGCTGAAATTTATTTAAAAGTAGACAGGCAAACATATATTCTTAATGTTGGGGTTGTTGATAATATACTATATTCAGCTGTGGTGGGACGGGATATTCCAGTATTGTTCAATGAGGGAATGCAATGTGGCTGTTACTAGAGTATAGGCTGCCTTTCTTTAATGATGAATTTGAGATAACCCCTCGCAAGTCACATAAGACATGCAGGCAAAGAAGGTAGGAGAAGTTTCAAAATTCAATTATCCAAACAACAACTAATCCTGAGCCAGAGATGCCTTTGGGTTTTCAAATACCAACCAACATCACTGAATTACAAAAAGCTGACCCATCTTCAGTGCCTGTTCTTCAGAGAGCAAAGCAGAAGGAGCCGGGAGAGGACCTGACCAAGAGTGGAGATGAGTATATCCTGCAGAATGGCTTGCTTTTTTATAAGCAGGGGGCAAGGTTGCAGCTGGTGGTTCACCAAACAGCAGGAGACACTGTACTGACTTTGGGGAATTCTATTTCCTGTGCTGGCCACCTAGGTAAACACAAGACCAGAGCACTGACCTGGCCTGTGCAGAGAAGTAGCCCAGTTCTGTAGGAGTAAGCATCACCTCGTATTCCCCCAGAGCTCCACTGAAATCTTTACTAATCATGGGTACGCCATTCAAACGACTTGGGATGGACGGTGATGGACCAAGTAGAGAAAAGTGAAGCTGGGAACGGATATATGTTGGTCATAACTGATTATGCTACCAAATATACAGAAGTGTTCCCATTAAAATCTGTAAAAGCTAAAATAATTGCTTTCTGTTTGGGGCACTTTTTCTCTCGAGTATGGTTCCATTGTGAAATCTTGACTGATCAAGGAACTAACTTTATGTCCAATTTGCTGAAGCAGGTGTAGCAGCTTTTAGGCACTCGGAACTTGAGGATGATGCTATACCATCCACAAACTGATGGATTAACTTAATCAAACGTTGAAGCATATGTTACGGAAGATTGTGAATAGTAGTTGTATGGAATGGGACCGGTGGTTACCATACAGGGAAATACCCCAGGCCTCCACTGGTTTCTCTCCTTTTGAACTTTTGGATGGACATGAAGTAAGAGGGCCTCTCTCCTGGTTGAGGGAGGTTTGGGAGGGAGACAATGGCGGATGGGACCTGGTCAATGTTGTATCTTATGTTGTGCAGATGAGGGAGCGGCTGCAAAAAATGATGGAGCTGGCTGAATCACACGTCAGTCACGGTGCGGGAGGTAGCACTATCGTTCGGCAACTGTAGGGTTGCAGGTTCGAGCCCTGCTTCCTCCTAACCCCATCGAAGTGTCTTTGAGCAAGACACTGAACCCCTAATTGCTCCCGGTATGCAGGTTGGCACCTTGCATGGTAGCCTGTGTGAATGTGAGTGTGAATGGGTGAATGTGAGGCATCATTGTAAAGTGTTTTGGAATAAAGCGCTATATAAATGCAGTCCATTTAGATGGCAAAGGCCCAACATTGGCCGAAGTCCTGGTACGATCAGTTAGCCTGCCAGAGATCCTTCGCAGCTGGACAGAAGGTCCTGGTGCAAGCTGTTGGTAAAATGATAAGCTCCATTTAAAGTCAAAAAGAAGATGGGACCCACAACATATCCAGGATGGCCGTGTTCCTGTAAGGTACTTGATGTAAACCTTCTGAAAGAATGGGTGTAGTGACCAGAGAAAAGTGCAGAAGTGATACTGGTTGGAGGAGGAAGTAGTGCAATACTTACCTCGGTTTAAGGGTCAGGTGGATCTGGACCTCAGTCATCTCTCAACTCAAACAGCATCAGGTGAGAGCAATTTGTAACATGGAAGTGTTTCTGGAAAATCTGGGAAGAACAAATTTGCTCAAACATGACGTGTGTTGTCGTTGAGGACGTGAATGGTACAACCCAGTGGTTCTAGTGCCAAATCAGGATGGTAGCATAATGTTTTGTATGGACTTCAGCTACCTGAACACAATCTCTCAATTTGATTCCAACCTAAGACCATATATTGATGAATTGCTTTTTACGGTTGGGAAAAGACCAATTTTTAACTACGTTGGACCTGTGCAAAGGGTATTGGCAGATTCCGCTCATTGATAGGTATAAAGATTTGACTGCCTTCAGGACTCTGTGGGGTCTCTGCCAGTTCATGGTTCTGCCATTTGGATTACATGGGGCCCCGGCAAAGTTTCAGAGGCTCGTGGATCAGGTACTGTGTCATGTCTCTGGGTTTGCTGCCACATACAGTATCTGGATGATATTGTCATTTACAGTGCTAGCTGGAAGGGACATCTGGAGCACTTATGTGTTGTCCTGGGTCATCTCCATGCTGCTGGGTTGACAAAAAACCCTGTTAAATGTGTGTTTGCAGCTGAAGATACTGAATATTTAGGTAAATCATCATGCTAGTTTGGTTTTGTTAAAAGTTAGTTTATCTTTATATTGTTGGCCATGGAGTGCACATGCACAGGCAGTATGGCAGTATTTCCTTCCTTTTTGGTGTCAGTAACTTTGTTTTTTGTCGAGTTACCTGGTGGTTGGGGAGGTCCAGTCCTGCAGTAAACGAGGGTCTGGCTGACAGCTGAGGGGCTAGGAACACTGACTGAGAGACCCCAAGTGGGTGCCACGTGCAGGGAGAACTTTTTAGCATAGTTATATCTTGTGGGTTAATGTTATAGGTCTTTAACTGTGTGCCCCCCCACCCCCAGCCTTGTGTGTGAATAGCCTGGACGTGTAATTATTTGTATCTCCATATGTTTGTTTTGGGGAGAGGCAGTTTTGAGTTTTGTTTGCTGGAGTTTGTTGAAGTTTTTTTTTGCACATTAGTTTATATTAGGTTTCATTATGTCTGTTCCAGTCTTAGTGGCCAATTAATCGTCTTAAGCATTTCGATATTGATTGTCTATATATTCCGGGTAATGAAACCTCTTTTCTTTATTAACGACTCTGCATCCTCATGGCTTTACTGTTTGGTCCTCTAATACCATTGGATGCCCAGGGTCGTGCACAGAATGTGAGCTGCCGTGCTTCTTGTACTTCTTGAAATGAGCTCTGGAGCACTATGAATCTAATATCATTTCATAATGGATGGATGGGTGAATGGAAGGATGGGTGGAAGGATGGATGGATGGATGGATGGATGCATGGCCTTAATTTATCATCCACTGCGTAAGTACCAAAAATAAGCACCGTTGTCCTTTTGGGCTTCATGCTGAAGTTAAACCCATAACTAAAAGTAAAATTTTTACAATAAATATTTTTTATTAACACAGTCAGTGTTTTTGTATTACATTTTCGCTGAACAGTTGAATCTTGGTGCTAAAGTAGATATTGTAGCGCTGACTGGACTGAGGCATGGCGAGCCTAGCCAAACTCGCATGCCGGGACAGAACATGCTCTTTAATCGCAGTATTTAGCAGGACTATAACACGGACCCGACGAGCCAGAACCCCAAATACACATGGCCAAAACAGAAGGTTGTCAGATACCAAACTGTTGGGGGTGAGATTCAGACCCCCAACCAGGAGGTGTCAGGCCAAGTGCGATTTTACATATTACTCCCCCACTCCTCAGATAAAAATGAAGTTTTTGAACATATTACCTTCAGTCAAATTTAATTCTATTACAACATTATGTTTGTTGCAGAAAAGTAGCTCCAAGGCAGCAGATTCTAGAAGCAAAGCAGTGAGGATGATGAAGCTCTTGTACCACAAATGACCTCCTTTGCATCCAGAAATACAGGTGTGATGGCTTTAAAGTCCTGTTCCTCTTAATCATATATTCTGTGATGTAACTTCTCCAGTGCGTCTGACAAGTTCTCTGCTCTTTTGTGAATATCACTCAGTATCATCATGGATGCCTTCAGTTACGGAGTTTATTTCTTCAGTAATCTCTGCCATAGTTAATTGGGTTGACAGCTGGATAAACCAAAAATGCGACATAATAAATGCTTTGACAGTGACCTCATTTCCTGTGATGAAATTCGTCTTATATCTGTATAGATGACAGCTCGATGATATTTTGAGAAGTTTTCAGTGACTCTTGTGGGCACTTGAATTAGCTGGAACAGCTTCCCGTGTTTGATAGTATTAGGTTTCCAAAGCCGACTTCCTGTCACTGTTGAATTGAAGAGTAATGCAGCTTAATGCGAAAGTGATGGAATGTAGCAGAGGTGTCAGTACATGCTATTAACCCGCTGTCTCAAATTCCTGGCTTTTAATGCAGCTGTGATGATGAGATCATGAGTGAAACAAAAGGGGCAACCAAGTCTGCTGCAGAATCTTCACTGCCGCAATAACCGACGTTCAATTAAAATTAAAATAAGTAATAAACTGACATATAATACTCATGTGCAATCTAAAAATCCATATCCATTTATTTCACATGATGTAAGCAAGTTTGATAATAAAACAGATATTTTTTAACTCTAAATTGGAGTCCATACTCCTGGTTTCTCCAGACCAAGCTCCGCCAACACTACGGCCTTCTTCCTTCTCTCGTCACGTTTCCCTGGCTCTGCTGGTTCACTCTTTCATACTCCTGATGTAAAAACATGAGCTTTCGTGGCTACAGCCTGGGAGACAAAAGGAGAAGGTGAGGAGAAGAGGTGGGAGGTCACCAGGGTGCATGGCGAAGGGAGAGGGAGCTGACAGCCGGGTGACAAGCTCCTCGTGACGGTCTGTCACTGCGGCTCTGTTTCCGGTGGAGACTGAAAGCCTCATGCACGTCACTGTGCGGATCGCTGGCTCTCAGGGGGGCAAAGAGACCAGTCATCAGATTTGAGCCACCTGAAGTGGAACATTCCTCATGTCGCAAGGTTCATCCCAACGTGCTACATTGCTGTTCCGTGTGTGAAAACGACAGCAGCTGTAACATATTTTAGACATTGCTGAATCAGTTTTAGTTTTCCATAATTGTAATTAAATGGAATTTTGATTCATCCAGCCGTCATTAATGTTGAACAGGAAAGTGAAGCACTACCTGCCAGTTGAGTCTTCTTCTCCCCAATAAATATTACACCATTCTGTGCGGTCAGTGATTCCGATTAGCCACATTCCTACAGGAAATGAATCTGTTCCATTATCCATGTTGCTGTTAAGCTCTTACATTTGCATAAGCGTTACCTCTATCCATTTTCACTGTGATGATGAGCTATAAATGTTTATTGTATTTGCTGACAACAGAAGGCATGCTCCGTTGTTTCATGACACTAATGTTAATGGTTATGAAGGGTGGGATTGGTTTTATGCTCCCTGTGTGGCCTCATGAAAAGGAGATGCCCAGTTCTCCCTCAGCCGGCTCAGCTCCCCACCGCCCACCCATCACATGGCTCCGTTCACTACCCTGTTGAAGGACGTTCAGTTTATAGCAGTAGGTTCGCTTGTTTGGTTCTTCTCTGAAAGAAGGTTCTGATGAGTATCCATTCATCTCCTAACCAAGTATCCTAGTCCAGGTTGTGGGCTCAAAACCTTTTCCTATATATGCAGTGTTTGTTTTAAAACTTTAAAAACTTTCATTAATCAAAAAGAGCTGAGTGAATGAGAAGTAAATGATGGTAATTATGCTCTTCAGTAGTACATTGTTAGAATCACCTGAAAATGTTCTGAAAGAAATTCCCTGGCCTAAAAATCCAGGATGTTTTATTTACTTTCACTGAAGCTAAACCCGTACAGAGCAGTTTCTTCAACCATTTTTATCATCAGTATATTCAGAGCATGTATCTCTGGTTCTGTGGAAAAAAAAAGATTTTCTCTAATCCTTCTCTATAATATTCTGGTCAATAAAAAGCTGTCTTATCTGTAAGCCTGCATTGCAGAGAACTACAAACGTGTACGGTATTTCACCTGTAACTTGAAGGGTGTCAGTTTCTAAGTGGTTCCCCCCCCCCATAAATCCAAATGTTGCTGAATTGACAGGAAGTGTTGGATGTGAGATGACCTTATTTCCCTGGCTAAAAGTACATTTTGAGGCATTTTATATTATTGCTGCTCGGTTAAGAGATGCTTTGCAAACACCTCTGCTTATGCAGGTTAAGTACTGCTATTCAGCCTTTATTGAAGCTGCCAAGTCTGGTATTCTATTTGCCAACTTTGCTAAGAAATAAATAATTCAGCCGCAATAGAGATCAAAGTTTTTCCCTTGACAGGCTGACATAGTGTGTGCAGCAGTGCAGTTCTCCAAAGCCTGGTCAGTTATTGTAAGAGTTTATCGGGCCTCAATCTGTGAGTGCCTAAGCTTTTTCTCCCCGCAAAGCGTCAAACCCGTGTCCATCTGGTGACTTAGAGTGTCTGATATCTGCCGAGGATCTTTTTTTCTGGCCTAAGTGGACAGATTTATTGGCTATATTTTGGCGCCCTTAATCCAGGTTAATGACAACTGCCACGTCTCCCAGAAGGGCATTACTGTGCAGACCCGTCTAACGAACAGCTGTAACTGGGGTATAATCCCTCCTCCAGATTAAAGCTACCGTTTGAGATCGCATTACAGTATGCTAACATTAGATGTAATCAGAATTCAGCCGGCTAGTGCTGCCTCACTTCAGGCCGTGTGAAATATAAAGTTGCCGAGACCTTTTTCCTGCTACTTTCCCCCATTTTCATTGCTGCTCTGTTGCGCCGGCGGCAGCGTGGTTGACCCCCCTCCATGACAGGCCCCGGGGCAAACAGAAGTGCCCAGCAGATGCGAGACCCGAGGCTGGCGAGTGAGAGGGCAGATTAAACAGAGCCACTTGGGGCAAAGCAAGGAGAGCGATCCATAATGTTTACTGTGCCTCTCATTAATGCTGCAGTCCCATTTGCTATCATTAAGCTCCTGTTTCTCTTTTGCAAAAGAGTCTGATATTACTGACTTGGCTATGTTTATTGACTCTGGTTCTTCAAATACAGGAAGATCCATAATTTAATGGCATAATATTTTCTTCTTTCCTAAAGGCGAAAAAAGAGTTATAAAAAGAGTTATAAAGCCATACAGCTCTGGAAGAAAATAAGCGACCATTCCATATTTTAAAAAAATCTGCAGTGTTTAAAATTCAGGTTTAATCTTGGTTCTGTGAGCGAGCAAAAACCAGCCAGGTAGATGGCAGAAGCAACTTTCTCATGCCAGAGCTGGCTGTCGACTTATCTGGCAGCACCTCCTAAAGGGAAGATGACCTCAAGCTACCTTCAAAAAGAATCGGAAACGTTAAGTGGTGTGAAGTGCACTGTTAGGACGCCTGAAGACCCATAAAGCCAGGAAGAAGATCTTCATCAATGAGAAGCAGGGAAGAGCCAGGAGTTTGCAAAAAACGTCTATTTTACACAGAAGCATACCCATAAATTCAGAAATGAGTGAAACTAAAAATTTTGCTGTTGTCTTTAAATTTTTTGCAGAGCTGTATGATTGCTAGGGTCCCAGCAGCCTGCAGGGGGCAGTATGGAGGAGGTTGGAATGACTCACGCTGTCTCCAGGGCACAACCTCAGGATCGGGGTCAAAGCAGCCATTTGCCCTTTGATTCACATGTGTCAGGGGAGGGATATGACTCATTTCACTGCCAGTTACATCCACATCCCAAGCAAAAAGAAAATCTGTCTTTGGTTCTCAAGTAGTGAGAGGAGCCAGAATTTTCTGGAAGATGACTATCTGTGTTCATGAGAAAGAGATATGTAGAAAATGCAACAAAGAGAAAGGATGTGTGTGAGTGTTCATTCTTCACTGCAAAGCAAACCATTAAAACATATATGTGTCTTGTTTGCTATGTATTGATGCAGTTCAGATCCATGATTAAAAGATGATTAATTTCAGCGTGTTGTCCAGCTGAAGAAAGATTTTATGCAAAGCAACAGTGGATACAGGATCTATAAAGTAAACCATTGATATCTGTAGTTACATAAAAACATTTTGGTTTAAGCACTTTGGAGTGTGACAGTAAGGGAATTTTCTCATACATGTGTCCGACCTGTTCTGTCTGACCAAATGTCTACATAACAATGCCGTTGATCTGTGCTAACAGCTCATACATATGACTTCATTATACCGTTAGGTTAGTTATGTCATCCTTACAAACAGTATAGTGTGACATAATGAGCTCATTTCCCCATATCTAGTGGACTTTTCCTCACAGAGTATGTATCTCCTCGTTTGATGGCTGTTATACCTCAGTTGGCATTTTCTGTCAGCTGGTTGCCTGAACAAGTACATCCTGGTCAGTTTTATTCTGATCTGCTAATTTTGAGAAATAGACGCTTCTAAAACCATATAGGTTGGTATAGCATGTAAAACTTGCCAGGTTCTAGGTTTACTATTATTACAGTGATAACAGTTGAAGCTCAAATAGTAAGGAAACTGACCTAGAATTTTACTCTTTGAATGGCAGTTTATTGGGATAATATTTGGGATGGTAATTCATCTGGTTTAGTATTGGCAGAACAGATAATGACTGAGTCTGTCAGTCTGTTGTTGGAGGATAATTTTATGTGAAAGAATTTATGACAAAGTCCACAAAATGTTGTGTTCCAGTTATCTGTCCTTCATCTATTTGCATTGCAGCGTTATTCCTGCTCTTGGTCATTTAAACACACTTCTACAGACCACGTGTGTGTGTGATTATCCGAAGCGTGATGTTTATATAGCACCCCAGATTTTTCAGTTCTGTCTTCTTACATTTTTAAGCACATCACTGAGCCAAGTGGGATTCGGGAATCCTCGTGGCGCCCCCTACAGACTGGGTGATGTCCTTCTGCCGTCGTTCAGCTTCCCCCAGACTGCCCGCTAAACACCCGGATGCATTTGACAGGCTGAGTGTTGCTTCGGGAGAATAGCAACATGTTTCATCCATGGATCCATAGAAAAATTAATCTGGTGTTTAAAGTGTAAAACCCGAGACACACGGAGAAGCCTACCTACCTGTTAGGTCCTAGGCTAGCACAACCCTGCCCCTAATGGCTTCCCGTCCGGTTCGTAGCTTGGGTGATGGTCAGAGGACACGAAAAAAGCTGTTTAAGCCTGTCAGACCCTGTGCGTTTCATTAATCTGGAGAACAAGCTGTATTCAAGCTATATTAAAGGCACATTGCAGCTTGGGTCTGAGTGCACAGCATAACATTTAAGGATGAGAAAGACCCCCCCCGTTGAAAAGTTTTGGTAAAAAGGGAATTTCCACTTGGTCAAGCAGACAAATAGCAGCCTGTTTCAGGTGAATATTTTATGAATGTGTTTTTGTTGACAGTTTTTTTGGGGAG
Source organism: Stomatorhinus walkeri (assembly GCA_026784285.1). Classification (NCBI taxonomy): domain Eukaryota; kingdom Metazoa; phylum Chordata; class Actinopteri; order Osteoglossiformes; family Mormyridae; genus Stomatorhinus; species Stomatorhinus walkeri. Next base: position 14,411,901 of record JAODUD010000002.1, read on the forward strand.
AGGGGTGCTGCCTTGGCTGACCTTTCCATTGTGGATGTACTTAGAAGGACGGTTTAACTTTATACGACAGAATAATCAGCATCCTCTCCTCTCTGTCTGCTTTCAGCATCGTCACATTCTGGCGGATTGTACAAAAACCGAATTGATTTTTTTTCATTCTCAAATTTGTGCAAGCCCTGCGACTGGGTGGCCCTCCGTCCAGGATTGTTCCCTGCCTCGTGCTGATTGCTTCCGGGATAGGCTCCGGACCCCCCCGTCACCCAGTAGGATAGGCGGGTTGGGAAATGGATGGATGGATTTGCAAATCTGCGCAAATTGGACTGGACACAAATGGCAGAGAGCTTTCGCCATTTTTATGTTAGTTTGGCCGGCACTGCCAGTGGAATAGCGGGTCACTGTTTAAGAAAATAACAGATAATGGTAAAACAATTGAGAGAGAAGGGGAGGTGCGGGTGCCACTGCCCGTCGGAATGGGGGAGGTGCGGGAGGGGGCACTGCCCCTCGGGGTGGGGGTACACTACCTCTCAGAATGGGGGAGATGCGAGGGGAGGGGGGCACTGTCCCTCGGAATGGGGGAGGTGCGGGGGGAGGCAAAAGGTGAGTCGGGTGATGAAGGTGGTCCTGGGAGGGACGGCCATTTACAATTGGGCGCCCTGTGGGAAAGCAACACCCCTATGGGTCACCTGACGGACAGCCCCCCCTGCAACATGCTCATCCATCACAGTAAAAATTTTCCAGAAACATCAAAATGAGTGTTTTTCCAATAAGATCCAGCATATAATGCTAATGCGCTTTAATGCATTTAAAACACCACATTGATTAACTTTATATTCTGTTTTACATTATGCTGCAACCTTTAATCAAACCCATTTTAAGGTCAATGCACATTTACTTCACCAGTGAAGGTGATCCAGCACCCATGCACCGTTACGTAATTAGGTCATCCTTAACATAGAACACCAGATGTAATACCTATCTGAGGTGGGTAATGATATTCCAATGATAATTTCCATTTTCAATCTTCAGTCTTGTAGTGGACCAGGAGCCAATCTAAGCATTACCACAGACAATATTCCTCACAGTCAGGGCAAATCTACATTTATGCAGACAAAGAAGGAATGAAACACTGAAACGCATCAATGTGCATTTGCTGTTCGTTGTTTTGAAGCTGACAGAGCTCTGTCTTTTGCAGCTGTCGGGACACCGGTGTCCTCCGGGTGCCGATGGCGCCCTGCTGCCCGCTAACAGCTTGGCCGCCTCTCCTGCCGCCTGAGTTTGTCAGAGCAGATGGCCCCTGACATCCGTGCCGTCGCCCCTCGTACGCCAGGGTGCCCTGTGCGCCAGCATCTCTGATTGACCCCTAATCATTGGCACCTCAGTAGCATGTGGCTAAAGTCAGTGCACGGCTGTGAATTGTCCTTGTGTGTGATGTATGATGCCTCTGGGGGATCCAGGGCTCCGGCTCTCGCATTTGTCCTTCATCCAGGGGTCCCTCAGCCTCCACTCCTCACCTGGGTCCCTTTGCCCCAGGACAGAGAGCCGGGCTGCTCAATGCCAGATCAATACTCATCCCGATACTGCAATGATGCGAGGGACTAGTGACGTGTCATAAACACATGGTTTGTGCTGGTTGTGTTCACCAGTGTTGGAGGAAAAGACCTCAAATGAGCACCAATGACCCATCGGCAGATCCTTCTGGAGGATGGTGATGCACTAAACATGCAAATGGCAGCCGTTAGAAAGAAAACTGATCAGCTCTAACTGAGCATGTATCTCATCCACCTGCCACGGATGACAGGGGCGTGTAGGTGGCATCGATTAATGTGAAGCCTACCGCAAACAAGCAGTTATCTGAATACAGCGAAAATGAGCCGCAAAAAAGTGGAGTTTCAGTGAAAACCAAATGTGGTTGAGGGGACAGCTTCACTTATGGCTGAGCAAGTGCATGTGAAATGTTGTGATGTGGAACATCGGAATCAGCATTTTACAGCTGTCTGCCATTTAAAAGGTACTCTGAGGAGGGTTGTTGCCCCCTTGCCATCACCATGTCCACGGACATCGCTAACCCTGCACCCCCGACCCATAACCACTGCCACGGACATCGCTAACCCTGCACCCCCGACCCATAACCACTGCCACGGACATCGCTAACCCCACGCCTCCGTCCCATAAGCACTGTCACGGATATCGCTAACCCCGCGCCCCTGTCCCATAAGCACTGTCACGGACATCGCTGACCCTGCACCCCCGACCCATAACCACTGCCACTGACATCGCTGACCCCACGCCCCTGTCCCATAAGCACTGTCACGGACATCACTAATCCCACACCTCCGTCCCATAAGCACTGTCACGGACATCGCTAACCCTGCGCCTCTGTCCCATAACCACTGCCACGGACATCGCTGACCCCACGCCCCTGTCCCATAACCACTGCCACGGACATCGCTGACCCCGCACCCCCATCCCATAACCACTGCCACGGACATCGCTGACCCCACGCCCCTGTCCCATAACCACTGCCATGGATATCGTTAACCCCGCACCCTCGTCCCATACCCACTGCCACAGACGTCGCTGACGCCGCACCCTCGTCCCATACCCACTGCCATGGATATCGTTAACCCCGCACCTTCGTCCCATACCCACTGCCACAGACGTCGCTGACGCCACACCTTCGTCCCATACCCACTGCCATGGATATCATTAACCCCGCACCCTCGTCCCATACCCACTGCCATGGATATCATTAACCCCGCACCCTCGTCCCATACCCACTGCCACAGACATCGCTGACGCCGCACCCTAGTCCCATAAGCACTGCCATGAGTTATCCTTAGTGCTACTTTAGGCTGTAGTGAGCTCTGAAACTTCAGTAATTACTTTCATTATTGCTAAAGAAGCGCCTTTGTAATCAGTTCCATTGTTCTTGGTTGTTTAATTGTTTACCTGAGTAAGGAGGTAAGTGATTAATGACTTATTAGTGTAGAGATTTTAGCAATGCGCAGTGGAGTTTGCGCTTGAAGAAGCTTGTATCTATCTCCTTAGATAACTTATTGTCTTACTAAGAGGATATAGTATGAAAATAATTTAAGGATATTTGGTATATGGCTTCTCTGCTCAGACTGAGCACCATGACCCGGATGAGCATCTGAGGATGGATGGATGGATGGATGGATGGATGGATGGATGGAGGTGGGCTGCCCCCCCAACCTTCACCAGGATAAGTGCTCTGCTCTGAAGCCGGCCAGATGGCTGGTATTTTGCTTTAGTTTTTGCCTTTCAGTGGAAAGGATGCAGTGATCACATGTGACCTCCGAAAGGATTAAACCACTGGACCTCTGGGAACAGGAGGCAAGTTTAACTAAAATTAACAGCATGGATGGTCAGAGCGACTGTCACCGTAGACTGTTATCTTTGAAGCCTGTCAGGAACAATCCTTTTGGTAATAAGAGCAGCAAACCAAAGTGAGCATAGAGGAAGCAGAATCTAGAAACACATTACAAGCACTAGGACAGCTTGGGAGTATTCAGCCGCCTGGTCAACCAGGTCGGAAGAAGCTGGCAAGCGATTATGGCTCACACAGATAGGCTGCTGGGGGATGCCGGGCACCCGAAAGGCGTTTGGCCGTTCCACCTCAGACATCTGACGGTTGAGATGCTCCACTGCTCAGAAGCATTAATGCCCAGCCTGTGCCATTGGTCAGCCTAAGTGGCAAATCCAGAGTTAGCCTCGTTCAGATTTACATGATGTTACGGAGAGAGTGTTGCTTTGAGAGCTTTGAAAGAGAATCAAGGTTTTAAAGTACAAAAATGAGTGAAACACAAATTCAGCACAATCATCAGCACAGACCCACAATAAAGTCAGGGAACAGAACAGAGGGATGTAGTGAATCTGAAGCCTGTCCCAGGGAGCACAGGCTACAAGGTAGGGGGACATCCTGGACGGGATGCCCGTCCATCACAGGACACAGGACAGGGGACACCTTGGACGGGATGCCGGTCCATCACAGGACACAGGACAGGGGACACCCATGACGGAATGCCAGTCTGTCACAGGACACAAGGCAGAAGATACCCTGGATGGGATGCCAGCCCATCTCAGTGCGCACGGGCGATTAGCGACTCCAGTAGACCTAATGTTGTTTGGCTTGCAGATGTGAAGTCGAGTGCCCAGAGAAAGCCCATGTGACCTGACAAGAACAAGAAACCCACACACAGGACCAGGGGCAGGAATCCACCCCCATAGTATCACTGTTCTGTGGGAATATAAGAGCATAGTGCTGCCTTCATATGACAAATGTTAATTTACACAGAGAGCAGAAGCATTCCTGTACCTACAACTGAGGATAGCAAGGTGAAGTCCTCAGTATGACCCACGATGCATTATGGGACATGCTAGGAAGGGCTGACACGTTTTAGCTCGCTATTCTAAAAATCCTGGCTACGACACTGACTGCAAAAGGAGCACCTTTAAGAGAAAAGTAGCATGTGGTTGAATATTAAAGTATCTTTGTCTTATTTAGGTCTTTTATTTGTTCACATTTGAATGTTGAACTATATAAAAGGCAGGACTGAGCTCTCAGCTGGTCAGGGAGGCCATGCGGGGGTCTGCAGTACCTCATCCTCCCCACAGCTCCTCCCGCCATGCGGAGGAGGGGGCCCATGCTGTCCGGGGACAGGCCCTCATGGGGTGTCTGCGGGATGATACGGCATGGGGCAAACCAAGAGGCGGATGGATCACAGTCACACTGGCGGTCTGAAGACGGGGTGCAGCAGCGATGTAGGTACCCTGGCAGATTCAGGGGGCCCAGCCCTTTGCAGGGGCCCTTCAATATGTAAATTATGTCTGAAATTTAGCGGGGGGGGGGGGATGACATTTTTGTCAGGAGGCCCAGAGTTTCTGTCTACGCCCATGTCAGGAGATATTAAGATGATTGATTCTTGTTTAATTACCAGCGCAGGGTGCATTGAAATGAAAGGTATGTGCATAGACAGGACACCAGAGACCCATTATTACTGAGTGTCACTGATCCATGTCGCAGCAAGTTGCTAGACACTAAGGAGATGACCCCAGCAGCGAGGCTAAGCAGCCTACGCCCAACGCTGTGTCTGATCTCCTCAGCACAAAGGTGTGGCCCCACAGGACTGTCGAAATGACCAGCATGCCGTGCATGGCTGCCAGCTGCAGTGATGGAATCCGCTTATGACTCCCCCCACCCCCCGCTTCCTGATGGCTGGGTCCCACCGAACCCGTCAGCACGGACACGCGTGATGAGAAGATTACACGGGTGCTGCGGCTGCAGACCCAGCATAACGAGCTTTGCGCTCTCACATCCCACAGCAGGTCAGCCGCCAAGCCAAGGAGACGTCCTCCTACAATATCCCAGTACAGGAACTGGCCTGAGGAATGCGCCTGAGGCTGCATGTCAGAGCTGGAGAAGAAATGCGACCTCACACCTCCAGGTCTTGGACCTTCCAGGCCTGTGCATATGGGTGCTTCCCATATCTTCACAAGGGCTTCCTACATCTGCCTGCTCTGTCATGGAGCATCCCGCTTAAATGGAATGAGGTGCTGAAACTGGAATTAATGCATGCGTAGATCGTGATGGATTGGAATCATTTCTTGGGTGTGCCTCGTCCTTCCTGGAATGGTACCAAGACTCTCTATGACCTGGCTCCGATTAAGTGCTTATGGGGGAGGGAAGTATGGATGGATTGGGTTATTATTCTGCTGTTTGCAATACTTTGTTCTATTTCTCTGACTTGTTGACACTGCACGGATGCAGACTTTTGAAACGAATGAGCTGAAAACACCATCAGTCTCAGTATCTGTCGCTGCCTTTCTTTGACAGCTTTATTGCTGGAAGTCTCACATATGAACAGGGAAGTTTGGTGTAAAATGAGCCATTTTATGCACAGTGTGTCAAACTCCTGTCCTGCACATTTTTGGGTTTCCCCGCATTTAAAACACCGGATTCACCTCCCTGTGCTAATTACCACACAGCTCGTGAGCTGAATCATTTGTGGTGGAACAGGAAACTAAGCTACACATAGCTCCGGCCCCCCAGGACTGGAGTTTGACACCCCTGTCCTAATGGCTTCTCTCTCCTGACACCTTCTAAGAGTAGATGGCCCCCCACGACACTACATGGTGGTTTAACGGTCGCTTTCTCTTCAGGACCGTACTAATGTCACCATGAATTTGAGTGCAATACAAAAGGCCAGTGGAGCTGCTTCACACGCTGAGGCAGCTTACAGCTTCAGTGACACACTGTGACTGTTCACGTCCTTGTAAAAACACACAGGCCTTGTCTGGCTCTGTTTCCTACATCATTGTTGTCACATTTGGCGATTGATGTGAAGATGCCCCCGTGTGACCCCAACAACTCTGCGGTCAGGGATTGCATGCCATTAATGACGAAAGCAGCCTAAGACCCCAAAGCCTAATATTTTCTGCTGCTGGAGAGAGACGCCAATGGGTTCCCCTTCAAAACATACAAACCGATTCCGCCAGCCAGCCCTAAACACTACACCAGGAGCCTGTTCTATAAACTGTACTGGTGGCTGCTGGGAATGATTCAGAAATAGGCCTGTAATTCTGCTGGAATTAGACACCGTTCCCACTCAAGCTGGAGTCAGAAATCACATTGTTACAAAAAGGAGTCTGATTGGGTTCTGGCTTTGGGTTCTGGCTTTGGGTTCGGGCTTCATTCAGACGCTGCAGTGTAGCTCCTGCTCAAATTCTACTCACCCTTGTACCGGGGCATTCATTAGGAGCTCAGCACAGTTGACTCCTTGACTGCCTTATGTCTGTGATGCTCTTTGCATTACATCTATGTTGCTATGGATGAAAATGTTGGCTGAATTAATGTCTTCAATGCAAAGCGTTTATTTCTATGAAAGGCACAGGAAACCAGGCCCAGAAATGTAAGAGATGTTTCCAGATGGAACTGAGATATATGCTGCAGTATTGAGGTTAAAGTTTAGGAAGTATTAAATGCTAGACTTCTAAATCTGTATTGAGTCTCATGTTACTTGCACAGGGTTTTTTTGAAAGACAATAAATCGAAGAGAGACATAAGCTGCTCATAGCTGCTTTTGTGAAAACAAGCACGGAACAGCTGTCGTGTTAGATGCAGCCATGTTTGTTTTTACACCCCTTCACCGTGCCGTCCCCGCAGAACAGAGAGTGAGTGGCACCGGAAATCTGGAAAGAAAGAGGGAGTAAATGGAGAGAGCGAGGTGGCGTCGGGGACGCAGAGGCGCTCATAAATCAGTGGTGGCAGGCGTGCAGCCCGTGGCTCAGCCCCGTGCTGTTCATGTACCTGGGCATCGCGTCAGCATACGGCACCATATGGGAAGCGGCCCTCACAGCCGCCAGGGGCCTCTCTGCTCCTCCCCAGGGGCCACGCTCATGCCTCTGCAGCAAATAAATCAGCATCGCCTGCAGGCTAGGAGCGACACCCGAAAGCACTCCGCCTTCTGCTTGTCTGAGGACACTGGTGCAGGCCGGCATCTCGTCCCTCAGCCTGCATGCTGGTGTGTGCCACATCGACCATCTTACTGGGCTGCAGGGTGACTGGTTGGGCCCTCTCACTAGCGGGAGAAAAGCTTACAGCCCCCTGTGCTGTTCCCCACCAGTCATCCAGGCCGCGTGTCATGCTTTATGGCATTACCATTGTGTACCTGCAAGGGGCGCTGTAGACAGGTTCCCCTCTGACTACATAGTGTCTTCACGGTTATTATAATTCATCTTTAAGCTACAGAGATATTTAAAAATAATCCAGTACTATCTTACAGTTGACAGAATCCGGTCTGTGTCCCATAAATATTTATGACTTCATTACAAACTGGATAACAGTGTGTAGTGATGTACAGTGATGTATAGTGTTTGTGTAGCCAAGTTAATTGATACTTTATTGAACTTCTGTAAAACTTTCTCATTTATTCTTATTATTGTTATTATTTTAGTGAACAATTTAGTTTTGTGCATATAAATTACGTTTATATTATTATAAGTAGTATTAGTTATCGGAGGGCATTTGTTTCATTGGCAAATTTGAAAAAGGTTCCTTTTGTTTATTATTGCGGGTGGGGCACTTTAGTGAGCAGCGCACCCACAGCGCACCTACAGCCACCCACAGCCACCTCGCTAATTCCCGGGCATTAGCTGCTTGGGAATTGAGCTGCTAAGACGTGTTTTTTTTTTTTTGCTCTCTTGGCTTTAAAATTAATTTGTAATTGTACAGCTGTGTTTTCAGTTTATTTTATAAGGATGTAATTTTTGTAACATTTAACTCATGTCTCCTATGTTTTATAGTAAAAGTTCTCGTTGGGACAGTTGGCGAATGTGTATTTTCCTTTTTTTGTTTGGCCGTTGCAGCCTAATTAGAAAAAGAGCGCGTTCACCGTGCCGTATCTTACAGGCTGGGTCCCCTTCTCTTTTTTATTGATATTAAAAATTGTCTAATCAGTTCATTATAATGTTAAACAATGTTATATTAAAAATATCTACAACTTTATTTCATCGTTTTGTTAATCTAGTCTTTTAGTCTTTATAATATATTCTGGTTTATAATTTTTTTGTTGTCTTTTAAAAATGTACGGCAGAAGCTGCTTGGGAATTGAGTTTCTCAAAGAGAGAGCACGCGTTGTTTTGGAGTGCGCTCACCGCGCTATATGTTACAGTTGCTGAGACAAACCTGATGTGACTGTCTGGAGCCTGTCCAGCTGCCCCGATCTGAGATCCCAGCATGCACCTCTTTGGCACGTAGCTACTCAGCTTTACCCAACAGTCCTTCCTTCCCGCTGCCATGTTTGAGGTCACCTTATCGCACCCAGCACCTTATTATTGAGGAACACGGCGCTGCCGCTTTCTGGATTTCATTTCCTTTTTTTCCCTCGATGTTTCTTCTCGTTTGTTTCGGCAGAGCTCGATACGGACAGCGCAGTGCTCGGCGGACGGAGGTAATCTCTGCCAGCAGACAGTCGTGCAAGCCGAGGCGGCATTTTGAAGTTCTTATAGTAAACCCTGATCCGAACAGCGAGGATTTATTTATACCTGCTGAATGGGACTGAGGCCTTTAAAATGATTTACTTTGTGCAGCAGTTTCAAAGTGAAGGACGACACGCGTATGAGACGGCGCGTTCGCTCCTGGTATCAGAATCACGTGAGAGCCGTCAGGCAGATGAAAAGGGCTGTGCAGAGATGGTGCCAAACCTGCTTAATGCCGGCTCTTCCCTGGGCACGTGAAGCCTGGGCTCGTGGCATGAGGTAGCCAATGCCACGCAGGGACCGCCAACAACATACCTAACTGCAGGGAGCCACCCCGTACACTGAGACCTGCACCCATCCACCCATCCATCCATTTTTAAACTTATCCTGGTCAGGGATGCAGGGTGCATTGAGACATTTGAACTAAAATCTCATATCTAAGCTACTTCTGGTTGGGACAGAATATTCTTTACAATAAATAGCTGCACACAGGTGTGGATCACATGATGCTTTTTGCACATTTTGCTCTGAAGCGAATCACTTCTTGGGGTTGCATGAATCCCTCTACTGTCTTCCCTTCTGCTTTCTTTCCATGTGCTTTTGTTTTCATGTCTTTCTTTGCTTGGCCACAGAGCTGTAATCCTGGCGTGTGACCGGCCTGTGTGATCGCAGTCTCTCCTTCCGCTAGAACGTCTCTCCTTTGCCCATGATGCAGAAGAGTCCAGCCTTCAAAGAGCAGTGTTTCGAATCTAGAGCTTTTCGAGCAAAATCGCGTGTTGCTCTTGTGCTTTCCGGATAAAAACGCTCCAGAAACCCTTTTTTGGTGATTGTGTGGCCCTCGATCCTTGCAAGCACCCACCAAGTGTCACGTAGATGAAGATAACTGAGCCACTTAGGTCTGAGCGTGCAGGCAGCAGCAGAGCTGAGTGGCCCTTCCCTCTCGGTGCGACCCGCACGCACGTCGCATGCCAAGCCCGCGATCTGGCGCATGAACACGTCGCCGCTGGAGCAGCATCGCCTGAAACCAAAGGGGACACCAAAGTTGGTCTATAGTTTTCTTTTTCCTTCCCATTATTACCTTAGAAACGGAAGTGACACATGCTTGTTCTCGCTAATTGTTTTTCAGATGGTGCAGCCGGTAACAGTTAAACAATACCATCTCTCTCTTTCTCTCCCCCTTTCTTTCTCTCCCTCTCGCTTTCTGTTTTCTCAGGTGGGTTCCAGTATAATTGCAGCGATGGCTGCAGCAGAGCATGAAATTGCATTAGTCACTGCATTGCTCTCCCTGACGTTTGCTACGGTGGATACCTTTAATGGAGGCTTTTAGTCAGGGTGATATTTTCGTGGTCCTTCAGAGCTACTCCCGTACTCTGCTCACTATTGATCACCCCCCAAAATGCCAAATGGGGGTGGATCCCCGTCCATATGAACAAATCCTTTTCTTAAAGATTAATTTTACGCCTCCCTGGGATTTCACAAGTCGATGTGACGCCAGACGTGCCCGAGCCTCCTTTTAGCATCTGGCCGTGATACCTGGGGGGGGGAAGATGGCAAGTAGGGCTTGCGTTTCTTTATCTTTATTTGCTTAATATTTAAGTAGCTTTAGTAATGTAAACATATAATATTTGTCATGGTGACACACAGTCTGCATTATGAGCAGCTTACAGGTAGTAATCCATAGTGGGATGTTGATGGAATTATAATATTTTCATGTTAATTTATTCTTGAATGGCTTGTAATGTTTATACTGGAATTTACAATGAAACAAATGAAAAATAAAATGGGCTACATTTTCATATAATTGTCATTTTGGTCCTAAGTCCCTGATGGCCAGTTTAATAGTGATGCTTTCTTTGTTTCCATAGTAATCTCATCAGCATTGTGGCCTGACATCACAGGAAACTCACACTGAAAAGCCATGAAAATCTGACACGCGGAAATTAATAAGAAAATGTTCTTTTCTGCGTGGCTTTGAAAAAGCAGGCGACATTTGTAGTGAAGGGTCCCTGTCACAAACTATTTTGTATTCACATAAAAATGTATTCAGCTGGATATCATTCTGTGTGAGCAATGCTCTGATCCAGGGATTCAAGCACACGAGCCTCTGACTTTTACAGACAGCAGAGTGAAATTCGATGTGAGAAAGCTGCCCTCCGAGCAGTGGGGGTGTTTACCTTGTTTAAACTGAAATGCCTTTGATAGTGAATACTATATGCAATACACTGCAGTCACTGTAATGGGGGGGGGGACTATTAACTACTGAATTAGGATGTCCATCCCTCCATCCATCTTCATCCATCCATCTAACTACTCTTCTGTCCATCCATCCATCCCATTTATTTCAAACATGGTGGTGGTGGGGGGGGCGTGGGACTCATTAACATAAACTATTATATTATACATTATCATAAATATTAACCTCAAGGGAAGAAATACTGGAAAAATTCTAAAATAAGCTATAAAAAAAAAACTAGATGTCTCTGAAATATTACCTAATGAGCTCAGGCCTTGTTCCATGTAATAGCCGTGTCCTTCATTAATGGGCCTGGTAGGCAGGATGAGGGAGCCTTCGGTCAGGCAGGACTCTCTGGGCTGTACCGGGCTTCTCTGGCCGGTACCGGGCTTCTCTGGCCGGTACCAGGGCACTGCAGAGTGGGCTGGCTCAGATCCGGTAGGGGCGATGCCAATTTCCCTCTTTAAAATAGTCACGGTTACCCTGGATGCTGTAAAAACCCAATTCCCATCCCTTAGAAGAGGTCCTGAAGTCCGGCAGACTGTTAAAGGGCAGTTAAACAGAGGATCTGAACAGGTTCCCAGATTGAAACTGGCCCAGAGCCCATTAACATACTGAAAACCATCATAATTATTCATCTGAAGCCCTGTTCCTGTCTTAGTTGTTGTTAAAGGGAAACGCACAGTGTTGGGCATTTCAGGTCCAGAAGCTACAAATCCAGACCATGGTTTTGATTCTACCAACC
>JAODUD010000002.1:14489319-14501814 GCA_026784285.1 Stomatorhinus walkeri
TGGCCTGTGAGAACGAGAATGCGGCCTGTGAGAACTGGAATGTGGCCTGTGAGAACGAGAATGCGGCCTGTGAGAACGAGAATGCGGCCTGTGAGAACGAGAATGCGGCCTGTGAGAATGAGAATGCGACCTGTGAGAATGGGACGGCCTAAGGAGTGTACGGTGCTGAAAGGTCTGCAGGAAGCAGAATTAGGGAACCAGCCCAACGAGAAAGGCTGCGGTGCTACGGGGAGGGGCAGCCAGGAAGTGATGGGGGAATCGGATCCCACCGTCACCAGCGGCCGCATCGTCACTCTGATTATGTCGCATGTGGCAGCTAAGCCAGCTCATGTCATTCTGCTTAAAGTTCCTAAATTTTTTGCTTGATATGAGATTTAGACCAATTTAGTCCCGCTGAACTGCAAATGGTCTGGTTCTGCTCTTGTTAGGCACTCCATGCTACTGCATTTCTTAGATACACTGGCAGGTATCACACACATCTGCGGGATCAGGCAGCCCCAGCTTGCTAGCATGCTAGACTTTAGGCTTAACAGGACGGACCGGCCCGCAGTAATGGGCAAAACAGGTCTTCGGGTTCCGGGGCAAGCGGTTGATGCTGTTTTTAATGTCCTCACTTCACCCGATGTCTGAGAGGCACCTCTGCCATTCGTAAGATTGTCTGCATTCCCACCGAGAGGCGTATATTAGGGATGCTTGGTTAGCTTGTGATGAAGGTAGCTGTGCTTCGTTAATGACGTAATAAGCCCGGAGAGGCTCTGCTTTATCTGTAACTAAATTCAGTGCTCATGCTTGGAGTGAGCCTTCAGTTTGAAGTGGATTTATTCACACATTTACCGCAACCTTTGTGCATGTAGATCCATAGTGGCTGCTGGGGTTGCATTTCAATGACTGGTGGAGTATTGACCGCTCTATTCGAGTGACTGTCTGCTCCAGCAAGGGGTGATGGTGACATGGGACACGTGTTCCCAGCTGAGGAGCTCAGACATGCGGGCACAGACATCTCCCCTTCAGCAGGGAGCGCCCGTGAAGTCAGTGCCCACCTCCTCCCAAAGTCGAACAGATGTTGCACATCAGTTCAGTTTTTGGCTGTGAAAAAAGGAATTTAGCGTCAGAGTTGCTTAATCTACTGTAACAGCAGTGACAGTGAGAGCGCCGGGGCTCCTGCGGTCCTGCGGACCCCATGGATATGCCTATTCTAATGCTTTGGAAGGCCCTGCCGCAATTCGACAGACATGGCAGCCTCGTGACATGCACAGATCAGCAAAGGAAGGCAGTGTTTGGTTTGCCTGTGGTAGGCAAATGTTCCTGTTCAGTTTGGGGCCTTCTGATGCACCATTGAAGGCATGTCAATGTCACAAACCTGATTGTAGTGCTACTCGAGATGCCTTTAGTTTCACGTAAGGATATTACTTGGTGTGGTTTTCTTTATGTATGATGTTTCACCTTCTGTGGAAGTGTCTACAGACTCCCTGTAGCTTCTGCTTCTGATGCTTCTGATGTTATAGATGGTCTTGGGTTCTGGGCAGTGCTCCCAGTGTGGCATCCTTCTCAGTGTCAGTGAGGCGTGAGGGGGAATCGTCCGGCTTATGAGTAACTGTGGAGTACTTAAAGGCCCCGCCCAAGAATATCCTGTCTACATTTCAGCCAATCCGGCGGGAGCAGAAGACCTTTCATTGGGCAGTGCTCCCAGTGTGGCATCCTTCTCAGTGTCAGTGGGGCGTGAGGGGGAATCGTCCGGCTTATGAGTAACTGCGGAGTACTTAAAGGCCCCGCCCAAGAATATCCTGTCTGCATTTCCGCCAATCCGGCGGGAGCAGAAGACCTTTCATTGGGCAGTGCTCCCAGTGTGGCATCCTTCTCAGTGTCAGTGAGGCGTGAGGGGGAATCGTCCGGCTTATGAGTAACTGTGGAGTACTTAAAGGCCCCGCCCAAGAATATCCTGTCTACATTTCCGCCAATCCGGCGGGAGCAGAAGACCTTTCATTGGGCTGGGTTTCCTGATAGCGTCCTCCACTGGGTCCGTGACGATTTCCCTGTGCTGCCAGTAAGATGTTTGCCAAAGGAATCTCAGCCGAGATTCATTATTAAAACCAGTATTTGTCTTGTGGATCTGAATTAATGGAAACGGCTGTGGGCCACATCTGGCACGGCTCCTGCAGGAGGCTCCCCGAGGCAGACACTCGCCCGTATGTCCTCAGATGCTCTCCTGCCGCTCGCAGGGGAGCCTCGCCTTTGCACACACCGTTTGTGTGGCTGCGGGAGGGAAGTTGCTTCCAAATGTCTCACTGATCCTCTTTCGTGGTGCTATGGAAAAGGCTTCATGAAGGGAGACTTATTTTATGACATACTTTATTTTATTTTGTTACATGTTGTTACATGTTTAGTGTATGGCTCTTATTTCCTTCTCTACCTGTATATCTCATCCCCCAGGTTTTGATTTTAAGGTTTTTGTTTTCCAGTTAATGCGTGCCTTCTTAGATAAGACACCACCTTTTTGAATGAGCTTAGCCTTTTAAATAAACATTTTCATTTTTTATTTCTTTAGAAAAGAATGATAAAATGTTTTATTATGGGACACTATCTTAAGAATGCTATATTTACAGTACAGGGCTTTCACTATAATGCAAATGTTATTTGTGACTTATCATGCAGATTTTTGATTTGTTTGATAGCCACATGGATACACTTATTGATTTTCAAGCGCTGTAGGGATTTTGCCGCTCGCAGAGTTGTTGCAGTCTGATTTGTGGCCTAATTCTGTAAAATTAGTTATGCTGTCTGATCTGCGTTCTGTAGTTACTCACTGGTCTGTAAAATTAGTTATGCTGTCGAATCTGTGGTCTGTAGTTATTCATTGGTCTGTAAAATTAGTTATGCTGTCTGATCTGTGGTCTGTAGTTACTCACTGGTCTGTAAAATGAGTTATGCTGTCGAATCTATGGTGTGTAGTTACTCATTGGTCTTTAAAATGAGTTATGCTGTCTGATCAATGGCCTGTAGTTACACAGTGGTCTGTAAAATGAATTATGGTCCCTTTTGTGGCTTTTTAGCATCTATGATCAGACAAATGCCCCTTTGTTGAAGTGATAGTTTAGTATGTTAGTCTTGGCAACACTGATTCATAGTTTGGATTTAGAGATTTCCTGCATTGCGGGGTGATTACAATGCAGCTCGGACTCCTGACTGTCCAAGTATTTTGCTCTTGACCTGTAATCTGCAAGACTACCTCATGCCTCCTAGGGATTCATGGATATTGACCTGACCGAGTTCAGGAACGGCGGTGCCAATGTGACCGGCTTCCAGCTGGTGAATGACACAGACCAGACAGTCAGCAGGGTCAGCCATCAGTGGCTGGAGTTTGACAACAAGGACGCCAAAAACATCAAGAAGAGACTTAAGGTGCAGTGAGAGCATCGTCAGCTGCATACGGCAGCTGTTAAACCAGCTTTCCCTTTCCACCACGCCCCCTGCTGGTTGTCTCCTGGCACTGCAGCAGGTGTCGTATAACCCTCTCCCCTTCCACAGTACACCGGGGCCCTCACTTATGATGGGGTTAGCGTGATGTCCACAGCCTTCCAGAACCTCCGCAGGCAACGCATCGACATCTCACGGAGGGGGAATGCCGGGGACTGTTTGGCCAACCCACCCGCGCCGTGGGGTCAGGGAATCGACATCCAGCGAGCTCTGCAGCAGGTGGTGAAGGCTGGGCGCTAACTGGGGTGGGGGGAGCGTAGACAGGATGATCAACACTGGATCTGGAAGGAAAGTTCTGTTAGCTTTTAGAGTGAAAGGGGTACCAGGAAATGCATATGGATGGTAGGGGGCCTGGACTACAGCCGTTTAGATGACATAGTACAGACTGTAGTATAGTAAATATTAGTAACATTTTAGAAAATGACAGCTCAACGGGATGAAAGAATAATAATGTATTACGTTTTGGCTTTTTATCTTTTTGTCTGTGGTAAGAAATGGCTACATTGTCTTAAGTTTCATGTCTGCATTTTATTGTATGCAAGACTTATCTTCTGTACTGTGTTGAAATGCATAGAAATGAAGGATTTTGACTTTAACATCAAAGTCGTTATAGTATTGTTAATATTTGTAAAAATCTTGTGGTATTATTCTATTGGAATATTCATTGTCTCTAACCAAGAACAAACCAAAGTAAAGCTGCAAAAATATATTCTTATTTATTATCTTTATTTTCTGAGTTTATGAGCACGAATATCTGACATTATTGTTTTATTTAGTTTAAGAGAGTTAGATGAAATACTTGAATGGATGGATGGATGGGTGGATAGATGGATGGATTGAATCCAATTCAGAGGTGGACAAGGGTGTTCTGTTACAGGTCCGGATAGATGGTTTGACCGGACACATTCAGTTTAACGAGAAAGGACGTCGGACAAACTACACCGTCAGTGTGATGGAACTCAAGCCGACGGGACCCAAAAAAGTAAGTCCTGCACTGGTGTATCTTACCGGGAAACACCTGAATTTAACTGGCTGCCAAGATCACATGTCCTTTCTGTTGGACATTACAGGTGGGCTACTGGAATGAAGACGAGAAGTTTGTGAGCACAGCGACATACATGCTTGGCGGGAATGAATCCTATGGCCTGCAGAACAGGACCTACATAGTCACTACCATCCTCGTACGTCTCCTGCTCCTTTTGTAGCTCTACTCTACCATACTAGAGTAGGATGGTTATATATTGTTCATCTCTCTTGGAATTTTGGGTAGTTCTCGCATACTCCCCCCCCTACTGGCAATGACACACTAGTGGTTCACCTACATGGAAATTTTGGCCCATGTCAATATATTTTTTGTCTAATTACCAACACCGATATCAATAACCAACTACCCTCTGAGGCATTTGTGCTGCCGGCGAAACTTAGCGCGTTTCCTTGTGCTAATTAGCGAAATGATACTGTGTCATTTTTTATTCTCTGTGGAAAATGAAAGATCAGTCTGCAGGCCAGATTTAATAATGAATTATAAACATGTTGTGAGCTGGATCTTGCCTTTGGGCTGGTGCTGCGAGACGGTTAATAAGTGGCCAATAAGCCAATGTGCTTCGTCCTACACCACAGAAAAGAAAAGATCAAAGGCAACCGTCCATTATTTCAGCGTTATGGCTTCAGCTCAGGTGAATGTTGATTAAACATCATCCAGCACTATCAACCAAGATTGTCAGACTGATCTTGATTTCTAATGAATATTTACCTGTACAGATATATTAATCAATATATTGTGCATCTTTTAGACACAGAGGATAAGGTTTGGCATGAGAGAGCAGGGTCAGTGATCCCTGGAGAAGAGGAGGTTAAGGGCCTTACTCATGGGTCCAGCAATGACAGAAGGGTCATATTCGGATAGACAAATGAATGTAAGACCTGGTCATGCCAACCTACGCTAACAGCATCATGCCTGGGAGCGAGTGGCCTTTTTCTTTAGAGCAGTGGTTTTCGGTTCCGTTCCTGCAGGAAGCCCTGCCAGAATGTTTTCGTCTCATCTGGAGGAAAAAGGCCCCAGCTGA
The DNA here is from genome assembly GCA_026784285.1 of Stomatorhinus walkeri. Taxonomy (NCBI): domain Eukaryota; kingdom Metazoa; phylum Chordata; class Actinopteri; order Osteoglossiformes; family Mormyridae; genus Stomatorhinus; species Stomatorhinus walkeri. The sequence goes on from JAODUD010000002.1 coordinate 14,494,860, forward strand.
CTTCTGTTTGAGCTGGGGGCCCATTGTCCTCGGTGAAAAGCAGAGCGCTTCACAAACATAAACATAAGGGAAGAGCAGTGGGCGGAGTCCAGGCCTGTCAATGGGAATGTCTCTGTTTGCAAGCCCCGCCCCCACGCCCAGGTCCGGGGGAGGTTACCTCCTTGAGAATGCTCCCACCAGGTTCATGTTTCTTGAATTTCATTCTCCATACATCATCCCCTCTCTCCCAACTGGTACGCAACCAGTAATCCAGCCGTTGGATGGAAGGTCACGCCATTTTTGACACAGCGCGCCTCTCATCGGGCTTTATTCGTGACAGATATCAGGTCCAGCCCACAGTACCTGGAAATGTCTTTAAGACCAGCGCCAGGGGAATGAGCTTTGCTGAATGCTGTGTCGGCTGCATCCTCAGGGCTCAGGTGGCACTGATTTGGGATGAGAGGGGATGATGCTGAAAGGTCCATCTCACCCAGAGCTAAGTGTCTCGGGGTGATGATCCTGAAAACAAAAGCAATCCTTGTGAAAGTGGAGCTCCATGAAAGCTTAGTGCCACGTCTCGAGGGACTTCCAGGCAGAGGTGCAGAGGCCAACACCTCCCACTTCCTTTAATGTCAGGTGATCTCATGGACCAATCACACTGTCCTTCAGAATCAGATTTGCAGTTTTTTTTTTGGTCTTTCTCATGTAGAAATCGGTTGGGCATAATGTACTACCTGGTCCGTCTTTGTGTGCTACATTTTACAGGTAATTGCAGCAGGCAGGAATGCCTTTCATTATTAAACTTGTTTTTTCAACTTACCTGCCCGCTGGTGATCCAACCAATCACAGCAATGCCATTGAAATGTTCAGTCTCAGCAAGATAGAACCATCGAGGTGACCTTTGGGTCTGCAAACAGACCTTCAAGTGAACCCCAGCAGAAAGGCTGAAGCAGTGTTTCTTCTTTGAATGATCTGTCTTCTGCCGTTAATTTGCGTTAAGAATGATTTTGTGAGCTTTTGCTATCGCTATACTGAAGCCATCATTAAGCAATACATTGTTTGCTAAAAAATATTGGCAATTTAATTTCAATAGCAACTTCATTTGGTTATGGAGTACGTTGCACCAATCAATTGTTAGATGAAAAATAAAAGCTGTGATTATGATTCATACCTTTTTTGATATTTAGGAGTCTCCGTATGTGATGCTGAAGAAGAACCACGAGCAGTTGGTTGGAAACGACAAATATGAGGGCTACTGCGTGGAGTTGGCTGCAGAGATCGCCAAGCATGTCGGCTACAGCTACAAGTTGGAGATTGTGGCCGATGGGAAGTACGGTGCTAGAGATCCTGACTCCAAGATGTGGAACGGCATGGTGGGAGAGCTGGTCTATGGCGTAAGTGCTTCTTGATGTGTCTCCAATGGATTCATAGATCACAGCCATGATGGCAGCAGCTGGGATTGAGTATTGAGCAAATGAGTACATCTGCTGATGATACAGCCATCGATATCTCATGATGGACACCTTCTGCATGATTTCGATTGATGCATGCGGCTTCTTGAGAAAACTGAGGGTGGGGAGGACGCGATGTGTGGATGGAATATTTTAGCTTCTTTTTTAAACAGCCTAGAGATTATTGTGCAGAAAACACTCCCACCTGCGACAAAAGAAAGGAAATCAACAGGAGAAAGCAGTGTATAGTTTGCAATGCATATAGACCTGTGCCATCGTCTAGTGGGCAATCAGAGAGGTTCAGCAGGCTGACGCCTCCAAGCGCGAGGGCAGTTCAGCGGCCTGTGGTCAGCAGGCCCAGTTGAACGCATCGCATTTCTCCATTAGCTAAACAATCTCACTCAATGCCATTTGAGTGCATGTTCAATAGTACAGACAAAGCAATAAGAACCCGCACAGTTTATTAGCTTCTCTGCTGGGTATGTCACAGATACAAACAATATTTATTACACACCCTTGGCATTAAGGTGCTAACCAAATATATGTTGTTATGAAGGTATTTGCTAGCGCAATGCCGTTGGCAGTAAGTGATGACTTATCTTGGTTTGTTTAATAGATGTTATTAAACATTTACTAATGAGGGACTTTTTAAAAAAAATCTTGTGGCATTAGCATAAAAAATACATCCTTAAAGCAGTGACCTTACAAAGAGCTCATTAGTAACACTCTTCCTTTATTCCGAAAAAGACATGCCAGTCTGTCCGAACTAAGTTAACAGATCTTTACTAATGGAATTGAGGCGCACATCAAAAACATTTTTCTGAGGTATCTCCTGTAGTGTGTTTGCTCAGGATGTTCCCCTTTTGGGTCATAATTGAAATTCATATATTCACAAAGATAGCTTAGGCGTGTGCACATCTGTCATGAATACAATGAGCCGTCTGACTCAGTTTGATTTGGGTTCTGATGGCTTTTTCATACGTTTCTTGGGTGACATTATAAAATTAATCAAGTGAATAATTATTTCATGTAGTGCTGGTGAGTTTATAAAGGTTTCTATTATTTTTAATTAAAATTTTTATTTATTTATTTGTTTACTTTCCCATGGTTAGCTTCTACGCGTTGCTCACATATGGGACATTAGTATGTCTGTGTTAAATGAAATCTAGCGAATGGACAAATTAACATGAATGTTCCTGTTAAAGTCAGTTTTGGTTCAGTTGGTAATATGATTTATTTTATTCATTTCAACTTAAGTTTCAAAATCCCACAAGTATGTAATGGAGTTTAGCATCGTTTAAATCCTCTGCTGTAGGTTTCTGACACATACCGTACTCTTTGACGCTTTGCGATTCTGTGTCATTGTCGATGCAAAACCACAAACCGAGAGCCAAAGAGAATCTAATTAGGGTCTGAAACCATACTGTTGACAAATAACTTGTTGTTATAAATATCTGGAGGTTTGGTGATGGTTTCACTTGTTCCTAGGTAACAGGAGGTAGGATGTCGGAAGGTACCAGTGCAGCAAATGGGAGCTGTTGGCTAAAAGTCTGTATGTATAAATATAGGCGACCATAGGTGTCATCCCTCCGGAATGTTGTGTAATTTATGATAGAGAGTACCGACACGTGTATATCACAGATAGATGCAAAAAGCAGAGAACATAAGAATGTTTCACTTTCCACTATTTGTTCAGCATCATAATCTCTGTCCATTGCTGTCAGTTGACTTATTTTACGTTGCATCTGTCTGATACAGAAAGCCGACGTGGCGGTGGCCCCCCTGACCATCACGCTGGTGAGGGAGGAGGTCATCGACTTCTCCAAACCCTTCATGAGTCTGGGAATCTCCATCATGATCAAGAAGCCAACCAAGTCCAAGCCGGGCGTCTTCTCCTTCCTGGACCCGCTGGCCTACGAGATCTGGATGTGCATCGTCTTCGCCTACATCGGCGTCAGCGTGGTGCTCTTCCTGGTCAGCCGCTTCAGCCCCTACGAGTGGCACGCCGAGGACTTTGAGGAAGGACAGGACCAGCAGCAGAACCAGCAGAACCAGGCTTCTTCTTCCGGCCAGCAGGGCCAGAACCAGTCACCACAGAATCAACAACAGCAGCAGGAGCAGACTAATGAATTCGGGATTTTCAACAGTCTCTGGTTCTCCCTTGGTGCCTTTATGCAGCAGGGGTGTGACATCTCGCCTAGGTGGGTTAGTTATACAATCGGCATAGATATAACCAGTGAATACGGCTTGTGTGCTATATGATCTTTATGGTTCCCATGGATACCACGGTGGAATTTTTCCCGGTTTGAGAGGAGAGTAGGCCTATAATATGTTTTTCAAAATTCTCTGTTGAAATTGCAGCAAATGAGCCTTTGTGTTAAAAAGTGTTTGATGTTAAGCTTCAGAGTGTTCAACGTCCTGCAAAAGCAGAACGTGTAGGGGTGGCCCACACACCATAATGAGGTGTATTTGGTTCGGTCAGAGACAGAGGCTGGTCCTCGCTGTCAGGACCTCCCGGGAAGCAGCGCTCGTGCCAGGTGATGCGTGGTGATGGCAAGCGTGACGTTAAAGGGCTGCTGGCAGCTTCCTGTCGCCGGGCAGGCGGAGCTGGGCCTCAGCCCAGGGCCCGCGCATGCCCAGCGCCGCCGCAGCAGAGCGTGCCAGCATGCCGACATGCAGTGACCCATTTAACAAGCTCTGAGTCACTCTGCCCGTGTTCCGCCACTTGCAGTAGTTTACCGGGCCTTTTACCGGCTTTGGCAAGTCGTCCGTTATGCTCATCTGCGGTACGTGGATGGCCTCGCTTTTACATAAATATTTACACCATCTCCAGAGAGATATCGTCCACCAGGCGCGCACTGATTATCGGGCTCCACCATTTTCCCACTGCGCCGGCCGTTCTTCCCCAAACTCGGCATTATGTACCGTGTTTCCAGGTCGATCACAGGAGATGATTAATGGATGATGCTGTATTTCATTGGTGGCTGATCGCAGTTGGGTGGCTGGCGAAATGTACCCAGGGGAGGGGAGGGTCAGAAGCTAATTCCCGGGCTGCCAGTCCGTCCCTGACATGTACCTGCTGTGGTGCAGTGGCTACACACCACTTACACATAACTGTACAGTTCAGCTACCAATTCATGTGGTTCCCATGTCCCGCCAGAGACGTGAAGGATACCTCGCTAATCCCCCCACTGATTCACATCCTAATTAGGGACCTTCATTTGTGAGACTGCAGCGTGGTCTGACCTCATTTCTCTCAGGAACTATACCATCTTACAAAGGCAAAGCACCATAACATAATTTATCAAAACTGAGTTATCACCGAAATTGGGTCTCTTAGGCTCTGTTTTATCCCATGACAAAATAGTTCAACTACGCTTGGTTTGGAAGAAAGCGCCATTGTTTACCTACCTACTACACATGAGAGTGGACACTTGAAAAATTTGAAGCCCTTTTTCTCAACTTCAGCGTCAGCATAGTTCTTGTGTTCTGCCTTTGGGGGGCAGTATTGGGGCAGGGCTAGGAGGGGGTACAGCTGACTGCATGTGCGTTTGCCGTGCACACAGGGCTGTGGCACGTCGATGTGAGACGACGGAAAGCGAGCTTCCTCCCTGCAGGACCTCTGGCTGCCCGCACACCTCCACTTTGGATTGACACCTGTCGCTCTTTGTCAGAATTGCTTACTGGCTAATTGAATCAGGCCAACCTCACATGATCCCCGGCAGCATCCTCAGTGTTCAGCTGATCTTATTAGCGGCCTGCCATTTATAGGGGCTGCCATTTCGGCATGATGTCAGCTCTTTGTATTTTTTTTTTTTTTCGCTAAGGGGAGTCGCAAAACTCCATAAAGAATTGATTTTGGTTGATGGTCATGTGATAAATGTACAGTTCATGTGATAAATGTCAGCAGCCTAACTTTTGGGGACATATTTTCCTGTGTAGTTTCTGGTTGAATTATATGAAAATGAGTCTGGTCCTGTTGTACATTGATAGAATTCCTTACTGAGATTGACATGACAGACCGGCTATAATTCTTGGTATCTGTACTATGCATGCAGGCAGACCTTGTCTTAGTAGCACATCTGACAGACAGCTAAGCATTTGCAGTCTTTGCTGACAGAGTAAAGAAATATATTAAACAAAGCAACAAAAGCAATACTGTGTATGCATACAGGAAGATATCGTGGCCCCCAGAGCGATTAAGCAGTGATTTCTCACAGTATGGAATGGATGGATGGATGGATGATTGCCTTTGATCAGTCTCTGGGGTTTCAGTTGACTTTCTTGTATTACTGGACATCACAGTTCCTGCTGGCACAAACAGAAGCTTCCGTGTCCTTTTGGCTTTCGGTTTATCTGAAGGCTTTACTCCCTTCACAAATACCCATAAGGCTGTGGGGCAGTGAAATGCGGGGCACTGGCTGGATGACTGCGGGCAGCCACTCTGTCTCTCTGCTGATATCTCTTTGTTCCACATCCCGTCTTCTTTCTTTCTCCTTAACTGTGTTGATGGCCACACAGCAGCTGCACTTCAGCTTGCTCTCCACACCGTCCTCTTCACAGCTCAGTACTCTTAATAGGCCAGAGGGTCCCGTGCACAGGAACCCCCCACAGTCAGCAGCCATTGCAGGTTTGTGTTGCACAAATACAGCACATTTCCGTAGCTAGCCAGGTTAGACAGGTCTGGGAGGCATGAGGCATGTTCTTGTCAGATTCTTCCAGAGCAAATGATGCTTGGAGCAGCGTGGATCCCTGTCGTCATGCTGTCAGCTCTGCCAGTCCGGTGTGCAACACCCCGCATGCCTGCTCCATAGCAGTCGGGCAGACCATTTTCCCTCTCCGTTCTCCCGTATGTCGATTCTGTTTTTGCCCATCTCCTGTCACTCCTTCCTCCTGTCTGGAGAGCCTCGTGGGTAGAAATGTGGGCTCTCGACCAGGAAGTATCTGGTATCATTCCCAGGAGGGGCATTTTTAGCAAGACACCTGCTCCAGGAAAAAATCCTCTACTATGTAAATGGGGAAAGTATGCAAACATAAAATATGTTAGTGCCAAGTGAGGAAGACAAAAATAATATAAGAATATATTATGTATCCCTGCTCTGCTACTTTTTTGTCACAAAATTTTTGAGGCTTAAGAGTCAAATCAATATATATGAAATAATCCCATGAAATCTAATGGTGATACGTAGCTTTAAAAAGTTTTACCATGTTGATATTTGAAGAACTTTTTCCCTCCATTTCTAATCTGAGTCGAGTTGTTTATGTCATGTGACTGTCAGCTACGCTAATCATGCTCGCTAACTAGGAACTTAAAGAGGCTGCTGTGATTGGTGGAGTTTTCCTTGGGGATACTGCTTTGGCAGTCATGCACAGTTCCTGGACTTCAGACCCAAAGAGTAAAAGAGAGCCAAGAGCTGAGAGGAATGCAGAAGGGACCAAAGTTACCTTCAACAGGGAAAATAGTCTGTCAAACCTCAGTTGCTCTTTGAAGTAGAGAGAGCTGTATAAGTGTGTGTGTGTGTGTG
>JAODUD010000002.1:14588895-14600036 GCA_026784285.1 Stomatorhinus walkeri
TCCACTCGAGCATGGTGAGGACGCTACTCCACAGGGCCTAGAACTTTCTAAGGGGTTTGTCACGGGGATCGCTCGGTACATCGAACAGGCCACGGTCCACTCGAGCATGATGAGGACGCTACTCCACAGGGCCTAGAACGTTTTAAGGGGTTTGTCACGGGGATCGCTCGGTACATCGAACAGGCCACGGTCCACTCGAGCATGGTGAGGATGCTACTCCACAGGGCCTAGAACGTTCTAAGGGGTTTCTTTCTGTGCCATTGTTTGCATCCTCAAGTAAGCCTGTTATTAAATGTGAGAAATTTTATGTTAAAAATATTAAAAGCTCGAACATACAGAATCGAGCAGTGGAGCTACTAAACCAAGTCCTCTCTCTCACACCCAAAACTATTTTAAAAATAAATAATTCACTTAAGGAAATGTCATACTAAGTATCAGGAACTATGTTTGTTCACAGGTCTGAATGGACAATGAAATTCATGGACATTTTGAAACTTAAATAAATTATGGGATACAGTACATTTAAAAAAACGTTTAATTGGTGCTTTTTTGAAATGGTCTCTTCACCAGCATGCATGGAATAAGTGATATGGAAGCTATATTGGTCATATTGCGGGTTTTGGCCCGTGGCGTAATTGGGGGCTCTCTATGCCAGGTTTCGTCCGATTGGTCCAAACAGCATCCTAATGTTTACTCATCCATAGTGTGACTGGACAGAGAGTGGGCCTAAGGAAATATAGACCCTCCAAGGCATTCTCCAACAGAGAGGGTGGAGTGTGGGATTATTTCTTTGTTGGCCTAGGGAGAATACGCTACCTAAAAGCTTAGACCAACCCCCCCCCCCCCCACGGGCTTGGTGACTCTCTGATCCTCTCTGCCTGTTTCATAGAACGAGATGCTCGAGGAAGGCCATGAGTATGCTGTCATGCTTTATACCTGGAGAAGCTGCTCCAGAGCCATTCCACAGGTAAGTATACGCACACAGAGAGACGCGTACGCGCACACAGAGAGACATGTACATGCACACAGAGACACGCGTATGCGCACACAGAGAGACACACGTATGCGCACACAGAGAGACACACGTACGCTCACACAGAGAGACGCGTACGCGCACACAGAGAGACGCGTACGCGCACACAGAGACACACGTACGCGCACACAGAGAGACACACGTACGCTCACACATATGCACACATATACGCACACACATGCACACATATACGCACACAGAGAGAGACACATATACGCACACACATATACACACACAGAGACACATGTAGGCACACATACATACCCACGCACACACACACACACACGCGCACATACATATATCCTCAGTATTGGGACACTCCAATCATCCAGGGACCCCCTGAGAAGATCGAGAGTGTGGAAGCCTGTGTACAGTTACTGTAGGATGCAGTAAATTAAGGCTCTTCTAACACGAAAGTCATGTGCTGTGCACTTCTAAGCCTTCTAAGGTACACCACTTAACAGCACCCCACTGTGTCTTGCAGGTGAAGTGCAACGAGCAACCCAACCGAGTAGAGATATATGAGAAGACCGTGGAGGTTCTAGAGCCTGAGGTCACTAAACTCATGAAGTTCATGTACTTCCAGGTGAGAAGCAGCTCCATCAGCAACAATCCCAAAAGGCAATGAGTTTCTGTATGGCTTGGAAACTGAACCCTTAGTCCCTCGCGGGCTCTCTCTCAGGTTGGGCAGGTGCTTGTCTCAGGAACGCGTGACTTTGGGCCCTTATGCCGTGGGGACGGTGGGGTGGCCCCGGTTGCCTGGTTCCCCCTGCCTTCACCTTGGGCCCAGGGCTGGGGGCATTGTCTCGCCCCCCGGTGACATCAACTACCAGCGCATCTCATGACAAATCAGTTCATACGTACACTTGCAGATATAAGAATGGGCGCATACGAGGCTGAGCGATCAGTATCATCATTATTACACTTATTATTAAAAAAAGGGAACTGAAGCTTGTTGTCTCCACAGTCTCTATCCCTTTACGTTGGGCTGTATGAATATTATTCATGTCCAAATTGCTGATCTATCAAAATGAATCCGTGAGGGGTGGGAGTTAAAACGGGATTGTGACCCCCAGCGGAAGGCCATCGAGCGGTTCTGCAGCGAGGTCAAGCGGCTGTGCCATGCAGAGCGCAGGAAGGACTTTGTGTCCGAGGCGTACCTGCTCACACTTGGAAAGTTCATCAACATGTTCGCTGTGCTGGATGAGCTGAAGAACATGAAGTGCAGCGTAAAGAATGACCATTCGGCCTACAAGAGGTGGGCAGTACGAGCGGCGTCAAGGATAAAAATATTCTCGGAGAGAAGTGAACAGGAGTGAGAGCCATTGTGTTTTGTTTCTGAGGTCTTCATCGTTCCATCATCCCCTCTGCCTATTCACAGGGCCGCCCAGTTCCTGAGAAAGATGGCGGATCCGCAGTCTATTCAGGAGTCCCAGAATCTCTCCATGTTCCTGGCCAACCACAACAGGATAACTCAGGCATGCTAACCTATATGCTAAACCAACACACAAATGCTTTTATTAGTATTGTAAAAAAAATAACTCAATGTGTCTTTTGCTTGTCAGTTTTACTTTTAAGTTGATGAGGCATAAGAAATGTTCACATTTACAAAATGTAAAAGCAGTCAAGTTGAGTCAGTCTCTGTCTGTCTGTACCGTCTGTGTGTGAGACATGCCCGTTCATGCGATGGGATTATGCGTCCTTGCAGTGTCTCCACCAGCAGCTCGAGGTAATACAAGGCTACGAGGAACTCCTGGCTGACATCATCAACATCAGTGTAGACTACTATGAGAATAAGATGTACCTCACACCCAGTGAGAAGCACATGCTGCTGAAGGTTACCACCCGTCCCCTCCTTCCCAAGCCTACTCTCAGGTGCTTATGGTCCTCTTGGGGGTTATGACTGACTTTTCCCTATCTCAGGTCATGGGCTTCGGCCTCTACCTGATGGATGGGAACGTCAGCAACATCTACAAGCTGGATGCCAAGAAAAGGATAAACCTCAGCAAGATTGACAAGTTCTTCAAGGTCAGGCCTTTTGTTTGAGGGCCAGAATCTCATAGTGAAAGAAAACTGCTCAGACTTTCATGTAGAACAGACAAGATCAAAGTTCTATGTTTACATTGCAGTGTTATACTTCCGGGCTTTGATTATGGGTCCCCTGGTGAGTTTGGTCTGACTTTTCTGGCTCTTCAGCAGCTTCAAGTTGTCCCCCTTTTCGGGGACATGCAGATTGAGCTGTCCCGGTACATCGAGACCAGTGCCCACTACGAGGAGAACAAGTCCAGGTCAGTGTCCAGGAAATTGGGAAAAGCCTGGAAAGATAATAATAGAGACTTTGTTGACCCCTGTGTGGAAATTCTCTTTACGCCCCCCCCCCCCCCCAACTTGCTCTCTGTATGTTAGAGCAAGCTGACCATGAAGGGCAACCACCTGTTGCAGCACCCAGGGATCTGGGTGTTAAAGGCCTTCCTTAAGGAGTTGCAGACGTGTTGAGGCCAGGCTCAAACCGGCAACCTTCTGACCACAGGCACAGAGGCTTAGCCCACTGAGCCACATGCTGCCCCTAATAACAGAAGAATGTCGGTTTTCCATAAAAAAGAGAGAAGCCTCTCAAATGCAGACCTCCCCATCTTTCTCAGGTGGACGTGCACTCAGAGCAGCATCAGTCCCCAGTATAACCTGTGTGAGCAGATGGTCCACATCAGAGAGGACCACATCCGCTTCATCTCAGAGCTAGCCCGCTACAGCAACAGTGAGGTGGTGACTGGTTCAGGCCTTGACAGCCAGAAGTCAGATGAGGAGTACAGGGAGCTCTTTGACCTGGCACTCAGGGGCCTACAGCTGCTGTCCAAGTGGAGCACCCACGTCATGGAGGTGGTAGGTATACAAGTTCCCGGGCTACCTACCATGCAAGTCCTACTTGCTTTCTGCGAAGACCCATGCATGGTCTGAGAAAGGTATCTGCTTTGTCCTAATAGCAGTTGGTGTCCCTCATACCCTGAAAATTGTGCTCTTTAGCCAACGGTGACAGGTTAATACTAATAGTGTATGATGACCTTTGTGGTCAACTTGATGGCTTTCCCTGAAAAACACAATGCCTACACAGTAAAATACCCTTCATATATGTGCAGTGGCACCTGAATCTGTACTCGAGATCATATCGGGTGAAGACTTGACATTGGGTGAAAACTTGACGTCATGAAAGTCAATAAGGATTTCCATATGTTTGGAAGGTCATGACATGACAATTCATGCTCATGTTGTGTCTTTGGAGGAGCCTGGATTTATGGATTATGGATGCTGAAGTTTAATGTATACTAAAATGAGTTTCTCTGTTTTACCCTGCAGTACTCCTGGAAACTGGTACATCCCACTGACAAGTTTTGCAACAAGGACTGCCCTGGGACGGCGGAGGAGTATGAGAGAGCCACGCGCTATAACTACACCAGCGAGGAGAAGTTTGCCCTGGTAGAAGTCATGGCCATGATCAAGGGCCTGCAGGTCTTGATGGGCCGAATGGAGAGCGTGTTCAACCAGGCTATCCGGATTAGCATCTATGCTGCACTGCAAGACTTTGCTCAGGTGATCCTGAGGGAGCCGTTGCGGCAGGCGGTGCGGAAGAAGAAGAACGTCCTGATCAGGTAGGTGGAGGAGGATGATAGGGCACTGTCCTCCATCTGTTAGGGGTCTGATGAAGGACCATTACATCCACTAACAATGTAGGTCGGGTGTGTGGAGGAGGATGATGGAGCCCTATCCTTTACCTGTTGGGGGTCTGATGAAGGACCATTACATGCACTAACAATGTAGGTCGGGTGTGTGGAGGAGGATGATGGAGCCCTATCCTTTACCTGTTAGGGGTCTGATGAAGGACCATTATATCCACTAACAATGTTGATGTTCCTTTTGTAAATGTAGGAAATTCGGTATGTGCTGTTCCTTAGTTTTTCAGTGTTAGCATTATACACATACATTCTCATACCTCTGTCCTAGTGTCCTCCAAGCAATTCGGAAGACCATATGTGACTGGGAGGGGGCAAGGGAGCCGCCCAACGACCCCTGTCTACGAGGGGAGAAGGACCCCAAGGGGGGCTTTGACATCAAAGTGCCCCGGCGAGCTGTGGGACCCTCCAGCACCCAGGTCAGGGGATGGGGCCTGGGTCATTTCTGGGAAAGTGACATGGTTTTCTGGTGCCCATGTGTGACATGTGCCTCTCTCACCTGTGTGCCACATAGCTGTACATGGTGCGTACTATGCTGGAGTCCCTGATCGCAGACAAGAGTGGCTCCAAGAAAACACTCCGCAGCAGCCTGGATGGCCCCATAGTCATGGCCATCGAGGACTTCCACAAGCAGTCTTTCTTCTTCACTCACCTGCTCAACTTCAGTGGTATGGCAGGAGGATGACATGGGGACTTCACTACGATAAGTGACCTCAGACGGTAGTGACCCCCTCTGTGTCTGTCCCGGCAGAAACCCTACAGCAGTGCTGTGACCTCTCCCAGCTCTGGTTCCGAGAGTTCTTCCTGGAACTGACCATGGGCCGTAGGATCCAGTTCCCCATCGAGATGTCCATGCCCTGGATTCTCACAGACCACATCCTGGAGACCAAAGAGCCTTCCATGATGGAGTAAGAACCTTAGTCTTTGCAAGTAGTAATGTAGACCTATTATGTCTTGTGTGGCAGCGTGTTGCTCAGTGGGTGAGGATGCTGTGTCCGTGGTCTGTGATGTCATCATTGAGCCCTTGAACAAGGCCTTGAACGATCTCATTACTTTAGATAAAAGTATTTGCTAAATAAATAAAGGTAAAACTGAGCTGTGATTATACATGGAGCTGGTCATGTTCTCCAGGTATGTACTGTACCCTCTGGATCTGTACAATGACAGCGGTTACTACGCTCTGACAAAGTTCAAGAAACAGTTTCTGTATGATGAAATTGAAGCTGAGGTAAGTGCTGATACTTAGATTGAACTTAGTTGTTCTCCTCAATGACACATAATGTATGAGTTTTAGGTCATTGGTGATGTGCTGGTGCTTAACCCTAATATGAAATACTACTAATCATCTCCACCATTGTGTCGTTATTGGGATTTGCTAGACTATATTGGCCAAATTATCTCTCCTTCGTTACAGGTGAATCTGTGTTTTGACCAATTTGTGTACAAGCTAGCAGATCAAATCTTTGCCTACTACAAAGCAATGGCCGGAAGGTAAGGTGCCGGCCCGAGTGACTCATGACGACTATCAAAGGAAACCACCTGGACGGCTCTGGTGTCAGCGGTGTCTGCTTCTCCCCCTCAGTGTTCTACTGGATAAACGTTTCCGAGCAGAGTGCAAGAACTACGGCGTGATTATTCCGTACCCACCCTCCAACCGCTACGAGACGCTGCTTAAGCAGAGGCATGTGCAGGTGAGCACTTTCACATTGCTGCTGGAGAGATACCAGTGATCACCTCACATCCTATTGCAGATACAGCCTACTTCGGTTTCCTCCCCATTTCCATATCGTGGTTCTGATCCGGGACGCTGTGTTTCTCCTCCAGCTTCTGGGCCGCTCCATTGACCTGAACCGCCTCATTACTCAGAGGATCTCGGCTGCTATGTACAAGTCACTGGAGCAGGCCATCAGCCGCTTTGAAAGCGAGGACCTCACTTCTATAGTGGTGAGGGAACCGTGGTCATGTGACCACCCAAATGTAATGACGTGTGCCCAGTGTTGGGGATATCGGGTCCAGAAGCTACAAATCCAGACCAAGATTTTGTTTCTACCAACCAGTTGAGCATATTGAGTCACAGTCACAGGGTACAAAACTGGTTGGTAGAAACAAAATCTTGGTCTGGATTTGTAGCATCTGGACCTGAAATGTCCTACTCTATGTGTAGTTTTAATCCGATACACAAAGGCCATAGTTAAGCAACTTAACTACTTTTACATTTTGTAAATATAACATGAAGACGTACTGTACTTTCATGAATGTGGTGTGTCTTTTAAAGATGGTCTAAAGTGGTTGCAGGTTTTAGGCAAGGTGAAACAATGGGATTTCTGTAAGATGCAGCCTGTCGGAAGTGTAACTGCACTGTTGCTTCTTGATAGCAGGTTTTGTTCCCTCCTGTCTTTATCTTCCACTCTCTCCCACCTACACAGGAGCTGGAGTGGTTGATAGAAGTGAACAGATTGACACATCGGCTCCTGTCCAAACACATGACCCTGGACAGTTTTGACGCCATGTTTCGTGAGGCCAATCACAACGTCTCTGCTCCCTATGGCCGGATAACACTTCACGTCTTTTGGGAACTCAACTTTGACTTCCTGCCCAACTACTGCTACAATGGGTCTACCAATAGGTGTGTCCATCAGTGTGTGTGTTGCCTAATCTAGCAATGATCCATCCATGTTCTAACCACTTATCCTGGTGAGAGAACAGGCGGTGTGGCTCTACCCCTGATCGGAGGGTTGCTGGTTCATATTCGCATATTTCACATTCTGTCCCAGATTCGTTCGGACAGCCATTCCCTTCACCCAAGAACCACAGAGGGACAAACCAGCCAACGTCCAGCCGTACTATCTGTATGGGTCCAAGGTGCGTAGGCCTTATGAAAATGTTAGGCCTGTGATAGGTAGTGAAGATGCCTCTGTCCCTGCACACTCATCCATCCACACGTTTCATTATAAGTGGCTCATTAACATAAAGTTTCCATGGCTCCATAATGCATGAACCTGTTGACTGACTTGCCAGGAACTGATGACCTTTGGGTCTCCTTTCCACAGCCACTGAACATCGCTTACACCCACATCTACAGCTCCTACAGGAACTTTGTTGGCCCTCCTCACTTCAAGACCATCTGCCGCCTCCTTGGTTACCAGGGTATTGCCGTGGTAATGGAGGAACTGTTGAAGATTGTGAAGAGCCTGGTATGTGCTTTTGCATGTTGCATCTCTCCACCACCAGTGCATGCATGCTGATACCTGACTGGTGTTATATAGGAAAACCTTGCATGTCTCTTTCTCTGTTAAAACCTTCTTCCCCCATCTTCCAGCTGCAGGGCACCATTCTGCAGTATGTGAAAACTTTGATTGAGGTCATGCCCAAGATCTGCCGGCTTCCTCGCCATGAGTACGGCTCTCCTGGTGAGGCTGTTTGCCGCATTTCCTCAACGTGTCCATCCGTCTGTGTTTCCTTTTGGCATGCTGGAGATTGACTTCACCAAGTCAAACTGAGTGGGAAGGGATGTAGGCCATGACTCCTGAGAAGTCGGCCTCTTTTGTAAGCATGCCAGGTATGATCAAAGCCTTGTGACACATCTACACAGGCATCCTGGAGTTCTTCCACCACCAGCTGAAGGACATCATCGAGTATGCCGAGCTGAAGACGGACGTGTTCCAGAGCCTCAGGGAGGTTGGGAATGCCATCCTGTTCTGTCTGCTGATTGAGCAAGCTCTGGTGAGACATCTGCCTGACTTTACCCC
Organism: Stomatorhinus walkeri; assembly: GCA_026784285.1. Taxonomy (NCBI): domain Eukaryota; kingdom Metazoa; phylum Chordata; class Actinopteri; order Osteoglossiformes; family Mormyridae; genus Stomatorhinus; species Stomatorhinus walkeri. The sequence goes on from JAODUD010000002.1 coordinate 14,597,403, forward strand.
TCCTTCATAGTTCTGTTCATCTCCAAGCACAGAACCCTACCTACAGAGGCCATCTTCACAGAACTCCCCTCCCCTCTCTCTGCCATCTACCTCAGCCAAGATCTCCTCTGATTGCCTTTGGCAAGATCTGGCCCCTCGCCTGGGTCACATGTCCCAGTTCACCTCATATCCAGCTCCCATGGCAGCTTCTGCCTCTAGGTGGCGTCTTCCTTCCCAAGTCATGCTCCCTATTTTTCTCCTTTCACTGTTTCATGCCCCAGCAGTCTGATCATGCTACTTAAATGATATTGAATTCCTCACCCATTAAGTCAACGTTTGATCTCTCTATATCATAGATGACATGATACTAATAAGGTTATCTGCATAGTCGGGCATATTTAGAGGTAATATATGATAATGTATTCACATAGAGACCCATCTGTTATTATCATATTGTCAGTTTTCACTCGTGAGATGACTGACACAAGCTTGGAGGAGAATTGGAGGTGTTGCGTCATATCGTTTGTGTGTGAGAATCGGAGTGTAAAGTTACCAAGGTTTGCCCTGAAACATGACCTCTTTCTCATTACATGCTGCCAACTGCTAAAGGTGGTGAGAGAATAGGACATTTCTGTAGAAACGGGAGCAAAACGTGATCGCCTTGAACTGATTTCAGTTGCTGGCTCCTGGATCATTTTTTCACAGCTGTTTTTAAGGGCTGCCATGGAAACAAGGACAGTCTTTGGCTTCTTGACAAAAATGTCGAGTTGGTAGCCATACTGAGCCGGATCCACAAGTGTTTGCTTCAGTAATGGAATTCTTATCTGATCTCATAGCATTTAAATGACAATACGATGACATGCCATCGGACATGGAAAATGGATGTTCCTCGTTTCCATGGCACTAAGGAGCACGCTATGCTGACTTAGCATCAGTGTGCTGTAGCGTTTTGCTGACATGTTATGTTTGTCCATTTGTGATCTTTTCATTTATTTACGCAAAGCGCCCTTTCCCCTGCTTGTAGTGATATGCAGATTTTTGTGTGTGGGTGTTTTTGGCCGTTTCTTTGCATGATCAGCCTCCATCAGCTGCCACCATGCCTGTCTCCACGTTTGTGCTGAGCTCTGACTGTCTTCTTGGGAAAACTGTTGCTCCAAGATAATAAAGAGCCAGTGCCTCCCTTCACAACGTGGTTTGCTTTCATCTAGAAGTACAAAGATATTTATCATTTTTTATCTGTTCTGACATTTTGATGTTTGGGGGTAGAGACCATCACTGACAGTAAGCTGGGAGTCAGTGAAAGTTAACCATAAATACAGCTATGTACTGTATAATGTGTGTGTGTGTGTGTGTGTGTGTGTGTGTGTGTGTGTGTGTGTGTGTGTGTGTGTGTGTGTAACTGGTATCTGCTGGAAGCCCTTTGTAACTTTTCACCCCCAATATTTGAGGGTTAAAAATATACGTTTTGTCCACTTTTAAAAAGTATTATTCAATTCTCCATTCAATTCAATATCTTTTCAATAATTTATATGGGAAATTAATACTAAAAGCTGAATCTGTGTGTTCAGAATTGACTAAGGCTTTAAATTCCATATTTTATAACCCATAATCAAGCAGAATGTTTACATGGCCAGAAGAGAATATTAAATTGGGGTAATATGAAGTGGCAGGGCTCTACAGACGGCTCCAGTTACATCCTGACACCGTGGGTGTGTGTGTGTGTGTGTGAGAGTGACCTCTCACAGAGGTTCCTGTTCCCATCCCTGCTGTCACCTTATACTCTCCCCTTGTTGTCTGAACCAGTCCCAGGAAGAAGTGTGTGACTTACTACACGCCGCACCCTTTCAGAATATCTTACCCAGGGTCTACATTAAAGGTAATGCTGTCCTCCGTATTTCAGCACTTTCCCTGGGGGTAAACTGGGGTGAATTTTTCCGGTGGGTAGGTGACCAGCGGCTGCCCATTTGGATATTGTGACATGAATTATAGAGTGTAGAATAAGTAAATATCCTTTGTATACATTATTTTTTATTGTGACAGAACTCATGCATGATGACATCCAGTGGAGTATATGATTGGTTATAGACAAAACGCACACAACTTAGGCATGTTTCAAAAAGACTCTTCAGCTGCAGCACTTCAAGCACATATCTGACATCTTGACACTGATCTCGGCGGTGCACGACATATAAACAAAACCCAGACCCCCCCCCCCAAAAAAAAAAAAACGAGGTATGAGCTGTTGCTGGAAACTAGAGGTGAGAAGCAAACCATGGATTTGGAGAGAATCTGTACATTCCTTGTGGCCGCTGTGTCTATGGCGCATTTCTCTGGCCCGCCAGCATCGAACCCTCCTGAACTCTTCCTGTCTCTGCGCAGAGGGGGAGCGTCTGGAGGTGAGGATGAAGAGGCTGGAGGCAAAGTACGCCCCCCTTCATTTGGTACCTCTGATCGAGAGGCTGGGAACCCCACAGGTGAGTCTCTCTCTGCCTTCAGTAGTGTGCTCACATTGTTCATTCTGACATAGGAGCCAAGCCCTCATCAAAGACCCTGAACTGGTAGCGGGTTTGACGCCCCAGTACCCCTTGCTTTATCCTAACGGAACCCCCCCCCAGTACCCCTTGCTTTATCCTAACGGAACCCCCCCCCCCAGTA